>SJYV01000971.1:0-13756 GCA_006410875.1 Neotragus pygmaeus
TCTGAGGGAGATCAGCCCTGGGATTTCTTTGGAAGGAATGATGCTAAAGCTGAAATTGCAGTACTTTGGCCACCTCATGCGAAGAGTTGACTCATTGGAAAAGACTGTGATGCTGGGAGGGATTGGGGGCAGAAGGAGAAGGGGATGACAGAGGATGAGATAGCTGAATGGCATCACTGACTGGATGGATGTGAGTCTGAGTGAACTTTGGGAGTTGGTGATGAACAGGGAGGCCTGGCGTGCTGTGATTCATGGGGTTGCAAAGAGTCGGACACGACTGAGCGACTGAATTGAACTGAATAATGATTGTTTGGTTGAAAATGTCAGAAAACCGTCTAATAGAGTTTTGAAAGCCCTACATCTAAATTGATTTAAAGCAAAAACATTATTAAAAAATTAAGACATTAGTTCCTGACAATTGAGGTATTATATTTAGAAATTGTTTTTTAAAGGTAACAGTTAATAATTAGTATTTAGAGATAGCTCTACAACTTGTAGTTTAATAAATAATAATAGAATATGTATATAATTCCAGGTAGAATTATAATATTGCTAGTTATAATATTAATGGGAATCAATAGAAGAGGGAGCCCCATTTTGCAAATGGAGATGTAAGACAGATATCATTATGTGATTGATAATATTCACACAAACTAAGGTATAGGAAGACTTGGATTTAGGTTTCATAAATTTCTAATACTGAAATTCTGTAGGTAAATGAGCATTTTGGTTATCTCTATTTGGTTGTGGCTCCCATGTAAGGACAGTGGGCTACATGCAGTTGGTTGGCTCTAGGCCCCAGGGCTTATAGGCCATCTGTACCATGTTATAAGTTATCCCAGGCTCTCAGAGCGTTAGATGCCAGTTAGTTAGTACCACATAATGAGACCGTATATCTAAATGGATAACAAGTAGATTTTTAATTGAGGAAAACAGCAACAAAATCTCCTAGGCAGGTGCTTTTGATGGTTTTCCCCCTGACGCTTATTGGTATCAGCAGATTGTTGCTACGGATCCATTGTGAATTGCTTACATCCCCACCCATTCTACCTGCCTCACCTGAACCTGCCTTGCTTCCATGCTTTTCAGAGTTGGGATAGGTGGTTAAAGAATGTAGTAAGCTCATGGCTGCTCATAGTGTTAGGAGACTCCTGCAATATGTCCCCTCTTTGTCTTGCTTAGAAAATACAGGACCCCCACCCTCTGCCCTGAAACAACACTTCCATATTGTGTGTAAGGGTTTCTGTAAACCAGAAAGTCAACATATTAAAGTGAAATTCATAGGGGAGTTGCTGGCTGTGTTGACTGAGCTTTACAGTCATTTTAACACTGGCAAAGTGTTACCCTAACTGCTTCAAATCAAACTGCAAAGATGCTCGTGTGAAATATAGTATTAGATATCAAATCAAACATATGGGTGTTGAACGAAAGGATATGTGTTGTGGTAGTATATGGTATTCTAGCATGTGGAGTTGTATTTTATGGAAATTCTTTGGCTTGGCTTATGGCAGGGACATACATTCATTATGAGACATCAAGCTGTAAAATAAATAAAAGCAAAGAATTCAACTGTGCTGTTGAATGGTTTTCAATACAAACTTGTCTGTTCTAGTAACTTCGGATCTGTGTGAAGAGAAGCATTTGTAAGTCGTTGTGGCCAAATGTTTTGTCACCATTGCTAGAAGTTTGAAAATAATCTAGATCAGGTCAAAAGGAGTATGAACTTTATTAGCATTTTGCAATTTTTTCTTTTTACTTCATAGTACGTGTTAAAAATTACTGTGCTAACTGTTCTTAGAGGCAAAGTGTTTAATGTATTCCTTACTCTTTTTCCCTCTCATTCAATATTCTGTAGTCAATTTGTTTTTTAAGTGTGTATCTGGAACTGATGACTTAATTCTTAGAAGTATATAGGCTTATGAGGTTGAAGTTCTTGGATTTCTCAAATGAACTATATTGTGGTATATATCCCAGGAGTGCTTTTTGCCTTTTTGATATCTTGTTTTTCTTTTCTTCTCCTATTCTTTCTCTTAGTTAGGGAAAAAGTGTGTCGATAGATTTCTGATTTGATAGAACATCAGAAAATATCATCAATGGTGTGTTTATTGCATGAGGAAGAACTTTCCTTTGAACAGTTTCAATATTTTTTAGATTCATGTAACTAGAAATGGAGAAGATCCATTTTAGGTCATTCTAGCTATATCTTGGGTATTTCCAGCTAAGTG
This sequence comes from Neotragus pygmaeus, assembly GCA_006410875.1. Lineage (NCBI taxonomy): Eukaryota > Metazoa > Chordata > Mammalia > Artiodactyla > Bovidae > Neotragus > Neotragus pygmaeus. The sequence continues at coordinate 2,226 of SJYV01000971.1, forward strand.
CTTCCCTGGTAGCTCAGATGGTAAAGAATTGTTCCATCCCTGGGTAGGGAAGATCCCCTGGAGAAGAGAATTGCAACCCACTCCAGTATTCTTGCCTGGAAAACTCCATGGACATAGGAGCCTGGAGGTCTGTAGCCCATGGGGTCACAAAGAGTTGGATTCAACTGAATGACTAACACTTTGACACTTTACATCATTGACTGTTTATCAACTAGGAAAATACTATTCTTGTATAGCTATGAATATCTTGCTCATATTGATAGTTACGTTGTTTGATATACAAAGTATTGTTTTCTAAATGGGTTTCATTTTATTGTAAAGCAGTGTTGCTTCTTTTTAGCAAAAATAGTAAATGGAATTGCTAATATAACTGATATTTGCTAAAATGTAATTGAGGCATTCTTATCTTCGTTGAAACAAATGTGTACCCAAATCACAAGCATCCTACAAAATATTAGTAAGGGATCTTAAACTGGAGTTCGTTTTCATTTGTGTATTGTATAAGAATGGATTAGTATAATCTTTCTCTGACTTTCTTGGCAGAAGTAATTTTTTTGATGTCAGTATTCGGAGCTTTTTACCCCCTCTGGATTTTTGTGAAATTATCAATATTTGATATCTGATAAAGTATTTTTTAAAGCAGAGTTAAATTATCTTTTGTCTTCATTGACAGTATGTGAGGAGAAGGCAGTAGGCCGATTAATCTAATGGAGAGAATGTTAAAAATTTGAATTCAGTTGCTTAGCAAAGAACCCACTTCACATTGCTGAATCGAAACCATATTTGATTTTATTGAATTGCATGTTTAGACTTTCTCTCACTTGCCTGTCTTGACTCTTGACAGATGCCACCTCAGTACGGACAGCAGGGTGTGAGTGGTTACTGCCAGCAGGGCCAGCAGCCTTACTACAACCAGCAGCCGCAGCCTCCGCACCTTCCCCCGCAGGCGCCATATCTGCCCTCCCAGTCCCAGCAGAGGTACCAGCCGCAGCAGGTGAGCGCATTCCTGGTCCCCAGGCCTCTATCCTGTGTTCAAAGGCCACCCTGGGTTCTGAGACATCTTCCTGTCCCATTTAGAGAATTTCTGTTCTCATTGGGAAAAAATGAAGTTTTGAGAAAATGTAGAACTATATCCTAAACTGTTTGTTTATGAATGGATGTTGGAGATTGAAGAGTGGGAAGAATGAGTAAGCTTAATAGCTTCTTACATTACCGGTTAGTGACAGCAGAAAATGTCAGTCATTACATGTTCTTTGTCATGTGTATTCCGAATCTTTCAAGAAAGTACTCTGTCACTTTGTTGAGGCTTATTGAGGAAAATGGTTTTATTGATCATTTAATCTTGCTAGTTGGCACATACATGGTGTTTTATCTTGAGCTTTCTTTTGATTTGTTTTAATGGTAAGTGCTACTGTATCAAAAACATTGTTGCCTTTGGCAGTATTATTCTTCCTAAACTAGTTTATAAACAGATAATCACTTCAATTACAATATATTACAATACTAAAGGGAATCATGTACTTTGAGTATGTTAAACAGTTTCTAGTTTAAATCAACCTCATTAAATACTCTTTGAGATTATTGGGCTGCATATTTCAGCTTACATGATTTGTTGAAAAATAGTACACATGTTTTGGCTACAGAGATTCAGTTTGATCTTGTTTTAGAGATTGTCACTGAAGATATTAAAAGGCATCATGAACTCAGGACCTGTACTCTGAATTCAAATAGAACTTTCATAGCACTTTCAGTCATAAGCATCAAATTGTAACTTTGCATTTTGTATTTTCCTCTCTTCTTTCTTTTTTGTGGGTGGGGGTGATGAAGATAGGGGAAGACAGTGACACTGACTGTTCAGTCTTCAAAATGATGCCTAGACAGTTTGCGGTGATTGCTGATGCTAGGCAAAATATATAAATATATGAAGCTTAATTTTAACAAATTCAGCCGATTTCTTAAGTATTTTATTGGATTCTTTGTAGGCTTTTTCCATGTGATTTTTATTTAAGCTTTCCAAAAAGAGTTTATAGCTTTAAATAAAACAGTGTAACAGCTGAGATTGAAGAGGCTATAGAATTTTGTGTTTTGCATATGTATTTGCAAAATTTAAAGCAATTTATAGATGTAGGAATGTACATTATTTCAAAGTTATTTAGTTTGTTCTTTTATTAAAATCAGGAAAATTAAATAACCTTATAATACCATTTCTTTTTAAGTGAGAGGCTGGTATCTGGGTTTATAATATATAAAGTTAAAGATTTTTTTCATGGGCTTTCAGAGCCTTATTGAACTTCTCTGTAGGCAAAATGTTTTGTCAAGTTATCAAAGTTTAAGGACTCAACAGAGATATGACTTTAGTCATTTTACTTCATTGTGCTAAAATGAATCTGATTGTACAACCAACTTGGTTAAGGATTCTGAGTGCCTCTCATTTCCTTCAAGACCAAGTTCAAAATTTATTTCCTTTATGAAGCATTCACTGATGACTTCTTCCACATGGCAATTAGTTATTTAATATCTGTAAGGCCGGATCCCAGGGGCAATGATGGGCCTCCCCTCCTCTCCCTCCTGCCGGTGGGGGAAGTCCCTAACGGAAGGAGCCTCCCAGATCCGGGGGACCAGTGACAGCACACTTCACCAGCTAAAGCTGCCCCACCCCAGCCACGTAGAAGGACTCAGCCCACGAGACGCCTCGGCCTGGCAACCTATCGGAACCCCATCCATCTAGCCTGACAATCCCTCGCAAGAATGTATAAAAACCACCCCCAACACCGTCCGGGCGAGGACTTCCTTGACCTGCCTTGCTCGTCCAGAAACCCCGCCTGGGAGCGCTTCGCCATTAAAAACCCTGTTAGACACTCTTGATGTCCTGGTCTTTTACCTAACAATATCCTTTATATTTAAATATTTAAAGCATACTACAGGTAAAATCTTATTTTAATGAGTACTATTCAGATGTTCTTAGTTTAGGTCTATTTTATGCTTTGAGCAATACTACCATTGTTTTATTAACTTGAATACAATAAACTATATGTCTGGAAGTGAAGTAAGTCGTTCAGTCATGTCTGACTCTTTGCGACCCCACACTGTAGCCTACCAGGCTCCTCCGTCCATGGTATTCTCCAGGCAAGAATACTGGAATGGGTTGCCATTTCCTTCTCCATATGTCAGGAAGTACTGTATAAAAATGACTTGATGTTAAAAACTTTTTTTTTTTTTGGTATATCTGAGGAAAGTCAATTATTTCCCAAGGTATGTTGGAATTTTTTTTGTTGTTTTCACTATAGAATGTCTAAAAATTTTTTTAAGTTTCTATAAACTCTTTTGGGACAAAGAAGTGGAAATCAGAGATATTTAGGGACCCTAATCAGAGGGTCTGGTTTTACAGGAACAGTTTTGATTTTTAGGGAGTTAGATATTTATATAGATTGGGAAGTTTATCTCGGAAATGACATCTAGCATTTTCTATATAGTTAGTACCTCCAAAACTGGAATAACAACCTCCCCCCAATCTATCCCAAAACAAAGTAAAAATAACCACTAGAATATCTTCAAAATCAATCTGACTTTTAATAAGAATTTTTAATATTGAGTTCACATTTAAAAAATGAAGAAACTCAACTGTTTTGATTTAAGAAGCCAATGTTTCATGACAGACAGAGCATTCCTTCCTGTAGACTTTCCTTTTCTTTCTAGACATTGCATGCATAGTCTGTTGATTTTTGAATTAGGAGATCATCAGAAAGTATTACTTTGTGTTTTTTGTTAATGTGAAAGATGCAAAAGTTAATTTTAGAGTTCCATTAAGATACCTACCTTTGTTTCTTTAACATTTTTAATGTGTAATGTTCTGAATAATCAATACATTCCCATGTGTCAGAAATTAAAAAGTACAAGGAAACGATGCAGATCCGAGTCTCCCAACACAGTTCCTCTTGCCTAGCTCACCAGCAAGCTCACCCTTTGCTAGATAACCACTTTATTCTGTTTCTTTAATTTCCTTACAAAGAAGCAAAATACCATATTTTAATTGTTAGCTCTATTTTCACACAAATGTTGGTACACCATAATATACTATAAACATTCTTCTGTTCTTTATCACTCCCCTTCCCCACCCACTTAAATGTATTTTCTATGATCTTTACAAAGGAGCAGTAAAGCCATCCTCCATTCCCTTTTTATAGCTTCATTCCATTTTATGGACATATCATAATGTATTTAACCAGTTCTCTTTCAGTGGGCATTTAGGTTATTTTTAGATACTTGCAGTTCAAACAACTCTGCCGTGATGCTTTGTATTTGTGTCAGTTTGTAAATGTTCACATGTATCTGTCAGATAAATTCCTGGCTGTGTCAGTGGGTACATGTGGTTGTAATTTTGCTAGATTGTTCCTCTCAAGGGTTGTACCAATTTATACTCCAACCATTGATGTATGAGAGTACCTACACATGTTCCAGTAGCGTGATTTTAAGAATTTTCTAGATTTTTACATAGTCTCTTTTTTATAAGTTTAATTAAATTCTGTGCTTTACTTTGACTGTGTCTTACTTTTTGTCCGATGAAGCCAAACAGAAGACTAAAATATTTCCTGTTAAGTATTCCTTTGGCTAAGTCTCTCAAATTTTGTTATGCGTTATTTTTATTCTCTTTTAGTTCTAAGAATTTTCTTACTTCCCTTTGTTCATTTTTTAAAGACTTTTATTGAGACCTGGGTTTCTGTTTTAGTCCCTCAGAAGGATTGGTGTATGCTTTTGCGAGTTGCTTGTGGACACTAATCATTAGGAATCATATTTTGTATTTTATTTTCTAAAGTTTTATTATATAAAGAGATCTTAGTAGACTGATAAACAGAATGATGGAATGAACACTCACATGCCAGCATAAGTTCCTTCATGTACTAGCCTAGCCATATTCAGATAGCCCCAGTTGTCATCAGAATGCCTTTAAAGTTCATTCGTTTCAAGACAGATTCAAACAACTGTTAATGCATTGATTTGATCCTTACATCGTTTTATCTGGATCAGTTCTGTCTTACCCCACTCCCATTCATCCCCTTGACATGTTGATAAAAACTTGAGTCGGTTTTCCTATGAAATGACTTTGTCTCGATGTTTTCCCTTGACGTGGCTTAATTTGTTCATCCAGCCCCTCTGTTTCCTGTGAATTGCAAGTTAGATCTGCAGGCTTGAAGTTAAACATTTTTATTTGTGATTATTGTAAATCATGTCGTCAGCATTTAGGTCCTGCTTCTGTTTAGTGGAGGGGCCCATGACCCTCCTTTTGAGAGAAAGAGCCTCCAGTGGTTCCAGCCCCAGGCTGTCTGGTGACCATCAGCTGTCTTCCAGCTGAGGCGTAGAGCCATTATGATGAAAATAGACCTTCCCTTTTGGACTCTGTCCAGATTACTCACCCACAGAATCTGTGAGACTAATACATGCTGCTGTTTTTAGGCCACTAAGTTTGGGGTGGCGTGTTACACATCATTACTGACCAATATTATTTGAATACTTCATAGGTGATGCTGAGAGAGTATTACATCAGCAGATATACACCCTAATATTCTGTTGTCCTACAACAAATCGTGTTAAGATTGATTGGTGGGTTCAGGTGGTATGGCCTCTGGGACCATTTTAAATGGAATTCTCTTCTTGAGGTTTTATAGAGTGCACCATTAAGTGTTAATTTTGACCAGGAACTCTGGTCATGGTTAGCCTGTGGTTGCTCATTCTCAAAGGAGTCATTTAAAAATTCTTCCTACCTCTCAGTATCAAGTTCAAGACAGGTATTTTTCTTTTCTCTTTAGTGAATGCTCTTACATGATGGATATAGCCCTTCTTAGTCCCTTGTTTATTTGAGAGGTATCGTCTCATATTTTGCTCCTTTTTGGCAGCCCTAGATTCCTCCTTTCTTCTGTTGCCTGTATAGTCATCAGATGGAAAGTTAAAATCTGTAACAGAATTCAGCTTCTATTGCTCTCTTACTTTCCATGTTCTTGGTTTACTTTATGTTTCTTGGTTTCACTTTGTTTCTTTGGTTTCTTATGTTTCTTTCACTATGTTTCTTATGTTCTTGGTTTCACTCACATTCATTTCCGGTTTGTGATCCATTTAAAAAGGCATGTTTCCCAGTGTTTTCAATATTTCAATTATAGACATTTGCAGTATCCAGTCTGCCACACTGCTGGAACTGGTACTCTTTTTGTTTTCTAGTTGTTTATTTGATGTCTTTTATACAATTTAAAACTATATAAATATGCAATTCAATAAGTACTTTAGAACATATTAATTTGTCGTTGTCGTTCAGTTGCTCAGTCGTGTCTGACTCTTTGTGACCCCTTGGACTACAGCATGCCAGGCTTCCCTGTCCTTCACCAAAATGAAACTTCCCTACTGCCTCCTTTTTCTTTCAAAATATAAAGAATATGTTATAAAAAATAAAGAATAGGTTACCTACACAAAATTCATGGAAACTCTGTTACTACACAAAATTTTAAACAAGTCAGAAAAATGCACTAACTGGTATGGAAAAGAGTGAAAGTAGTATGTAATAAAATATTATATATTTAACTAGATGCTTGTGTATGACTGCACTGGAGGCTTGTGAAATTAATGTTTGCATGTATGCGTGGTATCAGTGTGGACCTGGCAGCTGTACTATGAGGCTGATAGATGTGTGTGGCATCAGCCTCCTGGATGTCAAGCTAGGGTTGTCAGTGGAGATACCGTCTTCTAAGATGGAGAGCAGCTCTTGGTCAAAGTCTAACTGAAATAAAATATAATCTTCCCTTGATGTACATGAGGGTAGTTTTATTTCTGGAAAATTCAGTATAAAGTTGTTTTAACAATACTTTGTTCTTATATGCAGAATGGAGTTGGGTTCTGGGCTTAGACAAATAGCTTTTTGTATTGTTTTAAATCTAAATGAATGCTGGGACTTTGGAAATGAAAGTGGGATGCGGTGCAATAATCTATTGGATCAGTCTCTCTTATACATTATGGGATAATCTAGCATTCTTACCTTACACCCTTAAATTTCATTGCATTTCCTTATCCTTGTGACAACTAACTGCCCCCCTTGAAATCTTATCATTACAGATAACGTGGGCTCCCTCATTTTTTTCTGAAATAAAATGTTTACATAATATGAGTTTCCTATATACAGAATTTCAGTAGACATGAGTATAATGCCATTCATGTAATAGAAAGGATAGAAAGTTTATAATAAGATATTGTTTTTCCTAAGTAAATGCTCAGATGTGTCTACATTAGAAGACTTGTAAAATAGTCAGAGGCTTGCAACTATATAATGACCATGAACTTCACAGATACAAGTGACAGTGATATAGTTATATTGCACAAACAACTCAAAATTGTGAATAAGGTTTCAGTTGATGGGATTTTTTACCATACAGCAGTGATTATGTAAAATTAAAATATTGAACATTTGCAATAACATGCTCAGCAGAGTTGTTGAACAGAAAAAATGTGTTACCCCAAAGTGTGGAGGCCTCTAAGCTTGTAAATACACACCACAGTAAAAAATCAATAAGTAAGAATAGGCCTTTTTCTTCCTGTTGTCGACCAAGTGATTAATTTATGCACTGTCCATTTGCCATCAAACATTTTATTTACTCAACATGATGGTGTTTCCTTCTTTCAGAAGGCGTCAATTTTTGAGTCTTTAAAAAAAAGAATAGCTATTTGAAGAAGTTTCATGCATTTGGAAGCATTTTTTTAATCTTAGCTTACTTCCTCAAACTGCTAATAATTTGGTATAGTAGAGAAAATTATAGTGCCATAAATTTTAACTTTTGTTGTTGTTGTTTTAAGTTTCCATTTTATCATTTTGGGTTCATAATAAAATCCCAAAACAGAGGAGCCAGACAGGCTACAGTTCATGGGGTTGTAAAGAGTTGGACACAAGTTGGATTGAACAACAACTCCAAAGTTGATGTGTAGGTGTGTTTCCTGGTTCTCTGTTCCCTCCTGGCAAACTTTCATTACCTTCCTGTCTCCTCCTTGTGCCTATAGACTCATCTTTTCCCTCCTACCTCTAACTCAAGTTCTACTGTAGATCTACTCTTGTGAGATGCTGAGGAAGAGGTCATGTTTTTATTGTGGCACAAGTTTCTCCCAGACCTTCTACCCACTGCTCTTAGTGGAAGCAGCTGCTAGGTGTTGAAGGCAGTGTTCCAGGATCTGTAATGTGAAAGGAGCCGCCTAGGTGGAAACTAGACTCTCAGTCAATACCCTTTCCTCTGACAGTGGTCTTGTGCCGACTCAGCTCAGCTTCCAGGACCGTGACAGTTGGCATCCTGCAGAACACTGTTTCCATGGCTTTAAACTACTCTGTTGTTTCCATAGCCAGAAAAAGTCTTTCTTTCCTTAGAGAAGGTTTGTAGGAGGTAACTCCATTCAGATTAAGTTTCAGTTTACTTAAAGAGGATGTGTCAGGATCTTTAAAAAAAAAAAAAAAGCAGTGAGAGAATTTCAAACTTTACCTTTTTAGGTATAGTTTTTTCCAACTGATGGAATTATCTCAGATTCTTGAGAGAAATACTGGGTATACTATGAATGTGTACTTCTCAAGGTACAGCTTTTATCTTTTTAATATTTTTTAAACCTCAGGCTTATTGAAAAAGTTGCAGAAGATAGAAAAAGGAAAACATAAACTATATATTGAATCAATTTTTGCTTGGGAATGTTCCATATGCTGGGAATCCAGTGTTAATAAGACATTTTGTTTGCAGTGAAGGAATGAAAGGTCAATACAGGCAGATGATAGCACAGTGGGAGAAGTGTGTTTTCAAGGTATGGTGTGATACTATGTGTCTCAGAGGAGATCTAGAAGAATGAGTAAGAGTTTGCTGGTGAGAGAAGAAATGATTTTAGGGTAGGACTAATTCTTTGTTAGTGAGAACAGAGATAATGCCCAATCCTGAAGTGATACTGAACAAGACTCTGAGATTGGTTTCAGTATCAAGGTCAGTTAGAAGGAACATATTAATTAGCTTGGGATTGGTGCCTTTCATTGTTTTTTCTCAGTGATTAAGAATGAAATAAAAAGTTACTGTTCAATAACTTTAAAACAAAATAGTTCTAGCTCAGCAATTCACTTGTAATAATGGATCATTCAATAAATAGTTAAGTGGAAATCTGAAGTCTGTATGTGCATAGGTAGCAACAAGTGTTTATATTTTCTAAAATACTGCTTTGTTTGGACATTTTTGTGGACAGAATTTTTCAAAAGGTGATGCAGTAAACAAAGTGTTTGGCAAATGGGCATTGTTTTGGAAAAAGGTGATAGTATTGGACATGAGGGTAGTTTACTTCAGAATTAATAACTTGCCATTCAAGTCTCTGAAGGAGCTCAGATGTTAATTAGCATATTGACGTTGATCCATTGTGGCATAAACATTTCTTTATTATTATTGCTTATTACTTATCCTAATCTTTGGTTCTTATTATTTATAAAACAGATTGTTCATTTATAAGCCACTTTTGTTCTACAGCTTTTAGAGAGAAGCATAGAAGACCTGTATTAAGTTACAGAAGTGCTCATATCATTTGCTTTATAAGATTTTGTTGTCAGAGCAAAGATAAGGACATTTAGTTGGCTGCCAATAATTGCCTAGCATTTAGATATTAACACAGGAGTCTTTTAATTAACTTGATAATAAAAACTTTCGGAATGTCAATTGATGAAGACACTCTTTGCTTTAAAGGAGATTACTAGTGAAGCCTTGAGTTTCCTTTGCATGAGACTTTCCCTCTTGCTGACCTTGCTTGTAGTTAGTTGTCAGGCTTTGAACCAGGGCTGGGTATTTCCTTTTATGTTTGAAGAACTTGTGAGCATCCGAGGAGAAAACTTTCAAGTTACTTTCAGGTCTGAACAACGCCCACTCCTAGACTTGATTTCTGCTTGTTGGCTTGGGTAACCAGCCGTGTAACTGCTTCTCTACTCGGGTTGGAGCCACTCTGAGGGCTCAGGTGGTGCTCAGGAACCAGCAGCCTGCTTGGCTCTCTCTTGGCTGGGGTGGTCAGAGCTTAGGAAGATGGGAATGAGAACATGACTTTTCCTCTTACTTTTTTCTCCCTTGGTAGACAGGACAGTATATTAAAAATTCAGCACTGATTTTGAATATGTTGTAGATATAATTTGCTGCCGTCGAAGTTTGGATTCATGTAGAATGGCCAGTTCCATGTGTATATTTGTATTTGTGTTTTGATTTGGTTCTTGTTATTCCTGAAAGCTTCTTAAATGAACAAATAGAAAAAACTACTGGAGAATGAAGAAAAGCATTTCTTGATGAATGTTTTGCTATAAAAATCAGGGTTAGCCTATGCAGCTGTGCCTGCCTGGGTCTTTGCTTTTATTTTATTAGAAGTGGAGAAAAGGAAGAGAAAAATTCTTACATTTAATACTGATTGTTTCCAGTAATAAAGCATTTTTGGCTCTTTGATGGAAAACTTTGAATAGTTATTATTTCTTTATGCTTTGGATTATAACTGCGACTCTGTGTTGGATTATAATTTGGTAATGCTATTCATGGTCATGTTTAAAATATTTAAGAAAAAAGTTTTTTTTCCTTTCAAATACCAGAATTAAAGGAAAATAAAGCCAATGAGGAGTTATATGGTAATAGCAATATTTTCAGTACTTAATTTACTTTTAGAAACGTGATTGGAGGCTTCCTCCTGAAAACAGCAACCTGAAAGCCACAGGCAGACCTGGAGCCTGTGTACAGCCTGGTTGTGGTTTAGGCTCTGCTCCATGCTGTCCAGCAGCTGCTCATCAGAATTATCAGGCTTGCCTAGAAATGGGCAGAAGATCAGATACGCTGTCTGTGAGTGTCTGCTGTGGTGATAAAAGAGGAAAATCTTACATTGTTTAAGATATGTTTTATTAAAAGCTGAGGGAAAATATCAATCCCAAGAGCAGGATTTGTTCTAAAAATCATTTAAGCTCCACACCATTCCCTGTTTCTAAGGTAGCTGTATTAGGGGGTGAGCTTTCTAGGTTCTTCCCTCACATTTTTCTCCCTCCCTCTTCCCCTGTCTCTGTCTCCATTCCCAGTAGAGATGGTGCTGTGGGGTTGGACTGGATGCCCTAACCTTAGGTGCACTGGGGACTTATTGTCTAACTCTTTATCCTGGTTACCCAGACTTGGCCAGCGCGGGGAGGAGGAAGCCTCTCCTAGGTAGGTGGGGACTCTGGGTGGAGCCAACACTCCCACCTGATATGAGTCTCTAGGTGCCCCTTCAACTTCTTCTCTCTGAGGACCCCACCCCCACCCCCCGCTTTCCCCCACTGGTATTGAGGGATGCAGTTGAGGATTAGGTCCTGCAGTTAAAAGCAGCATTGAGGCTCATTATATTTATCCATACAGTTCTTTTCCCTTGATATTTAAATTCTGACACTAGAGAGAGGAAAGGATTTTTGTTTTTCCTGGATTGCTTTTTGCTGCTCTCAGCTGTCTTCATTTGTCTTTTAATGCTTATTTCAACTTATTGAAGTACATAAAGTAAAA
>SJYV01000975.1:8177-18474 GCA_006410875.1 Neotragus pygmaeus
TGAATGGACTATGTTTGGAAATAGGTTCTTTGCTGATGTAAGCAAGATGAGATTCAGCTGGACTTGACTGTCCTTGAAGAAGAGGGAGGCGTGCCCGTTCAGAGAACAGTTGGTGGAGGCAAAGCCTGGGCTGATGCGTCCACAAGCCAAGGAGCCCCGTGGCCACTGTCCAAACTGCAGAGAGACAGCATGATCCTCCCTGAGAGTTTTCAGAAGGACCCAAACCTGCCGCCACCTCAACTGCAGACTTCAGCCTCCAGAGCTGAGGATGAACTTCTGTGGGTTTAAGCTGCCCTTTTGTGGTATCTTGTTATTGGGTTGACCAAAAATTTCCTCCTGGTTTTTCACATCATTGTACAGAAAAACCCAAAAGATCTTGGCCAATGAATACAATAGCCCCAGGAAACTCATACAGTTGCCTAATTTTAACTTAATTACCTCCTTAAAGACTTTTCTCCAAATACAGCCCAGAAAGCCTGGACCCTTCTCTGAAAAAGGCTGAAAGGCACAGACAGCTTCCCTAGACACCCCAGATCCCCAGATCCCCGATTCATTCCTGCCAGGAAGTGATGATGGAACCGGATGCTTGCTTCCCATCTGAGGTCTGACCCGAGCTGGAGGGAGGGGTCCTTCCCTCCTTCTGGTCCTAGGTCTCACTTTCACATGGTTTCTTCTTGTCTTTTGCCCTTGCCCAACCCCCACCTTCTTCATCTGCTTTGAAACAGGGTGGGAGAGGCTGCGTGTTGGTACCAGGCTCCTCGCGGATGGTCCCCAGGGCCCCAGGTCCTCCCCAGCAGCTTCCCTTTTGCACTCTTCCCTGCCCCGGGACACCCAGGAGCCCCGATCCTGGAGTGGATCCCCGGGACCACATTCAGAGTTATGATGCAGCAGAGCCCTGCGAGGGGAGCACTGGGCCCTGGGTCTCGAGCTGCCTGTCACTGGGGTTACAGCTCGAGAAGGAGAGCAGATTCGAAACCTTGGGAAACGTCCTCGCCTCCAGCCCCGTCTCAGCACATTTCTTATTCTTTTAGTTCGTCGCTTTCTGCATTTTCAGTCGCCTGTGATCCATTATTTATAACAGTGAAGACACCAGAAGTGGAAAAAAAAAACACAGAGTAACCCAGAGAGATGGCAAGAGTGCTGAGTGGCTCAGCCGTGACAAATGGGTTTCGTGGGGAGAAGGCGGCTGCCGACTGGGTGGGAAATGGGCCCTGAGATCCCACTGAGCCCGAGGAGGCGGGGGTTTACAGCGTCTGGGTGGCCGAGTCCTGCTGGTGAACATCCCTAACCAAGACGGAATTCCTCCAACTGGGCACTGTTCCCTCCAGCCTCCCCACCTCCCTGCCCCACACCCACAGCAGCTCTTACGGAAGCTGGGGAAATCGCGGCCTCTGACCCTCCAAGTCATCAGTGTCTCCTCTCTTCCCTGGTCCAGTCCTGAAGCTTTATCCCAGTCCTGTATGCACTCCACACTACACATAGCATCAAGGACTCCTCATTGTTGTTCAGTCGCTCAGTCGTGTCCCACTCTTTGCAACCCCATGGGCTACAGCACACCAGGGTTTCCTGTCCTTCACCATCTCCTGGAGTTTGCCCAGACTCATATCCATTGAGTTGATGATGCCATCCAACCACCTCATCCTCTTGCCCTCAGTCGTTCCCAGCATCAGGATCTATTCCGTTGAGTCAGCTCTTTACGTCAAGTGGCCAAAGTATTGGAGTTTCAGCTTCAGCATCAGTCCTTCCAATGAATATTCAGGGTTGATTTCCTTTAGGATTGACTGGTTTGATCTCCTTGCAGTCCAAGAGACTCTCAAGAGTCTTCTCCAACACCACAGTTCCAAGGCATCAGTTCGGCACTCAGCCTTCTTTATGGTCCAGCTCTCTGAAGGACTCCTATCACCCGCAAAAGAGATTCCAGCCATCTCAGAGTGAAGGTCAAGGTGTGCCAGGTCCTTGGGGCGTCTGTAGCAGATCGCCACAAACAGAATAACCAAGAAAGAAGAACAGAAACATATTCTTTCGCAGTGCTGGAGGCTGAAAGTCCTAAATGAGCTTCACTGGGGTCAGAGTCAAGGTATTGGCAGAGGCCCTGTGGGAGCACCCGTTCCCTGCCTCTTCCCACATCTGGGGCTGCCGGCGGATCTCCGCTTGTGGCCATAGCCCGCCAGTCTTCAAGGCCAGTATCTTCCAGGTCGTGTCTGCCCCACACTCTTCACATCACTGTCTCCTCTGTGTTGTTAGCTCTCACCCCACCTCCCTGGTGACTGTGATTTCATTTAGGCCTACCTACATCATCCAGGATTGTCTCAGGAGCCTTGATCTAAGCACACCTGCAGAGACTATAGGGCAGTATTCACAGGTTCCCGAGGTTGCGGGGAGGGTATCTCTCAGGGGCATGGGCTTCCCAGGTGGCTCAGCGATAAAGAATCCACCTGCCAATGTCATAGATTCAGCTTTGATCCCTGGGTCAGGAAGATCTCCTGGAGAAGGAAATGGCTACCCATTCCGGTGTTCTTGCCTGGAGAATCCCATGGGCAGAGGAGCCTGGCAGGCCACAGTCCATGGGATGATAAAGACTTGACTTAACAACTAAACAACAACAATCTGTGGGGTGTGTTCAGTTGCTCAGTCATGTCAATTCTTTGTGACCCTGTGGACTGTAGCCCGCCAGACTCTTCTGTCCATGGGATTCTCCAGGCAGGAATACTGCAGGGAGTGGGCCATTATTCAGGGACTGCAGGGATATCAGCTACATGGTTGTAAACACATTCCAGCTTCAGCTGGCCCCACGTTAACTGGGCTCCGCAGGCTCTCTGCATGTGGCCACTGTGCCCTAAACCCCACAGGATTGCTCGTCTGGAGTGTGCATGGGGCAGAGCGAGGGGGTCGCATCTTCCCTGCAGTCCCAGCCTGTGCTCCTGCTCCTGTGGTCCACCCAACCCTCCCAGCCGATCCTCTTTCACAGACGACATGTCCTTAGTTTCTATGTTGTGAACATCACCGCGTCCCCTGCCCCTGGCAACAGGTGACAGGAGGGGCTTAGAAGTCTTTCTGCTCCCCCAGCAGATCTTGCTCTGCATTTGATTGTATTAACTCATGCCATGTGAGACCAATGTGCCTCTCAAATGCTCTTGCCTAACAGACGTTTATTGAAGGCCTCCTGTGTGTTGGACCCCAGAGAAGGTGATGCTAAGGAGGTGATGTGCTTCAGAACATCAGCCTCAAGTCACCCTCCCACCCACTGGCTTGCTTTTCCCATGGCCCAGGTTTCAGCAGAATGGGGTTTGCCTCCACCAGTGTCCCATGCTGCTTGTATGATCTTGAGCCTCAGTTTTCACATCTGTAAATGAGGCTGGTACCTGCCTGGCACGCATTTGGGTCACGCTTAACACATCCCGGCAGTCTTGGGAAGTGTTCTATAGAGGCTGTGTATCTTCCCTATGTAGCAGATGAGGAAGGTATGCATTGAAGAGGGTAAGGCGTTTGCCCATGATCCTAGAGTCCATGAGAAGCAGAGCCGGTAAACCAGGAGGGCTGGCTTCAGGTCTGTGTGGCGACTGTGCCTCTCGGGGAGAAGGACTCTCACCCATGGGGTGGGATGGTCATCCCAGCGTGTGGGGCTTGGGGCAGAGGCTGCCCAAGGGAGCCCCCCAACCCCCTGAAGCAGGTAGAGCTGGTGTTGTCCACTCTGAGGATGAGATGTCGGAGACTGGAGATGTTGGGAGACTTGCCTGCGATACACAGTTTATTCGAGAAGGAACAGAGTCAGGTCCCGATGCCCAGCCTGGAGGCTTTTCCTCGCGGGGTCCTCCCGGCCTTGCAGGCTCTGCATCGAGGTTGGGGTTTGGGCCTCTCTCTGCATTCACCCCAGGCTCACCCTGTCACAGCTCCAGGAGGCTTTGCACGGTGTATGCTGCCTCCCGAGTGCATCCATGATTCCTGGCCTCACCCACTGCTGGTCTCCGTCATCTGAGATGGTTCATCACACTGAGGCGCCAGCGCCTCCCCGCTCCCTCGCTCTGACCATCACCTGCCGCTGGACTGGCAGCCGCCCTTCCTTTTCAACCCTGCTTACTTGCTATGTGACCTCGGAAGAAGGGCTCCTCCCCTCTCTGAACCTCAGTATCTGCAAGATAGGAAAAACAGTCCCCACCATTAAAGCTTGCTTTAAGAAGTGAAGACAAATAAGTGGCAAGAAAAGGGGACCATTCTCTCTTTCTTACACATACACATGTATATACACACACTTGTTTTCAAGTCAGGATCCACAGGGTACATTTACTTGCCGTCACCCTTGGCCTCTTTCTATCCGTTTTTTTCATCCCCTTTACGTTCCTTGTCGTTTATTTGTCAGGGAAGACATATTACTTATGGTCCTCAAAACATGCCCTAAAGATAGATCTCTGACATCTGAGAAATAATAAAGGAAATTGTTGTTAGTTTTCTTTGCATCTGACAGTAGCACTGTGGCTCATCTTAAACCCTAAGAAAGAGACCTTATATTTTAGAGATCCACGCTGAAACACGAGAATGAAGTAATGTGATGTCTAAAATGAGCTTTCAGATAACCCTGATGGGAGACAGAGAAGGCAGGATGGATCTCGTGTTGCTAATTGTGGAAGCTGGGAGGTGGGCACTGAGCTTCCGTTATGCCAGGCCTTTGGCTTTTGTGGTAACAGAGCATTTCCATTATGTAGAAAAGTTCTCTCTTTTTTTTTTTCTTTTCAGGGAACGTACGTAATGGGTCTGCTTCATAGTAATAAATGGTAGTTTTTGTTCTTATTTTATGTTTTCAAATGACAGGGCCGGAAAAATACCTCTTAAATTGGAAAGAGAAATGAGGCCTAATTCAGATTTTATCTTAGACAAAGAAGCTGTGATTGCCCCCCTGGTGGTTAGCAGTGATCCATTCTGAATGTGACATGGTTGTAACATGTTCTAGAAACAAGGGGCAGGATGGAATGAACATCATATTCACCTTTATGTATGTAATTTACAATTTGAGGTAGACAGCAGAGGAATTGCAGGTATACATGGACTGATGGGGAGATAGCCTATAATCTTTCCTTTGGTGAAAATGTGTATTTCTTGAGGGGAGATAAAAAGAAAGTTAAATGTGGGATTGGGTCTTGGTCTCTTTGTAGCTTGTTTTATATATTAAACACTCATAATTCCCAGGTGCTGAAAAAGCAGTAGAAATTCAGCTTTCAATTCCCCCAAAGATAGCAAAACCACCACTGAGTTGGCATTCAGCTCTCCTGACAGCTGGCCTGGTGAGTTCTAACTCATGGAGCTGGAGCATGGGCACTGGGGCCAGACTGAAATACTCTGGTTTGCTTTGAGGGAAGACAGAGCCCTATAAAAGCTTAATAGTTTATAAAAGCTATAAAAGTGAATCATGGTCTGATAGACAAAGGAAAGGAACTTGGATTGGTTTGTCTTCTTCCGAGCATGGGGTCCAAATCAGTATTCACTCCAAATAGGTGATAAGAAATATCAGTAATTTAAGAACAAGGCAGACAGAATATAGACACCGCTAAGGGGGAGTGGCAGCAGCAAAGAGGCCAAGTGACCACCTCTGCCTCCCTTTAGGACCAATGTTGCAGTCTCATTTCAGCACTGCATGCATCTCTGGGCTTGGAGCCAGGTGGCCAAGTTTATATCCGGGATCACACAGACCTGCCCAGGCCGGGTTCTCTCTGTGTCAGAGCTCTCATGTGAGGGGGATGATGATGCTCCAAGCTTAGGAGGTCCCTCCAAGGACCCAGGGACACAGAGTGTAAGACGCTTGGCTCAGGTTTTGGCTGGAGCGTGAACTCAACCACGTTAGATGTTGTTGGTGGTGGTGGTGGTGGTGATGATGATGATGGAGTACGGGATGGTGGTGGTGACGGTGGAGGCAGAGGAGGAGGTGGTGGTGGTGGTGATGGAGTAAGGGATGGTGGTGGTCACGGTGGGGATGGTGGTGGTGACATGGAGGCAGAGAAGGAGGTGGTGGTGGTGATGATGATGGAGTAAGGGATGGTGGTGGTGACGGTGGAGGTGGGGGTCGGTGATNGGGGGTTGGTGATGATTCAGGTGGCCAAGTGGAGGTGGAGGCCAAGGGATGGTGGTGGTCACGGTGGGGATGGTGGTGGTGACATGGAGGCAGAGAAGGAGGTGGTGGTGGTGATGATGATGGAGTAAGGGATGGTGGTGTTGACGGTGGAGGTGGGGGTCGGTGATGATTCAGGTGATGAAAGTGGTGGTGTTTAACCTAAACCCAACCGGTGCAGAGTTTGGCCTCAGCTTGTTGACACAGGTGGATGCTTGGGCACCGATATCCTGACATATGAAACCACCCAGAGATGCATATATGTTGACGTCAAGGCTGTATGTCCTCGGCGCCTCTTGCTTGGGAAAGTGGCCTTGGCACGGACAGGGGGGCCCCTCTCCATCTCCAGGGAAGATATCTGTGAATTTCAAGGGGCCCTCCTGTAATCACAGCTGCCACTTAGCTGAGCACTTACTGTGTGCCGGGCCCTCTGTATGTCATGATGCAGCCTTCACCCTGGTATGACAGTGCTCACTCTGCAGGGGAAGAGTCAGCCTCGAGGTTAAGAATCCTGCCCAGGGCCCAGCCGGGAAAGGAGAAGCTGGGCCTGAAGTCACTTCTCTGGCTCCTCCCCAGCCACCCCTTTGCTCTGCGTGTGTCTGGAGCAGTAGGCGACCCTGGCACCAGCTCAGGGCGATCCTGGGGTGTGAGGCTCTGGGAACCTCAGGGGCTGCAGCCAATCCAGGGCCCACCCTATCAGAGGGAGCCAGCCAAGGGCAGTCACTCACTTACGGTCCTTGCTCTCAGGGGGCCCCTCTGCCCTGAGCGCCAACAGTCAGTGCAGCCTGATTTGTATAACTTTAGCGACAGAACTGTTTTTCTCTCAAAAATTTTACACACAGGCCTACAATATAAAGCTTATACAAACAGTTACCTGACTGCATTAGTACTCATTTATTCTGTAAATTCAAATGTACAGCCCCCACTGGAGAATTACTGGGAACAGAAAGGTTCCTTGTGTGAGCACTGAGTTTGGAATTGGGGTTTAGGCTGGCGGCCACAGGCTTACATTGGCCTCAGCACCGGAGAGCTTCAGCTCGTTTCACTGACCCCCAGAAGTCTGCATGAGGAGGGCCCTGGCCTGACCATCCTGCAGCCACGGACAGGCCTGAAAACCCCAGCAGGGCAGCCCTGCAACTCTCTGGCCAGGAGGCATGTAGATCCGAGCCACCAGGGCCTCAGGACAGCAGTCGTGGGCAGCCTCACGGTGCTGACCGTGTGGACCTGACACCCAGGAAGACATCTCCCTCCCCAGATGTGTTGGTGTTTAAGTCACAGCTTAGTAACAGCTGAGTAACTTGCTTTAGAGGGGCTTCCCTAATGGCTCAAGTAGTAAAAAGAATCCATCACAATGCAGGAGACCAGGGTCCCTGGGCAGGAAGATCCGCCGGAGAAGGGAATGGCAATCCATTCCAGCATTCTTGCCTGCAGAATCCCGTGGACAGAGGAGGATGTGGGCTACATCCATGGGATTACAAAGAGCTGAACACGACTGAGTGACTAATAGACACAGGCGTGCACACACACACACACNAAGAGGCCAAGTGACCACCTCTGCCTCCCTTTAGGACCAATGTTGCAGTCTCATTTCAGCACTGCATGCATCTCTGGGCTTGGAGCCAGGTGGCCAAGTTTATATCCGGGATCACACAGACCTGCCCAGGCCGGGTTCTCTCTGTGTCAGAGCTCTCATGTGAGGGGGATGATGATGCTCCAAGCTTAGGAGGTCCCTCCAAGGACCCAGGGACACAGGGTGTAAGACGCTTGGCTCAGGTTTTGGCTGGAGCGTGAACTCAACCACGTTAGATGTTGTTGGTGGTGGTGGTGGTGGTGATGATGATGATGGAGTACGGGATGGTGGTGGTGACGGTGGAGGCAGAGGAGGAGGTGGTGGTGGTGGTGATGGAGTAAGGGATGGTGGTGGTCACGGTGGGGATGGTGGTGGTGACAGTAGAGGTGGGGGTTGGTGATGATTCAGGTGGCCAAGTGGAGGTGGAGGCCAAGGGATGGTGGTGGTCACGGTGGGGATGGTGGTGGTGACATGGAGGCAGAGAAGGAGGTGGTGGTGGTGATGATGATGGAGTAAGGGATGGTGGTGGTGACGGTGGAGGTGGGGGTCGGTGATGATTCAGGTGATGAAAGTGGTGGTGTTTAACCTAAACCCAACCGATGCAGAGTTTGGCCTCAGCTTGTTGACACAGGTGGATGCTTGGGCACCGATATCCTGACATATGAAACCACCCAGAGATGCATATATGTTGACGTCAAGGCTGTATGTCCTCGGCGCCTCTTGCTTGGGAAAGTGGCCTTGGCACGGACAGGGGGGCCCCTCTCCATCTCCAGGGAAGATATCTGTGAATTTCAAGGGGCCCTCCTGTAATCACAGCTGCCACTTAGCTGAGCACTTACTGTGTGCCGGGCCCTCTGTATGTCATGATGCAGCCTTCACCCTGGTATGACAGTGCTCACTCTGCAGGGGAAGAGTCAGCCTCGAGGTTAAGAATCCTGCCCTGGGCCCAGCCGGGAAAGGAGAAGCTGGGCCTGAAGTCACTTCTCTGGCTCCTCCCCAGCCACCCCTTTGCTCTGCGTGTGTCTGGAGCAGTAGGCGACCCTGGCACCAGCTCAGGGCGATCCTGGGGTGTGAGGCTCTGGGAACCTCAGGGGCTGCAGCCAATCCAGGGCCCACCCTATCAGAGGGAGCCAGCCAAGGGCAGTCACTCACTTACGGTCCTTGCTCTCAGGGGGCCCCTCTGCCCTGAGCGCCAACAGTCAGTGCAGCCTGATTTGTATAACTTTAGCGACAGAACTGTTTTTCTCTCAAAAATTTTACACACAGGCCTACAATATAAAGCTTATACAAACAGTTACCTGACTGCATTAGTACTCATTTATTCTGTAAATTCAAATGTACAGCCCCCACTGGAGAATTACTGGGAACAGAAAGGTTCCTTGTGTGAGCACTGAGTTTGGAATTGGGGTTTAGGCTGGCGGCCACAGGCTTACATTGGCCTCAGCACCGGAGAGCTTCAGCTCGTTTCACTGACCCCCAGAAGTCTGCATGAGGAGGGCCCTGGCCTGACCATCCTGCAGCCACGGACAGGCCTGAAAACCCCAGCAGGGCAGCCCTGCAACTCTCTGGCCAGGAGGCATGTAGATCCGAGCCACCAGGGCCTCAGGACAGCAGTCGTGGGCAGCCTCACGGTGCTGACCGTGTGGACCTGACACCCAGGAAGACATCTCCCTCCCCAGATGTGTTGGTGTTTAAGTCACAGCTTAGTAACAGCTGAGTAACTTGCTTTAGAGGGGCTTCCCTAATGGCTCAAGTAGTAAAAAGAATCCATCACAATGCAGGAGAACAGGGTCCCTGGGCAGGAAGATCCGCCGGAGAAGGGAATGGCAATCCATTCCAGCATTCTTGCCTGCAGAATCCCGTGGACAGAGGAGGATGTGGGCTACATCCATGGGATTACAAAGAGCTGAACACGACTGAGTGACTAATAGACACAGGCGTGCACACACACACACACGCACACACACACAGAGTTCAGTTCAGTTCAGTCGCTCAGTCGTGTCTGACTCTTTGTGACCCCATGGACTGCAGCACACCAGGGTTCCCTGTCCATCACCAACTCCAGAAGCTTGCTCAAACTCATGTCCAACGCATCGGTGATGCCATCCAACCATCTCATCCTCAGTCGTCCCCTTCTCCTCCCACCTTCAATCTATCCCAGCATCAGGGTCTTTTCCAATGAGTCGGTTCTCCCCATTAGGTGGCCAAAGTATTGGAGTTTCAGCTTCAGCATCTGTCCTTCCTATGAGTATTCAGGACTGATTTCCTTTAGGATTGACTGGTTGGATCTCCTTGCAGTTCAAGGGACTCTCAAGAGTCTTCAACACCACAATTCAAAAGCATCAGTTCTTCAGTGCTCAGCTTTCTTTATGGTCCAACTCTCACATCCATATGTGACTACTGGAAAACCATAGCTTTGACTAGATGGACCTTTGTTGGTAAAGTAATATCTCTGCTTTTTAATATGCTATCTAGGTTGGTCTTAGCTTTTCTTCCAAGGAGCAAGCGTCTTCTAATTTCATGGCTGCAGTCACCATCTGCAGTGATTTTGGAGCTCCCAAAAATAGTCTGTCACTGTTTCCATTGTTTCCCCATCTATTTGCCATGAAGTGATGGGACCAGATGCCATG
>SJYV01000978.1:0-14319 GCA_006410875.1 Neotragus pygmaeus
TGACTCAATGGACATGAGTTTGGGTTAACTCCGGGAGTTGGTGATGGACAGGGAGGCCTGGCGTGCTGCGGTCCATGGGGGTCACAAAGAGTCGGACATGACTGAGTGACTAAACTGACTGAATGACACCAGGATCCTGGAATTATAAAGGCTCTGCAGATTACTTCCCTTCTTTACTTTGTAAATAATAAAACCAAGGCCCTAAGGGAGTACACGCCTTAGGTGGCTGAGCTGGAGGGACATCTCCATCTCCAGCCTCCCTCCTGGGCTCTTGTCTCTGCATTTCTCCATTCCTAGTGCTGAATCAGAATTCTCAGCGGAGTTCTCAGGTCAATAAATACTTGTCAAGAGTCTCCTAAGACTAAAGCACTGAACCAAGTTTTAACGATACAAGGGGGAGGCTTTGGAAAGCTGAGTGGTAAAGCTCAGACTGTAAACATGAATAAGGGGTAAAGTAAAATTCTGTCACTAAATAAAGCAAAGAGTAAAGCACAAGCAGAATTTTGGTCTTGAAGTATGCAAATACCTCCCAGGTGTTTTTCTTGTCTATCCCACCTTGGCGGCGTAATATTAAATCTAAACGCGGTAAATGAAAGGGCAGGAAAGAGCGAGCAGTTGACTTCACTTTTAAAAAATCTTTAGTCTAAAGCAGGTTAACTTACCTCTACATCTGTTTGAAAGTTGAAAAGGTCTATTCTTTGCCAGTTGCTTCCATCCAGGGCTAAGATGTTCCAAGCCTGGGAGGTTGGGAGGGATTAGGGTGAAAAAGATAAATTTACTGAGATTGTTAAAGTCTTAATTCAACTTTTCTATTTCTAAACATTTATTCTTGATAGATATTAAGTCAATAATCAAATGTGACATTATGATAATACTGTTATGTTAAATATAGAAGATGATATTTTAATTTTTAACTGTTTACTTGAGTGAAACTCATCCTCATCCTAACAATCAGTTCAGTTCAGTTCAGTCGCTCAGTCGTGTCCGACTCTTTGAGACCCCATGATTCTAACAATACTTGATTATTTCTTCTTTACAATTGATTTTTTTAATTTCTTTTAATTGGAGGTAATTACCTTACATGATTATTTCTTGATTACAAATCTGGTTAATACCCTACCTTGGAAATCTGTGCACATCGGCACAAGGTTACTATATCCAAGAAGGAAAATATTCTAGGAAGAAAGGGGAAAAAGCACAAAAATGAGATGGTATTAACATTTTAGAATATCTATAGTTGAAAGATAAAATCTAGTGCCATCTGCATATTAATAACTTTTTCAAGATTTCTCAATTCATAATACACAAGAGCGCTAAAATTTTACCTCACTACTGTGAAATATTAAATGTTTGCACATTCCAAAGTTGTTCTAGAAACATTACAGAAATTCCCTTAAACCAGAACTCATTAAACTTTTATTTCTCTTGTTGTAAATCACAGACATGGGACAGTAGATCATAACTTGCTCTATTCAAAGACCAATCTCACCTGCCAGACACTGAGCCTAGTGAGAGCAAGCCGCTAACACAAGTGCACACTCCCCTTTTGGCAGAAGACACACCAAACAGGCTCAGGTGCCTGAGGCTCAAACAGCATGGCCAAGAAAAGCTCCACGATAAAACCCACTTGCTTTTTATGTATCTGTCCACAGGGCAGAAAGATGGAGCTCATTACCTGGAACGGTCTACAAATGACCAGTTTTTCCTGAGCAAAAGCCAAGAAGCTATAGAAGACAGGAAAGACAGGGAAAAAGAAAAGAAGAGAGAAGTAACCTAACACCTAGTGGACACTGTCAGCGTGGCAGGGTCGGAGAGCGCCGGACACTCTGGCAGCAGAGCTGAGCTGCTGACGACCGCGCAGTGTAACAGCTGCGTGTGCCTCAGCGCTCAGCAGCAACCGCTGAAAACAAGAAGCAGCTTTCCCGGGAGAGGAAGAGTGAACGGTGATGCAGTCAGGTACAATAGAGTCTCAACCCCCACTGCACCGGGAGTTAAGCAGGACAGTCTGTGCCTGTGCGTGTGGAATGGGGAGGAAAGAGAGAGGGCAAACAGCCACCTGTCAAGTTCTCTAAAACTCTGCAAAGGTAACAATCAGCGGTGAGTTGAAAACCCACAGGCTTGGGGAAGACAGTAGGTCCACAGACCACCAGGGCACTGGCCTACAACAAAGCACCCGCGAGCAGCACCACAGGGCTTGTGATGGTGCAGATCCTGTTCCACTATGCAGACTCCTATCATTTTCTAGGGAAAAGCAAAGGAGAGAAGCGTAAGGGCTGCATTAACCTTAAAAGACTCAATGCGACTTTGTACATAGGAAAATGCTGGTGGGGAAAATGTGTACCAAATATCCACACACACATATAATAAACATATTTCAGGGTGTCTGTACACCTACAATACACTGCTTCCATGGTGGCATGTCTTGCCCCAGCAACTCAAATGTCTGTGTTCTGTACCCTATGACCATTTCCCAGTGAGCCGCAACTGATCATGAGCTCAATGAAAGGCCAAGGACCAGAGAGAGAGGCATGGGAATGCTACACATGGATCATGCTTCACCGCGGCATCCGCTCTAGACTCCAAGCTGAACGTAGGAAGGGGTTAGCTAACTCTCCCTGGAAAAAACTCCTCAACAATGTGCCACCTTGGAGACCACACACTCTACCACCTCTCAGTTATAACAACACTGATAACTGTGTGCTTGAAAATTATATGCTAGCCACTGTTTACGTGAGTCATTTAATTGTCACAACAATGCTATGAGGTGCTATTACGCTCTCCATTTACACATAAGAACTGGACACCTCCCAAGGCCACACAGATAGAAAGAGCAGAGCCAGGATCGGAAGCCCTGTAGCGCAGCCTGACAGCCCATGGCCGTGATGCTACACAAAGATACAGCTACTGTTCCCACAGGATTAGGCTGGAGGCTCTTCAACTGCACGGCAGATGAGGCAGCCTGAGCCGAGCAAGCATGCTGTATGGAAACTGCATCTGTAAAGCTAGACTCACACTAACTCACACGTTCAGATACAAGTGCGAGCCAGCGGCGGGAACACAAGTTTATGCTCCTGCCTCGTGCTCGCTGCCCAGCGCTGCAGCTGCTGCTGAGGAAGCACACCGCCTTCGCTCTTTACCCTGTCCTCCCCACTCCACCATCACAGGTAGCTGCGTTTGCGCACGCAGGCATGCTACCACTCCCAGCTGCCCAGGAGGCCAAACTCCTGAATCGCGTCTCAAGGAAGAAAACGAATGCCCTGAGTGGCAGAGGCTGGACACCGGCAGCAGCAGCAGAGTCAGCTCAAGGGCAAGAGTTTACAGAAGAGGTTAAACACTCAACTTGCANGCTGCCCAGGAGGCCAAACTCCTGAATCGCGTCTCAAGGAAGAAAACGAATGCCCTGAGTGGCAGAGGCTGGACACCGGCAGCAGCAGCAGAGTCAGCTCAAGGGCAAGAGTTTACAGAAGAGGTTAAACACTCAACTTGCATCAGTTCTAATGAGGTGGATGAAACTGGAGCCTATTATACAGAGTGAAGGAAGCCAGAAAGAAAAACACCACTACAGTATACTGACACACATATATGGAACTCTAACATTCTAACATTCTCCCTTTTTTAAAGGAAAACTTGGGCGTGCTTCCAAGAAAAGATAGTTCCTGTCAACTTAAACACACAAAGTAACTATGAACAATTTCACAACTTTTTTGGGGGGAAATTGCTTCCTACCTCAAATGGGATAACCACCCTTTGTTAGGGGAGCCCTGAAAGGACAACTTAGTTACAAATAAATACACACAAGGGTATACAGGAGTGGATGTGTTTCTGCTCCACTGGTCTGTCTGCCTCTGTGGCAGTAAGACTGTTTTAATTATGAATCTTAAAGATCTTGATGTCTAGTAACTTCACTCCTTCAACTTTGTTTTTCTTCATCAAGATTATCTTGGTTATTCTTGGCTACTCTCAGTTTTTTAATTTCTGCTTGTGTTTTAGAATCAGCATATAAAATTTCACAAAAAAAATTTATAAAATTTTACTGGGATTAGGCTGGATTTATAGACACTCTGGGGTCTATAAAATTTTATAGTGGTTAAGTCTTCCAACCCACAAACATGATATACTCCATTATTTATTTAGGACTTCTTTACTATCTCATAGTAATTTTTCTATTTCTCCACATAGTGCTGTTCAGTTTTAGATTTGCTCTCTCCTCCCAGCTATTTGATGTTACTATTAAAATGGAATTTTTATGTCTGTGTCTCTTTTGTTGTCTCACCTATAGGGTCATCATTACTATCTTTCTAAATTCCATATATATGTGTCAGTATACTGTATTGCTGTTTTTCTTTCTGGCTTACTTCATTCTGTATAATAGGCTCCAGTTTCATCCATCTCATTAGAACTGATTCAAATGTATTCTTTTTAATGGCTGAGTAATACTCCATTGTGTATATGTACCACAGCTTTCAGGGGGATTCAGGATTGGGAGCTCGTGTACACCTGTGGTGGATTCATGTCGATGTATGGCAAAGCCAATAGAGTACTATAAAGTAAAATAAAGTCAAATAAATAAATAAATAAATAAAAATAAAATGGAATTTTTAAAATGTCATTTTCTAATTGTGGCTAGCATATAGTTAATTTTCATATACTACTTGCATATAGCAACATTTCCAAATTCATTTATATATTCTAAGGATTTTCTACAAACAAAATCAATATACTTGAGAACAATGAAAATTTTCTTTCTTCCTTTTCAATGGTCATACTTTTATCCTTTTTCCTCCCTTGCTTAAGTGGCTGTGATTGTCTCTAGTACCTACAGTGGTAATGAAAGACACCTTTTTCTCAGCCTCATCTCAGAAAAAGCTGTCATTCTTTAATCATTCATTCAGTTCAGTTCAGTTGCTCATTCGTGTCTGACTCTTTGAGACCCCATGAATCACAGCACGCCAGGCCTCCCTGTCCATCACCAACTCCCGGAGTTCACTCAAACTCACGTCCATCGAGTCGGTGATGCCATCCAGCCATCTCATCCTCTGTCATCCCTCTTCTCATCATTCATTACTAGATGATTATTACTACAGGGCTTCCCCTTGCCTTTTCAGTTTTCTAAAGTTACTCTGCTATGCCCTATAAAATATGTTTTGCACATGTATAAAATACATGGTTTTAACAGCGTTTCTTTAACATATGCTCATTTCCTCTTTTAAAAATTTATTAAATACAAGAGCAGAGTTCCCATATATTACTGCCATCTTGAGAAAGATACATGCACAGACACAGTTTCCCCTACTATTAACATCCTGCATTAGTGTGGTAACAATATAATTAATGAATTTATATTGATATATTGTCATTAATTAAAGTCCATAGTTTAGGACAAAGTTCACTATCTGTATTGTACAGTTCTATGGCTTTGGACAAATGCGTGATGAAATATATCCACCACTATAGTATCAGTGTAGTATAGTTTACCCCCTAAAAATCACCTGTGCTTGTCCTGTTAATCCTATCTTCCTCAAGAATCTTTGGCAACCACTGGCCTTTTCCAGAGTGTCATATAACTGGAGTCACACAGTATGTACCTGTTTGGATTAGCTTTCTTCATCATACATATGTCTCTGTATCTTTTAGTCAGACAACAGCTAATTACTTTTTATTCCTGAATAATATTCCACTGTATGGCTGTGTCCTTATTTTAGTTCAGTTCAGTTGCTCAGTCGTGTCCGACTGTTTGCGACCCCATGAATTTGTACTATGCCAGGCCTGCCTGTCCATCACCAACTCCCAGAGTTCATTCAGACTCACGTCCATCGAGTCCGTGATGCCATCCAGCCATCTCATCCTTGGTTGTCCCCTTCTCCTCCGCCCCCAATCCCTCCCAGCATCAGAGTCTTTTCCAATGAGTCAACTCNACTAGCTGCTCACCCCTCAAAAGCCAAAAAAGAGGCCAGATTGGTGGAAAGGAAAGTTTGCTTTATTTTGGATGCTGGCAACTGGAGGGTGTGGGATGGATGTCTGTCCAAAGGCTGACTGCCCGCGCCCCCTTCACAATCAGTGGGCAAGAGTTGTTATAGATGGAGGGATGGGGCTACATGCAGAAACAGCACAGTCAGCTCTGACAGTCATCTTGAAATTGGTCATTGGTGGTCTGATCAGCATCATCCTGATTGCTTTAAGTTCAGTTAATCTTCAGTTCCAAGGTTGATCAGTTCCAATTTCTTTGAGGCCAGTCCTTGGAACTTCGGCAACTTTTGTCATGGCTAGAGACTGGTCATCATGTAGGTAACCTCCTCCACTTGGCGGGGTTTTCAGTATCTATAAGACAGCTCATGGGATATGGCTCAGAATAGTATATACAGCCCTTGAGAAGGAATTAAATGTCCTTGACTATTCTTAATCACATTATTACTATTTGATCTCCTTTGATTGTTTTCCTTTTTTCTGCATTTTCTCACTTCTCTGATTAAACTTTTAATCTTTGACTGAAGTTTTTCCACAGATGAAAGGCAGGCTGAGGACACTGTGGGGAGAGCAAGGACCCCGGGGTCCTGCTCAGTTTCAAAAGCGGGAGTCCCAGTACCTGCTTTGTGATGCATCCACCGTAGGGACTTGAGGTGAGCACAGGTGTATCTGGCCAGGCTGTAGTTCATAAGGAGAGGTGGCTCACAGCACAGGTAGGGGGCTGGCGGGGTGCACAGCATGTGGGAACACACTTCCAACAAAAACAGCTGGTAAGTAATCTGTCTCTAGTTACAGCGTATGGACACACGGCAGCAAAGGCCCAGATAGAAGCCTGGACAAGACCAGAGAAAATAACAACATTTTATTATGAGACCAGAGATCAATAACACAAACACATAGACAAACCTGTAGCCCGGTATTTCCTGGAGGGAGTCAAACCTGGCCAGGTGAATGAGCTCTCCCATTCGGAGAAGTAGATTCCTAGGCACTGTCAATCCAATACCCTCTTGTCTTCTCCACTGGAGAATTCAGATCCTCCTCCTGGATCCATACCAGTTCAAGAGTCAGGGCCTGAGTTGGGAAATTAACCCCCAGGGTGGTACATGGCAGTAAGCAGAACATATTCCAGGACCAGCTGGAATTCATTTGATTACCTGCCACTGGGCCTGGCAAAGAAGGCAATGGCACCCCACTCCAGTACTCTTGCCTGGAGAACCCCATGGATGGAGGAGCCTGGTGGGCTGCAGTCCATGGNATAAGCCCCTGCTGGTCCCCAGCTCCACACTCCTCTCAACCGTGCACACTTCCCTTCTGCTTTACATTTGCTTCCGGCCCTGGTGCCTGTCTAGATGCTGGTGAGCATGCAGGCTCTGTGAATTGCAACCCATGTGGATATTGAGCTGGTAGCTCAGAAATCTGATTTCTCCTGGGAAATGGTATGCTATCCATGACCCAGTGCTGGCTCCCAAAGAGGCTTTGGCTTGTTCCCTGCCAGCCTAGCCCAGGCCATCTTGTTTTTTTATTTTTCTTAAAAAAAACAAACAAAACAAAGAGTCCCCTAGGAAGTAAGCTTTGGAGAAGCCACTTAAAAGCAGCTCAAGGACCTGTGGCCAGGTCAAGGTGTTGAGGGCCAGTGGGGGTGGCGTGCAGGCTGGCTGCTGGGGCACCAGGCCAGCTCAGGGTGGGGCTCATCACTGATGTCAGATCTCCCTGCTTTTTTTCATGTGATGTAGGCCTGGAGAACAGGTCTTTTCTGTTTGCTGGACATTCCAGAAAGCTTCAGTCAGTTTGGCCTCTGGGAGAGAGCCCTCTCCTCCCATGCTGGCCTTGTGGAGGCCAGGAGTGGGGTGGGTGGGCTGGCTGGGAGCACCCCTTCCCTCTGCCCTGGTTGGGATGGGTCAGGAGTACATTTGGAGAGGGGATGTTGTTTTGTGACCATTTAGTTGAATGGCTTTGATTGATTGTACTTATTCTTCAAATTTTAATTCATTTTTACAAAATTACTTCCCAGTCAGATCTTGACCCCTCAGCCTGGGATGCCATAAACTGAAGTGAATTCTCTGCTTTGCGCGTCACAAGTGCCAAACTGACTGTCTTTTCCCAGTGTTCATCTTGCTGTCTTTTGCTTCTGTTTGATTTGGTTGTCTGTGTATCTTTTAATGTGTCTGTTTTTGTTCTGTTTGTTTTATTTTTATTTTTCAGTTAACGCACGCACAGACTTACTTGTCAAGAGCG
Organism: Neotragus pygmaeus; assembly: GCA_006410875.1. Lineage (NCBI taxonomy): Eukaryota > Metazoa > Chordata > Mammalia > Artiodactyla > Bovidae > Neotragus > Neotragus pygmaeus. The sequence continues at coordinate 8,200 of SJYV01000978.1, forward strand.
GACTTTAGACTTTCATGTGTTAAGTTGCTTGAGTTACACCTTGTGACCCTTCTCCCATATCATGGTGTGAGGACGGACTGGGAGCCGGTACAGACTCCAGTGTTTACAGCCCTGCTTTGCCCCCCACCCCTATGCCCCAGGCTGCCCAGGCCTGGTGGGCCACCCTCTCTATGCAAACTTGTTAAAGCCATGAATGCTGGAATCCAAAACTGATGAGGTTTATTTTTTTCAGAGCCAGTGGCTGGTCTTCCATTTACAGTGTCACTATCCCTTGACGGAGCAGTTTTGTGCCGCTCTAGCAGAGGCCCCAGCCGGCGATGCTCGGCCTAATTGTTCAGCGTCAAGATGGCAACTCATGCAGTGCCCTAGGTGTGGCCACGTGGTGTGGTATACATGCTGCAGAATTCCCCCCACTCCCCTTCATTTTAATTTTTCTAACCTAGAGCTTAATTTCAATAACTTNGCCCCAGCCGGCGATGCTCCTCCTAATTGTTCAGCGTCAAGATGGCAACTCATGCAGTGCCCTAGGTGTGGCCACGTGGTGTGGTATACATGCTGCAGAATTCCCCCCACTCCCCTTCATTTTAATTTTTCTAACCTAGAGCTTAATTTCAATAACTTTTAAAGCACTTCTAAATTTTTATTTTGGCACGAGCGTAAAGACAAATAATACCCCCTCCCGTTATTTTTGTAAGTAACACAGATTCCCTGATTTTTAAAAACTAAAAATATCTCTAAACCTTTCTTATGTATAAAGTATCCCTATAAAAAATAGGGAGAGGTGGGTAATAAACGTCCTGTAATGACAGTGTTTGGGATTTCTTTACGAATGAAAGTGAATCATGAAAAAGGCCACGTTCAGTGTTGTTACTGTGAATGTAAATGGAACAGCAGCCCGAAGCCGTTATCTCTGAGCTCCCCCGCCACCGAGGTGCTACCTGTGAACAGGGACCAACCCCATGAGTGCTTGTTACGTGTTTGACCCTTAACNTTCAGGATTGGGAGCTCGTGTACACCTGTGGTGGATTCATGTCGATGTATGGCAAAGCCAATAGAGTACTATAAAGTAAAATAAAGTCAAATAAATAAATAAATAAATAAAAATAAAATGGAATTTTTAAAATGTCATTTTCTAATTGTGGCTAGCATATAGTTAATTTTCATATACTACTTGCATATAGCAACATTTCCAAATTCATTTATATATTCTAAGGATTTTCTACAAACAAAATCAATATACTTGAGAACAATGAAAATTTTCTTTCTTCCTTTTCAATGGTCATACTTTTATCCTTTTTCCTCCCTTGCTTAAGTGGCTGTGATTGTCTCTAGTACCTACAGTGGTAATGAAAGACACCTTTTTCTCAGCCTCATCTCAGAAAAAGCTGTCATTCTTTAATCATTCATTCAGTTCAGTTCAGTTGCTCATTCGTGTCTGACTCTTTGAGACCCCATGAATCACAGCACGCCAGGCCTCCCTGTCCATCACCAACTCCCGGAGTTCACTCAAACTCACGTCCATCGAGTCGGTGATGCCATCCAGCCATCTCATCCTCTGTCATCCCTCTTCTCATCATTCATTACTAGATGATTATTACTACAGGGCTTCCCCTTGCCTTTTCAGTTTTCTAAAGTTACTCTGCTATGCCCTATAAAATATGTTTTGCACATGTATAAAATACATGGTTTTAACAGCGTTTCTTTAACATATGCTCATTTCCTCTTTTAAAAATTTATTAAATACAAGAGCAGAGTTCCCATATATTACTGCCATCTTGAGAAAGATACATGCACAGACACAGTTTCCCCTACTATTAACATCCTGCATTAGTGTGGTAACAATATAATTAATGAATTTATATTGATATATTGTCATTAATTAAAGTCCATAGTTTAGGACAAAGTTCACTATCTGTATTGTACAGTTCTATGGCTTTGGACAAATGCGTGATGAAATATATCCACCACTATAGTATCAGTGTAGTATAGTTTACCCCCTAAAAATCACCTGTGCTTGTCCTGTTAATCCTATCTTCCTCAAGAATCTTTGGCAACCACTGGCCTTTTCCAGAGTGTCATATAACTGGAGTCACACAGTATGTACCTGTTTGGATTAGCTTTCTTCATCATACATATGTCTCTGTATCTTTTAGTCAGACAACAGCTAATTACTTTTTATTCCTGAATAATATTCCACTGTATGGCTGTGTCCTTATTTTAGTTCAGTTCAGTTGCTCAGTCGTGTCCGACTGTTTGCGACCCCATGAATTTGTACTATGCCAGGCCTGCCTGTCCATCACCAACTCCCAGAGTTCATTCAGACTCACGTCCATCGAGTCCGTGATGCCATCCAGCCATCTCATCCTTGGTTGTCCCCTTCTCCTCCGCCCCCAATCCCTCCCAGCATCAGAGTCTTTTCCAATGAGTCAACTCCTCGCATGAGGTGGCCAAAGTACTGGAGTTTCAGCTTTACCATCATTCCTTCCAAAGAAATCCCAGGACTGATCTCCTTTAGAATGGACTGGTTGGATCTCCTTGCAGTCCAAGGGACTCTCAAGAGTCTTCTCCAACACCACGTTTCAAAAGCATCAATTCTTCGGTGCTCAGCTTTCTTCACAGTCCAACTCTCACATCCATACATGGCCACTGGTAAAACCATAGCCTTGACTAGAGGGACCTTAGTCGGCAAAGTAATGTCTCTGCTTTTGAATATGATATCTAGGTTGGACATAAATTTCCTTCCAAGGAGTGTCTTTTAATTTCATGGCTGCAGTCACCATCTGCAGTGATTTTGGAGCCAAAAAAAATAAAGTCTGACACTGTTTCCCCATCTATTTCCCATGAAGTGATGGGACCAGATACCATGATCTTCGTTTTCTGAATGTTGAGCTTTAAGCCAACTTTTTCCCTCTCCTCTTTCACTTTCATCAAGAGGCTTTTTAGTTCCTCTTCACTTTCTGCCGTAAGGGTGGTGTCATCTGCATATCTGAGGTTGATGTTTCTCCCAGCAATCTTGATTCCAGCTTGTGCTTCTTCCAGTCCAGCATTTCTCATGATGTACTCTGCATAGAAGTTAAATAAGCAGCATGACAATATACAGCCTTGATGTACTCCTTTTCCTATTTGGAACCAGTCTCTTATTCCATGTCCAGTTCTAACTGTTCCTTCTTGACTTGTATATAGGTTTCTCAAGAGGCAGGTCAGGTGGTCTGGTATTCCCATCTCTTTCAGAATTTTCCACCGCTTATTGTGATCCACATGGTCAAAGGTTTGGCATAGTCTAAAGCAGAAATAGATGTTTTTCTGGAACTCTCTTGCTTTTTCCATGATCCAGCGGATGTTGGCAATTTGATCTCTGGTTCCTCTGCTTTTTAAAACCAGCTTGAACATCTGGAAGTTCACGGTTCACATACTGCTGAAGCCTGGCTTGCAGAATTTTGAGCATCACTTTGCAAGTGTGTGAGATGAGTGCAACTGTGCGGCAGTTTGAGCATTCTTTGGCATTGCCTTTCTTTGAGATTGGAATGAAAACTGACCCTTTCCAGTCTTGTGGTCACTGCTGAGTTTTCCAGATTTGCTGGCATATTCAGTGCAGCACTTTCACAGCATCATCTGTCAGGATGTGAAATAGCTCAACTGGAATTCCATCACCTCCACTAGCTTTGTTCACAGTGATGCTTTCTAAGGCCCATTTGACTTCCCATTCCAGGATGTCTGGCTCTAGGTGAGTGATCATACCATCATGATTATCTGGGTCATGAAGATCTTTTTTGTACAGTTCTTCTGTGTATTCTTGCCACCTCTTCTTAATATCTTCTGCTTCTGTTTATCCAATCATTTATATAAAGGACATCCTGGTTGCTTCCAGTTTTGTGATTATGAATAATACGGCTGTAAATATGTGTACACAGGTGAGTGCTTTTCACTCAGTTGGAGCATAAATGCTGGATATGTAAGTTTACACTTAGCTGTAAGAGACGGCCAAACTGTCTTCCAAAGTTGCTATACTGTTTTGAATTACCAGCAATGAAGGAGAGTTCCTGTTGCTCTGAATCTTGCCAACATCTGATAGGTTTTTAAATTTCACCATTCTATTACATGTACAGCAATATCTCATTTTATTTTAGCTTTCAATTCCTGAATGATATTATGATATTCAACACCTTTTCATGTGCTCATTGCATCTGTTTATCCTCTCTGGCGAGGTGTCTGTTCAGATCTTTTGCCCATTCTTTAAATTGGTTATTTCCTTATTGGATTTTACATGCTCTTGGTATATTGTGGACATCAGTCCTTTATCATATAGTCTTTGCAAATATTTTCTCCCAATCTGTGGCTTGCGTTTTCATTCTATTAACAATGTCCTTCTCAGAGAAATTTCAATAAAGTCCAACTTGTCAATTTTGTCTTCATGGATCATGCTTTTGATATTGTAGCTAGAACTCACTGTCAAACCAAAGGTCACCCACATATTCTCCAATGCGCCCTTCTAGAATTTTCATAGTTTCAGGTTTTATATTTAGACTTATGAGTCATTTTGAGTTGATTTTTGTGAAAGCTGTAAGGTCTATTATTCCAATGCCACTTGTTGAAAAGAAAGATGTATTTTCTCCATTAAACTGACTTTTCTCCTGCTGGGGGCCAGCGTGAGGAATCCCACCCGTGACAAGGTCATGCGAAAGGAAGCCTGACAAAATGCAAGGACGTGATCAGGCTTCAGGGGTTCCCCCTGGAATTTCCTGAGCATCCACCCCACCCAAGACCAGAGTCTGCCTGCTTTACTGTGTTATGCTTCCCACCTACTCTTCTGTCATTAACAGGGGGCTGTCCCCTCACCACCTTTTTCTGGAAAAAAAATTAATTTAGAGCCTTTAGATAATAAATCTCCTGGGCATAATATGAGTGTTTCAATCCAAAAACCCCTCTGATGGCTTTCTAGCCTGCCTGCAGGACTCGTACAGCTGCGCATGTGATTGAGGCCTCCTCACCGCCGGAGGCACAGGAAGCTTAAAACATCCTAGGAATGTAGAGGCTTCCAAGGAGTCAAAATCATTAGAATAGGACTGATTAAAGGTTTCATTTGTTGAGCCAATACTTGCTGCCAAATTTTCGTATCTTTTATTTATTGATATAGTTGCTATATAGAAAAAAACAAGTAGCGACATTAGATCTTTGAGTCAAGTAACTTCTTTGTTATAAACACTGCGCCTTTGTTCTAGAGAGATGTAACTTTAGTGCTTTAAGGAGATGTAGCTTAAAGAAAAACACTTCAGGGGAAATGAGATTAACATTCATTAAGAAAGAGAGCCAAAAAGTGTTAGCAAGCCTCTTGGCCAGAAGATAAATCACCTGAGACCTTTTGTATACAAAAAGATACACAGAAAGGGTCAGGACTGCTGCCCCTGCGTGACTCTGTATCTTCCATTATGTAAAATTTAGGGTATATAAACACCTTTTGAATAATAAAATTGGAAGGGGTTTTTGCACAAGCCTGGCCTCCCTTGTATCGATTCTTTCTCTTGCTCCCTCCCTCTCCTTTTCAGGCTGATCCCTTGGAACGTGAAGGTTCACCGAGTCTACTTACTTGCCCGGGCTTCTGAGACCCACGCAAGAAGGAGCCCAAGGCAGGGCACCCTCTGATATTCAAGTGGGCGCCTGTGGCCCAATGTAGACGGTGCAAGTTCCTTGTCTGGAACTTTATTGGTTTTCCACGTAAACCAAGTTAATCAGCTTCTTTTCTCCACTTAATTTTCCTACTACACTATTTCTTCCTAATCTAATCTTATATCTCTAAATAAGTAAGTTTTTCCTCGCCAACGCCATCCCTGCTTCGAATTCCCTGGATCCACCGGGGTTGGACCCCGGCATTCTCCTTTGTCAAATATCAGTTGACTTTGTATGGCTCAATCTCTGGGCTCTGTTCCATTGATCTGTTTATTCTTTCACCAATACCACACTGAATTGATTACTAAAGCTTTAAACTAAGTCTTTATAGGTCAGTTGCGTTAATCCTCAGACTTTGTTCTTCAGGAGTATATTGGCCTTTCAGAGTCTTTGCCTCTCTGTATAAACTTTAGAATGTATTTGTCAATACGCACAAAATAACTCAGTGGTATTTTA
>SJYV01000980.1:0-11961 GCA_006410875.1 Neotragus pygmaeus
ACCCCTCCCAGGCTGCTGCTGCCCCACTGGCACAGCAGCCTCCGAGATGCCCCTGGACTTGCCAACCACAGCCCGCCCCAGGGCCTCTGCACCTGCTGCTCCCCCGGCCTGGACTGCTCCTCCCCAGATCCTCCCCGGCTTTGCTGAAGCCTCTGCTCCAGTGCGCTCTGATCAGAAAGGCCAGCCCCGCCCACCTTCCAAGCAATGTGCCCGCACGGCACGTCAGTGGGTTGTGCACAGCCTTGTCCTCACCCCACGCGACAGCGAGTGTTTCAGGTTTCGTTTCCTCTTGTGTCCCCAGAGGTCGCGCAGCACCTGCCTGGAGTCAAGGCTCTGTAAATATTTGGCGCTCGTGTGAACAAAGTCAGCCCCGTCTTGCACAGGAGGAAACTGGAGCTCAGAGAGAGTAAAAACCGTCTCAGTCTCACACAGCCCGTACGGGGCCAAGCCAGGACTCCAGAGCTTAACTGTCGTCCTGTCACTAAGACGATGCATGAAGTGCCATGAAGGTGCAGAGCAAGAAGAAGCGTCAGGGAAGGCTTCCTGGAGGAAGCGGAGTTGGAGCTCTACCTTGCAGAAATGATAAGATTTGGACAAAACCCCAAAGTGCTCTGGAAGAAGACACATCCAGAGCAAACACTGGGTGTTTAGGAAGCAGGAATTAGGCAGACGGCTCAGGTGTAGGGGGCAAGAAGAGGGGGTGGGCAGAAAGAGGGAAGATGCCCCCTCTGGGTCCCCGCCCCACCTCCTCTTCTGTGGGCGGGAGCTCCAAGCCTGGCAGGCCTTCCAGGTGCACGCAGTCCTCCCCCAAGATCTAGAGCCTACACTTCATGAGACAGAGGTCTGGAGAGAAAGGAAGAACTCTGCCCAAGAGCCACATGGGGGTTCCAAGCCACAGGGCCCCCCCCCAGGGGGGTGGCGGGATCTAGGATCGGCAGACACTCCAATGCCAGCAGGGAGGCCACGCTTTATAATCTCAGAAAAAGTAGAGCTGAATTTCAATCTGTGGGAGACTTTCTTAAAAGTTTTATTATTATTATGAAACAATCTCTGTGATATTTAGGGAGGAGAGCTGCATGCTTTTAGACTTCTGCCACGTGAGTCTGGCGGAGGCTCAAGTTTTTATAGCACACGCGGGGTTCACCAGTTCAGCCCTTGATGTATGCCTCTAAGGAAGACGGAAAATTGAGGCACACAGTGACGTCTCCCAAAGTCTCCTAAGAGTAAAGAAAGCAAATATGATTTCTCCAAGTCATCTCACCATCCGCCCTCCTGCCTTTCTCTGGGAAATGAATTTAAGTTAACGGTTGAGCATCATGCCTGCTAAAAATGGGGGCGTCTTCATCAGAGCTGGACTCAAATGCCAACTACCCTGGGCTTCATGCCGCTAAAGGTCGCCTGTCACTCTCCATCGAGACTGGAAGATTGCTTCGGATCCATGACAGCAGCGGAGGTGTGTTTATCTCCTTCAATGTATCAGCCCCCACCAGCAGGGGCCCAACAGTTAAAACCCACCAGATAAAGCCTGCTGGACCCCTAATCCACAGGGGAAAGAAAAATTGAGATGTGCTTTGCCAGTGAAAACCAGCCAGCCTTGCTGGGGGGAAGGGGAGAGCTGAGCATGAGGGGAGATTTTCTGACTGTGAAGGTTATCAGACATTAAGATAGCAAATTGAGAAAAGTTGTCACTTTCTCCCCAAATGTCACATTTATATGGAATGCTGTGCTCAAAGTCGAGGGTGGCAAGCTGACCCTGGGCCCCTTCGTAGACCCCTGAGAGACAGCAGGGGAGTGGGACAGGCAGGACCGGGGGCGCTCAGAAAGTCCTCAGGAAAACATCTGAAGAGGTTGATAAACACACTGTGTTTCTACAGCCAGGGCTTCCCTGGCGATTCAGTGGCAGAGTCCACATGCTGAGGAGCAAGTAAACCCGTGCACCGCACCTGTCAAGCCTGGCCTCTGCCTCGGGAGCTGCCGCTGCTGAGCCCACGGGCCTTAGAGCCCGAGGTCTGCGACGAGAGAAGCCACAGCGATGGGAAGCCCGCACCCCGCCCTGGAGAAAAGCCCGCACGGCAATGGAGGCCCAGCACAGCCAAAAATAAAGTCAACAAGCAATCTTAGAAATACACCACAGCCAGCACACAGACTCACATGCCCACATGCAAAACCCACAGGCAACACGCAGACTCACATGCCCATACGCAAAACCCACAGCCAGCACGCAGACTCACATGCCCACACGCAAAACCCACAGCCAGCGCACAGACTCACATGCCCACATGCAAAACCCACAGCCAACATGCAGACTCACATGCCCACACGCAAAACCCACAGCCAACACNAAAACCCACAGCCAGCGCACAGACTCACATGCCCACATGCAAAACCCACAGCCAACGTGGAGACTCACATGACCATATGCAAAACCCACAGCCAGCGGGGGTTTGCTGTATGGCCCGTGAAACGCAAACAGGGGCTCTGTATCAACCTGGAGAGATGGGGTGGGGACAGGGATGAGAGGGAGGTTCAAAAGGGAGGGGGCAGATGTGTACTTATGGCTGATTCATGTTGAGGTTTGACAGAAAACAACAACATTCTGTAAAGCAATTAACCTTAATAAAAAATGAATTAATTAAAGAAAATACACTACAGTCAGATGTTTACTGTCAGCATTTAACAAAGTTGCTAACCAAGAAAATACCATGTATGACCTGAACGGGAAGGAGATACACGTACACGTCTGGCTGATTTACTTTGCTGGATGATAGAACCTAACACAGCGCTGTAAACCAACTTCACTCCAAGAACAGTTAATCTTTAAAAAAAGAAAGGAAACACCATGAAGACCCCTCGTTATGTGTGTGCGCCAGCCCTGCGTAAAGACTACACCCCCAGGCCCCCCATCACCCAGCACAGGCCGCAGCTCCCGGCTCCCGGCTGGCCGGCCGCCCCACGAGCACACCACGCCCGGTGCCTTCCGTCCCCGTGCCCACTGCGGACAGCAGAGCCAAGCCTGTGGTGGCCTGGGCTTGCTCTCTCTCCTGCCAGGAATCCACCATGTCTGTATACCCTGCAAGACCCTGGAGGCTGCCAGGGAAGAGTTCAAAGGTAATGCACCTTTTGACGTCGCTGCTTCAGAAGTAATCGCTCCTGTGCGCCCCAACACAGACGACAGATCTTTGTCACACGCTGCGGTAAACTAAGTTTTAACCCTTCGAAAAAAAGCGGTGCTGACCTTCCACGTTTGTTCAGAACTATCCCCACCAGACTTTTTCTTACACAAACACTGGAAATAAGTGGTGAAATGTCAGCAGTCCCTAGGCGGGAAAATAATGGGAAAATTTCCCTTCCTGCAAGTCTTAAAATGGAAGGATTAAAATGCTCCAGTTCCAGGGACCGTGGTTGGGGGCTGGGGGCCCCATCACCACCATTGGCTGCAATCTTGAGCTTGAGGTCTAGGGTACCCCTTCCTTCTTAGCTCCAGGCCCGGTGGGTGAGCCAGCCACCGCCTCTCAGAACCACCTCCCGCCTCCCCTCTGACCTCCCAGACAGCTGCCAAATTCCCATCACCAGCTAGTATTTCTTCTTGCCATAGCAAAGCGCATCAGAGCCAGGATGGTTTGGATGTGCTGTTGCTGTGCACCAAGTGGTTATAACAAGGGCGGTGGAAACCAAGCTGGTGGCCCAGGAAGATGGCCTGCGTCTTGTGGGGAGTGGATAGGAGAGCATGGACGAGGCAGCTTACATGAATGGTTCGCCCAAGCACACGATGGCAGAGCTTTCAGAGACGCTGTAGGGATGAAGGGGTGACCAGGACAGATGGCCCTCGGGTTGGGTTTTCACCTCTTTAATGCTGTCTCCAAATGCATGCCTCAACCGTGGAAGGGGAAGAACCCAGAACGAGGACGGGCGGGCGTGATACAGCCTTCCACAGATGCTGTCTCACCCGGCTCAGAACCCTGAGTTCTCCCTCCTGGGCAGTTTGCCAAGCCCCACTGTGATCGCTCCACTTCTGGGGCTCCCACACTCCATCCAGGGACAGCCCCCAGGTCCCAGAGCCCCCGAAATTATTTAAATGAGCCAATCCACCAAGAGAACCGCAAACCCGAGCTAACTGCCCTCTTGCCATACGGAAGCTGCGTTCCACAGCTCAGCTCCAGTCACCCCCTCCCCAGGCTGCAGCCCCCGACACGGCCCCGCAAGGCACCCACCTCTCCTCTGGAACCGTAGGTCACAGAGCTCTGCCTCCCATCTCTCTGAGTGACACCGTGTGTCCTACCATCAAAAGACTCTTTAGGGAAATCCTTAGCGGTCCGATGGTTAGGACTTGGCGCTTTTGCTGCCAGAGCCTGAGTTCGATTCCTAGTCAGGGAACTGAGATTCCATGAGCTGTGCAGCACAGCCAAAAAAAAAATCTTTAAATCTTACAGAACAACAGGGGACAGGTGACCCACGCTTTCCAAGCCCCTGCTCCCGATCCGCAAGGCTGTTACAGCGTTCAGACCTTCCCACGTCTGGCTCTGCGGCTTCTCCAACAAGAAGTGTGGTTTCGTCCTTGTGTGTCTACAGGGTCATCTCCTGGCCCACAAATCACCAGGTAACAAGGAAAGTACCTTCCTCCATCCAGAGGGAGGCTGTGTGCGCAGAGCAGCTGAGGGGCCAGCCCGGGGCCACAGCTCCTCGGTGAAGAGCTGGTCTGAGCTCAGTTTTCAGAAGCTCTGATCTCCACGCACAAGCCCGGGGCTCCCAGCGTACTAGGAATCAGAGGGGTTCCCACACCAGGAGCACCGCGTCCGACTGCAAGGCTCTGGGCAGAGAGCTTCCGCAACACCGCCTCCCACCCCACCTCACGTCCTCCATGCCCAGGCCCCTGGTCCTCATTGACGAAACCGGGATGCAGAGAGGTGAATAACCTGCTGCAGGAAACTCAGCTTTCGACTTTTGATCTGCTGACAACACCATCTTGGTTGGAGGGAGCATCTTTCAACTCACGCGTCCCCCCGTGCTTGTTTTCCCAGCAAACCTGTATGTGAATCTTCCAAAGGGCGAGGTCAGAAGGGCCGGGTTATCATCTCATTTGACAGATGCCAAGGCCTACAAAGGTTACGTAGTGTCCACAGACGGCTTACCAGTGGGCTGTACAGCGAGACTGTCAGAAACACATCCAACTATTGGGATACTCTGGGGGCAGAGAAGGGTGGATGCGAAAGAGACAGCGGCTGAACGTTCGAAGTAAAGAGCGGAGCCGGAAGAGACGAGGCCCGGAGCTGACCCCACTCCCAACACCGTGACTCACACGCTCTTTCACCCTGGACCCCAGACACGCTGCTGAGACAACCACTACTTCCTCCAAAGCGGCTCACTTTGACTCTGAAGCCCTCTAACCTGAGTGGACATCTGCATAGAGGGACCAATGGACTCCACTGCTCGGACAACGGGGTCAGAGCGGCTGGAACATGTCGGAAATGGCAGAGCCATTCTCCGAGGGTCTCGTGGTGTGGTCCTGCTCACACAGTGTCGCAGGACCAGGTGACAGGGTCACAGTCGCCCCGGCTGTGGACGTGCAGACGGAGACTCTGCGGTCAGGAGGGGCCTTTCAGCACGCCGAAATTTAAGAGAGAACGTTCTTCCAAAAAACAAAAGTCACCAGCGGAGCGCTCGGTGGATGATATGTATTCCAGCCCATGTCTGGCAAACTCTCAGAAGGCAGCTGCGAGGCAGGGTCAGGCGGGTTCTATTAGCTCAATTAATGAGGAGTAAGATAAGGCTAACATCCCGCTAACATCCCGCTCGTCGGGCAGCTCAGCACAGAGCTGGAGTAATGGAGTTATTAACCTCCGCCAGCCACTGAATCGTGCGGCTGCTTCCAACTCCATTTCCTAGTTCAAGCCTCTATTAATGGGCTGTTTATTATCCTTAATCCACATAAGGATCAGTGGCAGAAATATGAGAGCTTCCTGGAAGAACCAAGTGATAATAAGAGGAGGAGAGAGAGAGGCGAGAAATCCTCTCCATCTCATATTTTAATTTTTCTCTGGGCCAACTGCTGTTCTCTTAAGAGACGAGAGCGTCCTCCTCACTTTGGAACTCGTCGGAAACGGCAAAGCCATTCTCCGAGGGTCTTGTGTGGTCCTGCAGAACACAGGGTCACGGACAACTAAAACATAATCAGCCTTTTAAATCAGACAGAGAGCTCTGGTACAGTCACGATATACCAGTTCAGTTTTTAGTTTCATAATATGCCACATGATACCATTGTTTACCAGTGGAACCGAGCGATCAGACCAGCATTCAGCAGAGGGATTTGTCAATGTGGGTAAACGCCCTGATGACGATTCCCCAGTTTGCCTGGCTCCACAGGACCCTCCTGGAGAAAAAGGGGGTTTCATCTTTGTCTCTTTTAGGGTCACTCATTCGTCTCATGCACTTCCAGGTGAGTAAGGAGCTACCTTCCTCAATTCCAAGCAACAGGAGGCTGCAAAGCGCTTCCCATAGGGAAGAAAAGCAAGCAGGTTGAGACTTTAGAGGAAAACTATCAATATTTTGAATAGAAATGAGTTATCTGTGCCAACCTACAAAGAATACATACAGCAATTACTCCGAGGATCATCCCTCAAGTATAATGGTATTTGCCATTGTAGCCTCTTTCTGTGAAACTGGAATCCAAAATCATATGGGTGGGGCTTCCCTGGTGGTCCAGGGCTTAAGACCTTGTCCTCCTGCTGCACAGGACTGGGGTTCGATACCTACTAAGGGAACTAAAGATCCCACATACCGAAACTAAAAGATCCCCATGCTGCAACAACAATCACGCATGCCACAGCTAAGACTCGGCACGGCGAAATAAATAAAGCCATATTTAAAAACAAAACAAAAATCACATGAGTAACTAACATAATAAATGTTTTTCATGATTTTTAAAATATAGGCAAATCAGTGGCATGCATATTTGGGGCATGTGAGTGTGTAATTTATTATATGAGAACAGGAAAGAAAACTATATCCTACACTTTGAATGGGGGCTTCCCAGGTGGCTCGGCAGTAAAAAAATCGCCTGCCGGCACAAGAGATGCAGGTTCAATCCCTGGGTCGGGAAGATCCTCTAGAGGAGGAAATGGCAACCCGCTCCAATAATCCTGCCTGGACAATTTTATGAACAGAGGAGCCTGGCAGGCTACAGTCTACGGGGTTGCAAAGAGTCAGACACAATTGAGCGGCTGGGCACACTCGCACGCACTCTTTGAATGGGAGTCTGTCCTCCCAAGAGGAGCTGTGGGCTGGATATTTCGGAGCCCGCTGTGTCCATGGCACTTGCCAGTTATAAATGACACATACATACACACGCAGCAGCGGCGATGTCCTGTCGAAAGAGTAGAGGCTATCGCTCCATTTGACAGACAGGACAACTGAGGTTAAATGTAGTTTTCTCGAGGCAGCTAGCCAGTGAACAGGGATAGACACTCGTCACCTTGCAGAATCGGCACAACGCAGCCATTTGGAGCAAAGAGCTGGGGTCGAGGCTGGCCTCCTCCAGGCGGCCTGGGGCAAAGGACACAGCTTCTCTGAGCCCAGGTGCCTGTTACTGAACCGACCAACTGTGTGGGGCTATCGAATGGACTAAAGGAGATGTAAGACGGCCACATGACGGGCACTCAGCAGACCCCAGGCATCACTAGCACCATTCCTGCCGTCAGGGTGAAGATGAGGGGGCGGGACTGGGAAGGGAAGAAGTGTTCTCGGGGACTGCCCTAGGAACAAGGCAGGGCCGCTGCAGAGCCGAGTCAGGAAGCGGAGGCAGATGGGGGCGGGGGCAGAGACAGCAAGCCGTTCTCTCTGTCAGCACTGGCAGCGGCCTGGTCAGAACGTTCCGGGCTGCCTCCCACACCAAGTGGAGGCTTGTTTCAAGGCCCCGTGAAATCTGAAAGCTTTTGAGACCCACTTGTCCCAGAAGTACACCAGGCAGGTGGCACTTGGGTGGGTTGGGAGGTTCGGCCCAGCCCCTCTGGGTCGGGGGGGATTTGTGTCCACCGGTCCGGGTCCCCTGGGTAGTTCTGCTCTCTAGTTCCCTGGGGGAAAGGGCTGTGTTTTCAGCAAAAGCCAACAAGACACCCAGCACTGACTGGGAGCCACATGCAATGTGAAAGACTTGTCACTGCCTCCCCAGGGACAGTCAGACCCCTCTGGGCTCCTCTAGATGTGGGACACACAACTGTCTGGTTTAAGAAACAATAATAAATAAAAAATGAAAACCCACCACGCTTGCAAAGGAACCTACGGAGCAGTTGCCAGTTTGTACAAAGCAGCCTGGGACGCAAGCAGCTCATCAAGATACTGTTCTTGGGCGATTTCTCCCTTGCCCCCAGATTCAGTCCAGCGGAGCAGAGAGAGAAATATCAGAGAAAACAGCACTAGTGAAGTCGACGCCACCATTCTGCTGAATTCAATGGGCAATGACTCAGCGAGGGGCCCCCTCTTTCACCCTCTTTCCAGGAATTTCTGAGAGCTGCAGCAACAGCTCTGATCCAGGCCCTTGCAGATGGACCTGACCTAGACCTTGCCAGCTGGCCCCGCAGCTGTACAGCCTGGGAGGACTAGGAGGCTCAAGGCATGGCCCACCCCATCCTTTCCTCAGAGCATCAGAGGGACGGGGGATGCAAAAAAAAACAAGAACCCATCTGTCTGATACACGGCAAACTTTCCAACATCAATCAGAAGCCTGTACTCCCTTTCCATAGCAAACATTAATTTTGAAAGGAAATACAGTGCCTCAAACTTGCAGCATGAAATGAATTATTTTACAGTCAGGCAAGCGCCGATTTCTAGATGTAGTCTTGGACACTTGTTTCTTTCTTTTTCTTTCTCTTCTTTTTTTTTTTTTACTATTATTATTATATTTTAACAAACTTTATAGCCCATTTTATTTGTTCTCAAATAACTTTTTCTCCTTCTTTTCGACACATCAATGACTTGGTTTGTTTCCCTCACGATGAGATGTTGAAACCAAGAGATTGATACTGCTCAGCGGAATATAATTTAGTATTATGTGCCGTGGGTTTATGAAGCAGGAGTCAAACAAAACATTGCATTTGAACACTATCCATTTATTAGCTCTATGGAGAGATTTATATTTGACAAGGAGACAATAACTTTGCTTCCTGATAAGCCGAAGAGGTCTATTTCTGTGTCCAATGCACAGAGTAGCTTGCCCTTCCCCAATAACTCTATTTACTACTATGAATATATTTTAATAATAAAATTGATATATATGTAAATTTATTTTAATCTAATTTCATCGAATCCTCCTAAAAAAAAAAAAAGAGGATTTGTAGACTGTTTTCATATCTGAGTTATAGATTTCTGTATCGTATTCCCAGATTGATTTCCAGGCTATAATTCTGTCAAGATTTCCTCCTGGTGTCAAAAACAGCAACACCACAGCTAGAGTGCTTTATAATTGGCATCACAACGGAACCAGAATTACAGCCTCGATATTCATCCCAGTGCTGGGTGGGTTCGTGTTAGAATATTTCTCTCTTCCTTAGCCTCTTCCTGGGCTTGAAGGTTTATGGCTAAAATTACTTTCTAAATTAATCACAAAAATGCTGCATTGAAAGCTAAGGCAGAGGCAGTGGATTAGACAGAGATAAGAAAGGAGGGGGGAAAATACATCCTCAGTGAAGGGAGAGGAGTACAGAAGGATGATTAAACAGGGGCAGATGATTAAATCTAGGCTGTAAACAAACATCTTTTTCCCCCTCCCTCTGCTTGTCCTCTTGCCTTAGGGTCAAATAAATTAAACTGGCATTATTTACTACATAAAGAGAAACTGATTTTTATTTTGTGGTGAACGGAGAAGTATTTCTTTGCAAGCTTGCCCTAAATCAAAGAGGTTCTTGAATCACCCTCCCCGTGTGCTTTTAATAAATACCAGGCCTGTTCCCTGTGGGTCGTGCAGGCCTGGTCTGGCACAAGGGCCGGTAAATAAAACAGTCGTTTTCCCCCCTCGGGGTTCAGAAAAATGAGCACTAGGCTCTCTCCCTGCGTCTTGTCAATGACCCGCCCCTAGCCTTCCTCTAAGTGACTGTCTGCATTTTTCCTGAGCCTTTCATCTTCAGGTCGATGGTGAGCCTATCCAGAAACTAACTGCTGACACCGAAGTCTGCTCCATCTCCAGAAAACAGAGGGTGGAGACTTGGCCTCGTAGCCGCGTGGTCCCTAGAGACTACCGGGCGGAACGGGGAAGAGACAGGGTGCCCAGGCTGCCCGCTGGGTCCTGGATGCTCAAGAACCAGCCAGATGGCTCAGTCTTCCAGGAGGAAGCTCTCCAGACCCAGCGCTGGGGACATGATCAAGACAGGGCTGAGGAGAGACTCCAACCGGGGGGGACGGAAGAAAGCCCCTCATGAAGAGGTCCACCCCAACCCCCAGAGTCCGTGAGCATGCTGCTTCACGTGGAGCACGGGCTCTGCGCTGAGGGTACACTAAGGACCTTGACAGGTTAGATGATCTGCGTGGACTCGCTCCAGTGACAGGAGTCTGAGAACTGTGCCCAGCTCTGGTCAGAGGGAGATACGAGTACAGAAGAAGGCCAGGTGTGGCAGTGTTTGAACAAACAGGAAGGGGGAGATGATCCCAGGATGGGAGGCAATCTCAAGAGGCTGAACAGGGAAGGAAATGGACTCTTCCTAGGGCCTTCAGAAAGGAATGCACCCTGTCTCACATACTGATGTCAGCCTTACAGAATGGTAAGACAATACACATGTATTGTTCAAGCCACTAAGCTGGTGACTGTTCAGTCGCTCAGTCGTGTCCGACTCTTTGCGACCCATGGGCTGCAGCACGCCAGCCTTCCCAGCGCTTCACCACCTCCCGGAGCTGCTCAAACTCATGTCCTTTGAGTCAGGGATGCCATCCAACCATCTTGTTTGTGGTAGCTTACGACAACAGTCACAGAAAACTGATTTTCTGTCTATTTTCTAGAACCAACTCACGCTCTTCTTAAGACAAACAGCAGATCTATACAGAGACAAGGGATTTGCAAAATATACCCACCTTGGGACTCAGATATAGACATTGCCAAATAAGGGTCTGAAAAGTTTAAAGAGAGAAATAGAGAATGAATATCCTTTGGAAGAAAAATTACTCCAGGAAACAGTAGCACACTTTAGATAAAGCCTTATCAAGGACCTCTCTGGTGGCTTATCGGTAAAGACTGCCCTGGTCTGGGAAGATTCCACATGCCGAGGAGCAGTTACGCCCATGTGCCACAACTGTTGAGCCTGAACTCTGGAGCTTGGCAGCTGCAGCTGCTGAGCCTGCATGTCTCGAGCCCGTGAGAAGCCACCACAGTGAGCAGGCCATGTACTGT
This sequence comes from Neotragus pygmaeus, assembly GCA_006410875.1. NCBI lineage: Eukaryota > Metazoa > Chordata > Mammalia > Artiodactyla > Bovidae > Neotragus > Neotragus pygmaeus. Next base: position 11,369 of record SJYV01000980.1, read on the forward strand.
GACACAGCGTAGCCCCCGCTTGCCACAGTCAGAAAGGGCCCTCATGAAAGCAATGAAGAATCAGTGCCACTAAGAATATAAATAAACACACAAAATGTTAAAAAAAAAAACACCTTATCAATGCTCAAAATAATTTAGAGAGAATAGACTTTATTATAGGAGAAACCAGAGAAAAGAGGATGAGATAAAATTTAAAAGGAGGTATTCTAACGCATATATACGGAACCTAGAAACGCGGTACTGAAGAGTTCGTTTACAGGGCAGCAATGGAGAAACAGACATAGAGGACAGATTTATGGACATGGGGAAGAGGGGAGGAGAGGGGGAGATGTATGGAGAGAGTAACATGAAACTTACATTACCACATGGAAAATAGTCAACGGGAATTTGCTGTATGTGCACAAACAGTAAAGTGGAGAATACGCCTGAAGATACCAGTGTTTTCTTGGAAATTTTAAGAACCGAATCTGCAGAGCAGTTTTAACAACCTACCTCCTTCAACAACAGTTTTCAATTCCTACCTGCAAAAGTATCAACAGAGGAATGAGAGACAGACTTTGACAGCATGTGGGTACAAGGTAGAGGGCCCTGGG
>SJYV01000985.1:0-28130 GCA_006410875.1 Neotragus pygmaeus
GGCCATTTTAAATATGGCAGTGAGTACATGTTGGTCCCAAACGTCTTAACTATCCCTTCCTCCCATTGTTCCCCCATGGAATATAAAATATTTTTAACACAAAAATAATCCTGTCTGTGTTTTAAGATTTAAATAGTCTGTATTTTTCTTTTTTCTGTTTTTCTGTGTTTTTTTTTTTTGTTTGTTTGTTTTGTTTTGTTTTGTTTTCCCAATGCCCAGCAAGGAATTGTCAGGATGCAGTCAAAGTCGGGGGGATAGGGGCAGGGGGAAGCGACCTCAGCCAGTGCCTCTGTGAAGAGGTAGGCATTGGGTCATGCATTCCTAGGAAGGACTTCAGCCCCCTTTCCTCAGAAGAATTAGGATGCACACCTCCTTATTTCATGGTGGGCTCCTTTTTGCACTCCTGGATGGATGCCAGAGGAGGAGCATCCATCCAGGACACGTGCACAGGCTGCCTCCCAGCTGCCTCACGTCCAAACTGAGATGCTGAGAGGCAGGAGGAAAGCTCCTTGCAGGCTGCTCATCCTTTGCTCCTTCCATGACCCCTTGCCTCCCTTCCCAAGGTGTGGGCTCTGTGCTGGTGATGTATTGCTCTTTCTAGTCAACCAAAAAGTGTTTATAAGTAAAATTTAGGAGTGTACTTGCTTTGTGTGTATTCTGCAGCCAGGGAACAATTTCTCAGCTTTCTTTGCTTATTTCTGGAACCTCTCTTGTACTTGGTTCCGGGAAAAATGCTTCTCTTTAGAAACAGAAAACCAACCAAGCAAGATGTTACACCCATCCTGTTATGGACTGGGTTGATTAAAAAAAAAGATGAAACCAAGTGTAAAACACATGGCCTTTTTTTGGAGAGGTTAATTCTTAGGTTTTCTTTCTTTCTTCCTTTCTGTTTTCTGCTTTGAGGCACAGATACCAGATGAGGTGCGAACAATGATGTCGCTTCCTTCACACTCAAGTTCACAATCCCTCCCTCAGTCTTCCTCCCCAGTTGGCTTTTGGGGGTCTTTTGTGTTTTCATATAGATGAAAAACTTTTTGTTCTAGGTCTGTGAAAAATGCTACTGGTATTTTGATAGGGATTGCACTAATCTGTAGGTTGTCTTGGTTATCATGGCCCTTTTTACAATACTGATTCTTCCAATCCACAAACCTGGTATATCTTTCCATTTGTTAGTGTCATCTCTCATTTCCTTGATCAATGTCTTACAGTTTTCAGAGTACATATCTTTTGCCTCCTTAGGTAAGATTATTTTATGCTGTTGACTTTTTTTGATGAAATGGTAAATGGGATTGTTTCCTTCTGTTTCTGATGGATCATACTTAGTGTATGAGTGCAATAGATCTCTGTTTACTAATTTTGCATCTCCTTCCCAATTTTAAGATGTTTTAGTTCTATTTCTCTGAAAAATGTCATTGGTAACTTGATAGGGATTGTACTGGATCTGTGTATTGCCAGCAATACACAGATTTGACCAATATTGATTCCTACAACACTTAACATGCTATATTTTTTTATCTATTTCATCTTGGTCTTGGTACCAAGATGAAGATGTCCAGGAGACCTCACACTGATTAATATTCTTCGAGACCTGAATTTCTCTGTTAATCCACTGGATTGGATTCAGCACTCATACCACAAGAGCTCAAGCCCAACATTTAGCTTGAGAGTCAAGCCTCTGCAAGCCAGGCTGAATGGAAACAAACAAAAAGCAAAAGACAGCAACAGTAAAGGAAAGAATAATAACAAAGAATAAATGCTAAGCTAAAATTTAAAAAATACATTAGAAAAAATAGCAATAAAAATGGACCAGCATTATTCAAAGAAAAGAAATCCACAATAGCAAAAAAAAGAAAAAGTGAGAGTGAGTGAAAGTCTGTCAGTCATATCCAACTCTTTGTGACCCCAATGACTGTAGCCTGCCAGACTCCTCTGTCCATGGCATTTTCCAGGCAAGAATACTGGAGTGGGAAGCTGTTCCCTTCTCCAGGGAATCTTCCCAACCCGGGGATTGAACCCAGGTCTCCTGCATTGCAGGTGGATTCTTTACATCTGAGCCGCCAGGGAAACCCAAGAATCCTGGAGTGAGTAGCCTGTATCTTCTTCAGGAGACGTTCCCAACCCAGGGATCGAACTGGGACTCTTGTATTGCAGGCAGATCCTTTACCAGCTGAGCTATTAGGGAAGCCCACAATGGCAAAATAAATATAAGTCAGAAAGAAAAACACCAATACAATAATATACTAACGCATATATATGGAATTTAGAAAGATGGTAACGATGACCCTATATGCGAGACAGCAAAAGAGACACAGATGTATAGAACAGTCTTTTGCACTCTGTGGGAGAGGGCGGGGGNGATCCACACAGTCAAAGGCTTTGGCATAGTCAATGAAGCAGAAATAGATCTTTTTCTGGAACTCTCTTGCTTTTCCGATGATCCAAAGGATGTTTGCAATTTGATCTCTGGTTCCTCTGCCTTTTCTAAAACCAGCTTGAACATCAAGAATTTCACCTCATGTAAATTTACAGATTCTCTCCGTGCAAATATGGCCTCCCCTCCCATGAGCTTTTCTAAAACTTTTTGGTCTTCCTGTTAGTTGTTTTCCCCAAAAATGCTTAATAAAATATACACTCAGTTTTTGAAATGCCTTAAATAAAATTCTACCAGACAATACTAAAAAGCAACTACTTGTAAAAAAAAGCTAATTCTCTAAAAATTATCCTGTGAATTATATTCAATATGTGCAACAAACCAACATAGTAAATATATGAATAGATATGTTGTAGTCATATATGTAAACATTAACATATATTAATTGACTTAAAATGTATAAAACCCTATCCACTGTATTTGCCTTTAAAAAGTGTGTTTTATTAGCTGAAAATTCTATGGGGCCTTACTAACTTGATGCTAAATTCTTGGTCATAAAATGAAGTGCTGTATACTATTAGCTACTCAATAGTAATGCTGGGTTACTATTATTGCCTTCAAATATTATTTTTAACTAGTAGCACAAGAAATTGTTATTGGCCAATTCATGGCACACTATTATCAGTTTCAATGAATATTGTCTGATTGTTTAAAATTTACTTATTATTTTTTATCTGAAATCTCTAATCACATCCTCAATCTCACTGCCACCTACATCTTAGTGTATTTAATAAATTTGCTCACAACACAACATTTATATATTTATTTAATTATATGCTTTTTTGTTAATAGATTCATATTCTGTGTATCGAAGTTTCAAATGTACCTAAAATATTTTGCTACACATCTCAATACAATTTTTATGATATGTCCATCTTTTATAAATGAGATCATTTTCAATTTATCTGCTGCCACTGCTGCTGCTAAGTCACTTCAGTCGTGTCCAACTCTGTGCAACCCCGTAGACGGCAGCCCACCTGGCTCTCCCGTCCCTGGGATTCTCCAGGCAAGAACACTGGAGTGGGTTGCCATNTCGGAGCATTTTGGATATGTACACTCAAGATAATGATGAATATGTATGTTCTTATGGCCATTTGGTGAATCATTTTGGAAATGTTTTTGTAGGTCTTCTTTTCCTTTCTTCATCGTTTGCTCTCTTCTCTTGTAATTTGATGGCTAACTATAATGTTGTGTTTAGATTCCTTGAGTTATTTGTGTACATCTATTACAGATTTTTGATTTGCAGTTACCAGGAAGTTTCTCTTTTTAATTAAAGGCTATGCTGCTGCTACGTTGCTTCAGTTGTGTCTGACTCTATCTGACCCCACTAGGCCTCCCTGTCCCTGGGATTCTCCAGGCAAGATCACTGGAGTGGGTTGCCATTTCCTTCTCCAATGCATCAAAGTGAAAAGTGAAAGTGAAGTTGCTCAGTCGTGTCTGACTCTTAGCGACCCCATGGACTGCAGCCTACCAGGCTCCTCTGTCCATGGGATTTTCCAGGCAAGAGTCCTGGAGTGGGTTGCCATTGCCTTCTCCAATGAAAGGCTATATGTATATGTAATTATTTTAAGTTGTTGATCTTTTATTTTCAAATACATTTTCAAAACCCTGCATTTGTATTCTCCTTCCTTCAAGATTACAATTTTTGATAGCCTATTTTGCATCTCTTTATTTTGTATATCTTTTAATTGCTCATTGTGGTTAGAGACCATTTTACTACTTTTGTCTTGTAATCTCCATACTAGATTTGTGTGTGGCTGATTTCCTGCCTTTACTGTTAAGCCTTTCATTTCATAATTTTCTTGTTTTACTTATGGCCATTTTTGCCTAGAAGTTCTTTTATCACTTGTCATGGTTGTTTGGTGGTATTGAACTCTTTTATATTTTGCTTATCTGTAACACCTTTGAATTCTCCATCGAGTCTTAATGATTGCCTTGTTGCACAGAGCAGGCTTAGTTTGGGTTTTTCCCTTTTATCATTTTAAATATATGGTGTCTATATATTTCATCTAGCCTGCAGTTTCTGCTGAAAACTTAGTTGATACCTTATGGAAGTTCTTTTGCATATTATCGCTTGTTTTCCCTTGTTTCTTTTAGTATTGTCTCTTAGTCTTTTTTTTTCACCAATCTTTTATTTTATTTTAAATTTTTATTGAAGTGTAGTTGATTTGCAATGCTATGTTAGTTTAAGGTGTACAGCAAAATGAATCAGTTATACATATACATATATCCACTTTTTTTTTAAGATTCTTATCCCATATAGGCCATTACAGAGTACAGAGTAGAGTTTCCTGTGCTATACAGTAGGTCCTGAGTAGTTATATATTTTATATATAGCAGTATGTATATGTCAATCACAGTCTTCCAATTTATCCCCCCATCCTATCCCTTGGTAACCATAAGTTTGTTTTCTACATCTGTGACTCTACTTTGGGTTTGTAGATAAGTTCATTTGTACCCTTTTTGTAGATTCCACAAATAAGAGATATCACATGATATTTGTCTTCCTGTGTCTGACTTCACTTAGTAATGACAATCTCCAAATCCATCCATGTTGCTGCAAATGGGATTAGTTTGCTCTTTTTATGGTTGAGCAATATTCCATTGTATATATGTACCACATCTTCTGTATCTGTTCCTCTGTTGAGGGACATTTAGGTTGCTTCCATGTCCTGGCTATAGTAAATAGTGCTGCAATGAAAACTGGGGTGCATGTATCTTTTTGAATTATGGTTTTCTCTGGGTATACGCCTAGAAGAGCATCTATTGGGTCATATGGTAGTTCTCTTTTTAGTTTTTGAAGGAAAATCCATACTGTTCTCCATAGTGGCTATGCTGCACTGTGCTCAGTTGTGTCTGACTCTTTTGCGACCCTGTAGACTAGCCCACCAGGATTCTCTGTCCATGGAATTTTCTAGGCATGAATACAGGTTGCCATTTCCTTTTCCAGGGTGTCTTCCCCAGCCAGGGATCTAACCCTAGTCTCTTTTGTCTCCTGCACTGGCAGGTGGATTCTTTACCCCTGAGCCACCTGGGAAGCCCCTGTACCAATTTATATTTATTTTACTTCATTTTATTTTTTAATTTATTTATTTTAATTGGAGGCTAGTTACTTTACAATATTGTAGTGGTTTTTGCCATACATTGACATGAATCACCCATGGGTATACATGAGTTCCCCATCCTGGACCCTCTCCCACCTCCCTCCCCATCCCATCTCTCAGGGTCATCCCAGTGCACCAGCCCTGAGCACCCTGTCTCATGCATCAAACCTGGACTGGTGATCTATTTCATGTATGATAATATACATGTTTCAATGCTATTCTCTCAAATCATCCCACCCTTGCCCTGTCCCACAGAGTCCAAAAGACTGTTCTATACTTCTGTGTCACTTTTGCTATCTCGCATATAGGGTCATCGTTACCATCTTTCTAAATTCCATATATATGCGTTAATATATTGTATTGATGTTTTCTTTCTGACTTACTTCACTCTCTATAACAGGCTCCAGTTTCATCCACTTAAATAGAACTGATTCAAATGAATTCTTTTTAAAGCTGGGTAATATTTCATTGTGTATATGTACCACATCTTTCTTATCCATTCATCTGCTGATGGACACCTAGATTGCTTCCATATCCTAGCTATTGTAAACAATGCTGCGATGAGCATTGGGGTACATGTGTCTCTTTCAATTCTGGTTTCCTCGATCTGTATTCCCAGAAGTGGGATTGCTGGGTCATATGGCAGTTCTATTTCCAGTTTTTAAGGAATCTCCACACTGTTCTCCATAGTAGCTGTACTAGTTTGCATTCCCACCAACAATGTAAGAGGGTTCCCTTTTCTCCACACCCTCTCCAGCATTTATTGTTTGTAGACTTTTTGATGGCAGCCATTCTGACCGGCATGAGATGGTACCTTATTGTGGTTTTAATTTGCATCTCTCTGATAATGAGTGATGTTGAACATCATTTCATGTGTTTGTTAGCCATCTGTATGTTTTCTTTGGAGAAATGTCTGTTAGTTATTCAGCCCATTTTTTTATTGTGTCGTTTATTTTTCTGGAATTTAGCTGCAAGAGCTGCTTGTATATTTTTGAGATTAATTCTTTGTCAGTTGCTTCATCTGTTTTTATTTTCTCCCATTCTGAAGGCTGTCTTTTCACCTTGCTTATAGCTTCCTTCGTTGTGCAAAAGCTTTTGAGTGTAATTAGTTCCCATTTGTTTAGTTTTGCATTTATTTCCATTAAGGTGGGTCATAGAGGATCTTGCTATGATTTATGTCAGAGAGTGTTTTACCTATATTTTCCTCTAGTTTTATAGTTTCTGGTTGTCTTTTTAATTATAATGTATCTTGGTGTGTTGCCCTGGGTTCATGTTATGTGAAACACTCTCCATTTCCTAGACTCCAGTGTCTGTTTCCTTTTCCAGGTTAGGGAGGTTTTCAGCTATGATGTTTTCGGTTATATTCTCATCCCCCTTCTTCTCGCTCTTCTCCTTCTGGGACCCCTATACTACAATGAAAATATGTGTCAGCTTAGTGGTATAGGGTCTCTTAAATTATCTTCAGCCTTTTGGGTAGGGACAGACCTTGGCACTAAAGAGTCAATATGGCAGCTGCCAAGAGTGTTCATGTGGTTCAAAGTTCTTCAACATGGCTACCCCCCAGAATCTGTGTCTCCAGGGTGATCTACAATCATCACTTTGCCTCTCCAGGAGACTCCAAAATTAGCCAGTAGGGCTGGCCCAGGCTCCTATCAAATTGCTGATTTTTCTCTGAGTCCTCATGTGAGTGAAATTTTATGTGTGCCCTTTTAGACTGAGTCTCTATTTCCCAAAATTCTGTGGAATTCCTGAAACTATGCCCTTTTGGCCTTCAAAGTTAGATGCTCTGGGGCTCATCTTTCTGGTACTGGAGTCCTGTGTTCAAGAGCCTGAAGTAGGGCTCAGAACTCTCACTCCTGCAGGAGAACCTCTGCAAGATGATTATTCTCCAGTTTCAGGGTTCCCTCACCCATGGTGTATGGGATCTGATGATATAGTGATTTTGGTCCTCCTACCACTCTCCTTGTCATTCCCTCCTTATGTCTTTAATTATAGAAGACCTATTCAATTATTTTCCCATCTTTTTCATTGATTGTTTCTCTGCGAGTAGTTTTGGTTTGGTGCGCTCATAAGTGGAAGAAAGCTCAGGGTCTTTCTAAAATTCCATCTTGGCTGTTCTCAAAAGTTATTTCTTAACTAAGCTTTCAAGAAATTGGTGTCAGGTTCTCAAATGACATGTCAGGGTGTCCATAGAGTTTAAGGCTGTATTTAAATTAAAGGACACTTACTCCTTGGAAGATAAGTTATGACTAACCTAGATAGCATATTCAAAAGCAGAGATATTACTTTGCTGACTAAGATCTGTCTAGTCAAGACTATGGTTTTTCCAGCAGTCATGTATGGATGTGAGAGTTGGACTGTGAAGAAGGCTGAGCACTGAAGAATTGATACTTTTGAACTGCGGTATTGGAAAAGACTCTTGAGAGTCCCTTGGACTGCAAGGAGATCCAACCAGTCCATTCTGAAGGAGACCAACCCTGGGATTTCTTTGGAAGGAATGATGCTAAAGCTGAAACTCCAGTACTTTGGCCACCTCATGCGAAGAGTTGACTCATTGGAAAAGACTCTGATGCTGGGAGGGATTGAGGGCAGGAGGAGAAGGGGACAACAGAGGATGAGATGGCTGGATGGCATCACAGACTCGATGGACATGAGTCTGAGTGAACTCCGGGAGTTGGTGATGGACAGGGAGGCCTGGCGTGCTGCAATTCATGGCATTGCAAAGGGTCGGATATGACTGAGCAACTGAACTGAACTTTATTGATGATCTCAATGGCTAAGTCAAATATCTCTCTTGGTAAATGTCACAGTGCACTTATAAGTATGTGGGTTATTTTAACATATTTTTTGATATTGGTCTCTAACATAATTCCACAATGATAAAAGAACAGACTATGAGTTCAATACCTTTATACCATGACTCTTTTGCACCGGATCTTACATCCCTGGATAAGTTCTAGTGTCTCCTAGTTTATAATCTATAGGAACTTGGATAAAATTTGTATTCTATTGTTGTGTGAAAGGAGAAGGCAGTGGAACCCCACTCCAGTACTCTTGCCTGGAAAATCCCAGGAATGGAGGAGCCTGGTGGGCTGCAGTCCGAGGGTCGCTAAGAGTCGGACACGACTGAGTGACTTCCCTTTCGCTTTTCACTTTCATGCATTGGAGAAGGAAATGGCAACCCACTCCAGTGTTCTTGCCTGGAGAATCCCAGGGACGGAGGGAGGCGCCTGGTGGGCTGCCATCTATGGGGTCACACAGAGTCAGACATGACTGAAGTGACTTAGCAGCAGAAGCAGTTGTGTGAAAATTGTATAAATATTAGTTAGATTGAACTGGTTCATAGTGTTTTTCAGATCAGCTATATCCTTCTCCTTCTCTGTATATTCATTCCATTAATTTTTGAGAGTTTGATATTGAAACTCCAACTAAAATATTAACTTATCTGCATAAAATTAATTATATAGTGGTACTAGATGTAGCTTTCTTCTGTATTTTTCAGGTCTCCTGTAAATGTGTTATCATATTTTCACAATTTAAAAAATAAAAAAGAAAGAGGAAAAAGAGTAAAGAAGATTCCCTGCCCTACCTTCTCCACATTGCCCAGGCCCTTAGTGTCCAAAAGGACCAGGATATGGTTCTCCTTGCAGGGGTGGGGCACGCACCACATCCAGATGCCCTTGGTTTCAGACTGCACTGTGGAGTCCAGACGGAAACCTGCACAGAAGGAAGAATGCACCGCACAATAAGAGCAGATAGTCCAGGCTGCCCATGGGTTACTTTGGGGAAAATTGTTGAAATGTGAGTGCATGGCTGGGGGAAATGTGTTTTCACTTCAGCGAGGACAGTTCCAATGCTTACACATGCTCAGGACCTTCCCAAGAAATATTTCTTGTGCCCTATTCACTTCATAACATTAATGGCTCATGCTGCGTCACATTCCAGAATTAATGTGAACTCTATTAACCTTTCTATTTTCATCAGTTCCATATCCTCCACTTTCTGATGGAGTCCCAACAGTGGGCGGTGCCAGCAAGAGAGCGGAAGTCAGGCGCCTGTTCCCTGGGCTTCCACCCTGGTGAGCCGTGGTGTCCTAGGACCTCTGTTCCTCTGCCTTCGTCACATCTCCTTTCATTTAGCTCCATCCAGTTGTTCTGTTCTCTGTCACATTCTGGAATCCACTAATTGCCCCTTCACCCTATAAGAATTATAAAGGCTCCCTGGCCATTGTTTCTGCCACCCTCTGAGAGCTTCTGCTTCCTTCAGAAAAATGGAGTGGTTCCTTTTGCTCTGCTTGGGCCCTTGTAATTGTCACTCCATTAGCGGTTACCTGTTAAGTGGATCCTCTGTGTCCTTCCAGGTTCTGAACTAATACATTAGCTTTTGTTAAATTGTTTTTTCCCTCCTAGTTTTCCCTGTACTGTCCTCATTTTTGTTCTCTTCAAAAAATGATGAAATCTTTGTTCATTGACTTGGGTGGGGATAAAATAGCAGGGGATTAGAAAAGACCTGTGAGAATTGTTTGCCCTTCTTTCCAAGGCTTAAACCAACAGAAAGTGATTATGTGAGGTAATGGGCTTCCCTGTTAGCTCAGATGGTAAAGAATCTGCCTGCAATGCAGGAGACCTGGGTTAGATCCCTGGGTTGGGAAGATCCCCTGGAGAAGGGAATGACAACCCCCTCCAGTATCCCTGCTTAGAGAATTCCATGGACAAAGGAATCTGATGGGCTACAGTCCATGGATCACAGAGTCAGACAGGACTGAGAAACACATATGTATAAGAAAGCAAAATATGTCTTATCTGTAGTCCAAAATTTTGACTGTCTGCCAGATGCCAATGCTCCCTTCAACTGAGAATAGAAATGGATATGATGAAATGCCTAGGGGAGCATGGCTTAGGCCATTCAATTGCCATGTTCTGTGTATTCTGCTCTAGCAGGTATAAGACCTGAGATGATCTACACTCTTCTACATCGTGATGGCATTTAACTGCTTTCTAATTATACACAGCAGTCTGAACTCCAGTCCCCCAGGTAAAAAGGCAGGGTATAACTAAAGTTCATTACAGTCAGTTATGTGAGGTAAAGGAGAGACAAAGAATCATAAGGTGACAGTAGTGAGCTGCTTCTGCTAGTGAACTTTGACTGGACACCAATTTTGCTTGTTTGTTTGTTTTTGTTCTTCATGTCATTTAGTTGGGATAGCAGTGCCACAACTCAAGTTCTTTAAAACATAACCAGGTGAAGGATTTCCTTAGTAATGGAAATCACCTCCTTATTACCTGATATTATCTTGAATAAAATAAAAAGGAATATTGTTGAAACACCTTGACTGTTGAAACATCTTGACTGATATCGTTTCTTAGAGTTTTCAAATCTTTAATCACCAAAAAAAATGACCTATTAATTATTTTAGCCTGGCAAAGAAAAAGTGCTCTCCCTTGACTAGTTGTCAAGAATTCTTTAAAAGAAAGACAAATATAAAATGTTTTATCTGAGGCCAATGGGAGACTGTAAGCAAAAAGAAAGAAGAAGATGGGAAGAATTCTATCTACAAGTATTATTTACCTGTAGTGAGGCAAATAACAGGTCAGCCAAAGCTAGAAAAATTCTTACCAAATTTTTATGATGATATGGAGAATTCCAGTTACTGCTAATATCCACATAAATTGCACATAATACTTGAAACACTGTCTGATATTATCTTGAAAGCCTGAAAACATATGGACTCCCTGACCCAGCAACGGCACTTCTGAGTATATCAAACAAGGGTAGCTAGTGTACACATGCACCAGGATATAGATACAAGAATATTCACAACAATGAATCCATAAAAGTTGGAGCTCCAAATAATACCAGTGTTATCATTAATGAGTGTATAAATAAAATTTCCTATCCTCCATCAATAGCACACAGTACAGTGGTGAATATACATGAATTATAGATGTGTATGGGGAAAGAGATGGGGAAACAGTGGAAACGGTGTCAGACTTTATTTTGGGGGGCTCCAAAATCACTGCAGATGGTGACTGCAGCCATGAAATTAAGAGACGCTTACTCCTTGGAAGAAAAGTTATGACCAACCTAGATAGTATATTCAAAAGCAGAGACATTACTTTGCCGACTAAGGTCCATCTAGTCAAGGCTATGGTTTTCCCAGTAGTCATGTATGGATGTGAGAGTTGGACTGTGAAGAAGGCTGAGTGCCGAAGAATTCTTGCTTCGGTGGTGGTGTTGGAGAAGACTCTTGAGAGTCCCTTGGACTGCAAGGAGATCCAACCAGTCCCTTCCGAAGGAGATCAACCCTGGGATTTCTTTGGAAGGAATGATGCTAAAGAAGAGTTGACTCATTGGAAAAGACTCTGATGCTGGGAGGGATTGGGAGCAGGAGGAGAAGGGGACAACAGAGGATGAGATGGCTGGATGGCATCACGGACTTGATGGACGTGAGTCTGAGTGAACTCCGGGAGATGGTGATGAACAGGGAGGCCTGGTGTGCGGTGATTCATGGGGTCGCAAAGAGTCGGACATGACTGAGCGACTGAACTGCACTGAATGACAAAGTAGATGACCCTCATAAACTTCTTGTTGAGCTAAAGAAGCAAGATCCCCATGATTGTCACAATGTAACTCCCTTTGTATTAAGTTTGAGCAATGCTTAACAAATGCAGAAACATAACGTAAAGCCATTTTTAAAAAGAACAAATGAAAGAATGCACCATGGAAGTCAAAATATTGGTGTGAACTAGTCAAGGTATGAGAGGGCATGATTTGGGCTTTTGGGTGTTGAAGTATTTCTTGATCTGTGTACTGATTACACAGATGATCACTTTAGGTTTATCATCTTTATTGTGCGTGTATATATGTATTTATGCACTGTTCTATATGTATTATAATTCAGATAATAGAAAAGACTAAGTAGAGAAACAAGGGTATAATTTACCAAAGCTTGGAAATAAGGAAATTAAATGAAGCAAAAAATGGTGGATGGTGGCCTCACTGAGATATGAGAGTTATAGGAATTCATCTGTGTGTATTTCTTTATATCTCTTCTAGAAAACAGAGCATGTTGAACTACATTTGTGTGCTATTTGAGATAACTCTGTGGTTTAGGGCAAAAGTGATGAAGGAGAAAGGAAGGGAGTAATTTTTGAAGATGAACCCTTGAGAAGACGGCAGTGGATGAGATTGGGACAAATAAGATGGATATTTTGATGGGCTGTGAACTCTCCATTACTGGATAAAAGAGGGAACATTGTGGAGAGACAGGTCTGGAGTTACAAATTCAGTGGTGAGAATTAAGAAGTTGTTTTCAGTGGGGGGAGTTAGGCTCTTCCTTAACAGAGCACTAGAGGAGGATGATCAGCAGCCTGTGTTATCACTGCTTCCCAGAAAATGGTCCTGAACAATATTCACCATGGTTCTGTCCTGCCAGGCGGTTCTGCAGGTAGGACTTTCCTGTCTGATACAGCCCTACAACGGCCACCACCACCAGAGGCTGAGATATCTGCTCAAGAATCTTCAGTGCTTTAGGATTTACTGATAGTTGATTTTTCCAGTTTTTCACCAAACAGATGGGGTCCATTTTGGTAGATCCAGATGCCATGGGAATCTGTAACCCAGAGGAACAACTCAGTAGACTATATGATCTGGAAGTCACCTCTCACAGCGAGCATCAGCCTTCTGTTTGTGGAACTTATATGTTAATTCTCCATGCTTTGCATGTTTCTAAAAGGCAAGTATTTAGCCAACCTGTGTCAAGGCCTGTGCAGGTAAATTATGGAAATTATCTTATTGATCTTTAAACAAACTCAAAACAACCTTGCCCGCATGAGCCCTCCAGTGAACAGAATGAGAAGACAAAGTATTGATGATGGAACCTTGAAAACACTAACATTTTGGGGGTAAGTAGAGGCAGATGAGACATGAAGGAGATGAGGAGTGACCAGAGATGATTTTTGGAGTGTCAGAATGATTTGATCTCTCATTAATTGCACAAATATTCACTGAGAACCTACCGTGTGCTGAACACTGCTCTAGGGGCTCAGTATCAAACTGGAGAAAATGTATAGGAATCTCTGCCTCACGGTACTCTATTCTAGTGGAGGAAACAGATAATATAGAAAGTAAAACCAAAATACATATATGTAATGCTTGTACATGCTCAGCCATATCCAACTCTTTGCCACCCCATGGACTGTAGCTTTCTAGGATTCTCTGTCCTTGGGATTTTCCAGGCAAAAATACTGGAGTGAATTGCCACTTACTACTCCAGGAGACCTTCCCAACCCAGGAAGCAAACCCATGTCTCCTGCATCAGTAGGCAGATTCCTTAACACTGAGCCACCTGAGAAGCCCTATATGTACATGCTGCTGCTGCTGCTGCTGCTGCTGCTGAGTCTCTTCAGTCATGTTCAACTCTGTGCAACCCCATAGACAGCTGCCCACCAGGATCCACCTGGGATTCTCCAGGCAAGAACACTGGAGTGGGTTGCCATTTCCTTCTCCAGTACATGAAAGTGAGAAGTGAAAGTGAAGTCACTGAGTCCTATCCAACTCTCAGCGACCCCATGGACTGCAGCCTACCAGGCTCCTCTGTCGATGGGAGTTTCCAGGCAAGAATACTGGAGTGGAATATGTACATGACAGGGTAGTAAAGTATCAGAAGGAAATGAGCAAGCAATGGCCTATGGAACTGGGGGTTGGATTTATGTAGAGAGTATCCAGGGAAGACCTTGACAATAAAGGAAAGATGAAGTGTTCAGTGTCCTCAGCCTTTGATGAGAACGGTCAGATGCATGGAAGCAGTGGGAGCAGAAACAGGCTGGAAGAGGCGGGACTGTGAGAGAAAGAAATTGAGATAAAGAATGCAGCTTTCTCTCAGAAAAACACAACAGAATTTAAGGTACTTACACAATGCTGTGCATGTAAGAATTAATTTATTAACAGAAATTATAGGACATTTCTTAAGCAGATAGAGAAGAGAAGTAAGCAACCAGGGCATTGTCAGATCTGCCTAGATATGTGAGAGTCTCACATCTGGGCTAGCTTCTACTTTAAATAATTTCATTACAATGGTAGGGTGTTTCATGATCTTAAGAGGCAGACAGCAGTAGCAGTCAGAGAGCTTGAATTGTCCCTTTATTTTCTCAAAGACAATGCTAAGCAACATCCACATGTAGCCATATTTACAACTGTGTGATGACTGGAAAGATTAATTTCTCTGTGCCTCAAGTTTCTCGTCTGTAAAGTGGTGACATGAAAAGTAGGATAAATCTGTCATTAAGGTCTTTGTTGTTCAGTTGCTAAGTTGTGTCCAACTGCAGCATGCTAGGCTTCCTTGTCCTTCACTATCACATAGAGTTTGTTCAAAATCTTGTCCATTGAGTCAGAGATGCCATCTATTTCATCCTCTATCATTCCTTCTCCTCCTGCCCTTAATCTTTCCCAGCATCAGGGTCTTTTCTACTTGGCATTTTGCATCAGGTGGCCAAAGTACTGGAGCTTCAGCTTTAGCATCAGTCCTTCCAATGAATATTCAGGGTTGATTTCCTTTAGGATTGACTGGTTTGATCTCCTTGCAGTACAAGGGACTCTTGAGAGTCTTCTCCAGCACCACAATTTGAAAGCATAAATTTTTTGGCACTCAGTCTTCTTTATGGTCCAACTCTCACATCCATACATGACTACTGGAAAAACCATAGCTATGACTATACACACCTTTGTTGGCAAAGTGACATCTCTGCTTTTTAATATGTTGTCTAGGTTGTCATAACTTTCCTTCCAAGGAGCAAGTGTTTTTTTTAATTTAATGACTGCAGTCACTATCTGCAATGATTTTAGAGCCCATGAAAATAAAATCTGTCACTGCTTCCACTCGGATGCCATGGTCTTAGTTTTCTGAATGTTGAGTTTTAAGTCAGCTTTTTCACTCTCCTCTTTCACCCTCATGAAGAGACTCTTTAGTTCCTCTTCAATTTCTGCCATTAGAGTAGTATCATCTCCATATCTGAGGCTGTTGATATTTCTCCTGGCAATCTTAATTCCAGCTTGTTACTCATCCAAATCAGCAGTTTGCATGATGTACTCTGCATATATATTATTAATAAATAAGCAGGGTGTCAATATAAAACCTTGTCATCATCCTTTCCCAATTTTGAACCATTACATTGTTCCAGGTCCGGTTCTAACTGTTGCTTCTTGACTTGACTACAGGTTTCTCAGAAGGCATTTAAGGTGGTCTAATATTCATGTCTCTTGAAGAATTTTCCACGGTTTTTTATGATGCACATAGTCAAAGGCTTTAGCATAGTCAATGAAGCAAAAGTAGATTTTTTGGAATTCCAGTGCTTTTTCTATGATCCAACAGATGTTGGCAATTTGATCCCTGGTTCCTCTCCCTTTTCTAAATCCAGTTTGTACATCTGGAGGTTCTTATTTCATGTATGGTTGAAGCCAAGCTTGAAGGATTTTGAGCATTACCTCGCTAGCATGTGAAATGAGAGCGAATGGACAGTAGTTTGAACATTCTTTGGCATTGCCCTTCTTTTGGATTGCAATGAAATCTGACCTTTTCCAGCCCTGGGGCCACTACTGGGTTTCCAAATTTGCTGATATATCGAGTGCAGCACTTTAATAGCACCATCCTTTAGGATTTTAAATAGCTCAGCTGGAACTCCATCACCTCCCTTAGCTTTGTTCACAGTAATGCTTCCTAAGGCCCACTTGACTTCACATTCCAGGATATCTGACTGTAGGTGAGTGATCACTTCATCGTGGTTATCTAGGACATTAAGTTTTTTTGTGTGTAGGTCTTCTGTGTATTCTTTCCACCTTTTCTTCATCTCTTCTGCTTCTGTTATGTCCTTACTGCTTGCTTCCCTGGTGGCTCAGAGGTTAAAGTGTCTGCCTGCAATGCGGGAGACAGGGATTCAATCCCTGGGTTGGGAAGATCCTCTGGAGAAGGAAATGGCAGCCCACTCTAGTATTCTTGCCTGGAGAATCCCATAGGTGGAGAAGCCTGGTAGGCTACAGTCCAAGGGGTCGCAAACAGTCAGACACGACTGAGTGACTTCACTTTCACTTTGCATGAAATAGTTCTCTTGATATCTCTAATTTTCTTGAAGAGGTCTCTAGTCTTTACCATTCTATTGTTTTCCTCTATTTCTTTGCATTGTTCACTTAAGAAGGCCTTTTTATTTCTCCTTGTTATTTTCTGAAGCTCTGCATTCAATTGGGTGCACTCATCTGCTTGTAAAGTAATGCTCAAACTTCTCCAAGCCAGGCTTCAGCAATATGTGAACTGTGAACTTCCAGATGTTCAAGCTGGTTTTAGAAAAGGCAGAGGAACCAGAGATCAATTGCCAACATCTGCTAGATCATCAAAAAAGCAAGAGAGTTTCAGAAAATATCTATTTCTGCTTTATGTACTATGCCAAAGCCTTTGACTGTGTGGGTCACAATAAACTGTGGAAAATTCTGAAAGAGGTGGGAATACCAGACCACCTGACCTGCCTCTTGAGAAACCTGTATGCAGGTCAGGAAGCAACAGTTAGAATTGGACAAGAAACAACAGATTGGTTTCAAATAAGAAAAGGAGTACGTCGAGGCTGTATATTGTCACCCTGCTTGTTTAAATTATATGCAGAGTACATCAGGAGAAACGCTGGGCTGGGTGAAGCACAAGCTGAAATCAAGATTGCCAGGAGAAATATCAGTAACCTCAGATATGCAGATGACACCACCCTTATGGCAGAAAGTGAAGAACTAAAGAACCTCTTGATGAAAGTGAAAGAGGACAATGAAAAAATTGGCTTAAAGCTCAACATTCAGAAAACCAAGATCATGGCATCTGGTCCCATCACTTCATGGGAAATAGATGGGGAAACAGTGGAAACAGTGTCAGACTTTATTTTGGGGGGCTCCAAAATCACTGCAGATGGTGATTGCAGCCATGAAATTAGAAGACGCTTACTCCTTGGATGGAAAGTTATGACCAACCTAGATAGCATGTTGAAAAGCAAAGACATTACTTTGTCAGCAAAAGTCCATCTAGTCAAGGCTATGGTTTTTCCAGTGGTCATGTATGGATGTGAGAATTGAACTGTGAAGAAAGCTGAGTGCCGAAGAATGATGCTTTTAAACTGTGGTGTTGGAGAAGACTCTTGTGAATCCCATACACTTCAAGGAGATCCAACCAGTTCATTCCAAAGGAGATCAGCCCTGGGTGTTCTTTGGAAGGAATGATGCTAAAGCTGAAACTCCAGTACTTTGGCCACCTCATGTGAAGAGTTGACTCATTGGAAAAGACCCTGATACTGGGAGGGATTGGGGGCAGGAGGAGAAGGGGATGACAGAGGATGAGATGGCTGGATGGCATCATCAACTCGATGCACATGAGTGTGAGTGAACTCTGTGAGTTGGTGATGGACAGGGAGGCCTGGCATGCTGCAATTCATGGGGTCGCAAAGAGTCGGACATGACTGAGCAACTGAACTGAACTGAACTGAATGTCCCTTCACCATGACAAGGCTGTGATCCATATAGCATATTGGGGTAATTAGGAAGATTACATATCTCATAATGCTTACCATACTCCTAAAGTTATATAAGCACATAGTCAATCTTATATAACTTTACAATTATATGTGTGTCTCTGAAGACCAGGAGGGTAATTTCTGAATGAAAAGGGAGAGTTGGCTTTGGCCTGAGAAAGTGACATTTCCTTCCCTGGTTGCAGCAGTGGGAGGACACAGCCCAAGAGGAAGATGAGCAGGCTGGGAGGCCCAGGCAGTACAACTGAGAGGGAGAACAGCAACGAGGGAAGAGTCAGGCTGGAGGAGCTGAAAGCTGCCCCGAGGTGTCCAAGTACAGGTTCTGGAGTTGGGCTGCCAGGGTTCAAACCTCAGGGTGCAAGTTACTTATTGTCTGTTGAAACCTTGAAAAAGGAACTTACGTGCAAAGCCTCCATTTTCTTACCAATGTTATAGGAAAACCAGTAATTCCTGCCTGATTCATTACTATACAGATGGTAAGATATTAGTTCCTGTATTAATGTATGGCTTCAACAGTAAATAAGTTGGACAATATGTTATAATGTGTTGGTGCATTCTGTAAGTTGTAATTTGCCAAGAAATATAATTTATATAAAATCTTTCAGTCAGGAAAAAACATGAATTTGCTCAAAGAAATTCCTCTCTAAAATTTCTCCTTCTCTCACTCTCTCTTGCTTTTTTTTCTACAGTGGATTGGGAGCAGAGATAGAGTAGTAAAATGACCTTTTACTGCTGTGTTAGGTGAAAATTAATAAAAGGAAACTTCACTCAAATGGAATCAGCAGGCCAGAAAGAAGAGCTCTCACACAGTACCACTGGAGATCAGTTATGAGAACTGACAATCACAAACCCCAAGGAAAAACATCTTCAACAGGAGATTCTCCAGTCAGTGTCCCCAACAGGAAAAATTATACCTCACATCTCCTAGAAGAATCCAGGAGTACCCCAGCAACCCAGCCAAGGAAAAAGGGTCATTACCTTGAACTCTCACTTTTCTCCAATGCACTTTGTTTTAAAACAATCCTTCCCAACTTACTACTTTTCTCTATAAAATAAGACAGAGAAACTTCCTCTTTTTCTTGGTTGAATTTGTTCCATGTCTTTTACTACAGCTTGTTTGTCCCAAATGACAATTCCCCTGCTATTTCTGAGTAAACCCATTTTTACTTGAAAAATCACTATTTTTAAGGTGAACAGTTTTAAACAACAGCAATAATAGCATTCACTTCTGAGTCAGAATATTGATGAAGCTTTGGTAGGAGTTCATAAGTTTACTGTGTATTTTGTTCTAATTAAAAATATTCTGAATTTTTCAAACCAAAAAATTTCAAAACTAAATAACTAGAATGAAATAGTGTTACTAGATAGCAGAAGATGATGAACAGTTTCCAATGGTTACTATTCAGTAGAGTTATCTCAAGTAATAGTTAAAAGTACCCCACACTATGCATTTTCAGCAAGCATCAGAAGTTATAAGAGGCAGTATTTGCATGGGCCAGGTGTTTAAAAAAAGGCATGGTAAATAAACATGAATAGGTTTATAGTAAGTATTTTTAAATTAAGAATGAGATTAAATTATTTCTAATAATACAGTTTGGTATTATTCAGAATATTGAATATTAAGAAAAAAAATCCACTGTTAATCTGTTAGGATTTAAATTGTCTGTGGACTACCACCAGTGCCCAGCAGGGTGCAGTCATGGTGGAGGGGGCTAGAGGAGGAGATTGCACCCAGGGCTTCTTCGAGGGGGCTAGGAGTTTGGACCCTCAGTCCTAAGAAGGACTTCAGTCCCTTTTTCTCAAAAGATGAAGCATACTCTCCTCCTTGTCCCATGTCGAACTTTTTGCTCCAGCCCTGCTTAGGGGGTAACTTTGGACAACAAGGAGATCAAACCAGTCAATCCTAAAGGAATTCAATTCTGAATATTCATTGCTGAAGTTAAAGCTCCAATATTTTGGCTACCTGATGTGAAGAGCCAACATACTGGAAAAGACCCTGATGCTGGGAAAGATTGAGGGCAGAAGCACAAAGGGTGACAGAGGATGAAATGGTTGGATGGCATCATGGACTCAATGGACATGAGTCTGAGCAACTCCAGGAGGGAGTGGAGGCTGGGGTGCTGCAGCCCATGGGGTCGCAAAGAGTCGGACACCATCTTAGCAGCTGAACAACAGCAGCTGCTACATGATCCAGGAGGAGCAGAGCATCAGGGTGACATGCCTCAAAGGCAACCAACTCTGAGCTGCTTGAGCTACGCTCTGACCTCACGGCGCCATCCTCGCCTCCCCTCCCCCAGGATAGGGCCTGCATTGGGGGGTTTTATTGTCGTTATTTAATAGAAGAGTGCTTGGAAGGTCAAGCTTAGGAGCAAACTTACTTGGAGCAGATGCTGCAGCCGGGAGTCAAGTCAGCTGCTCTGGATCACCCCTAGGGCTCCTGTTGCCTCTGGCTCCTCTGGAAACTGCTCTTATATTCAGAAGCTGAAAAGCCAATTGGTTACTAAAAGTCATCCGGTATGGGTGGGGTTTATGAGAAAGGAAATTGAAAGGACAGAAGGACTTGTTGTTGTTGTTGTTGTTGTTGTTGTTGTTGTTTTCCCTTTCCTAGAGGCAGTAACCTAGATGCCTTCCAGGAAAGCCAGGGAGACAAGGGTTCCTCCCTGCCTGGCTGGGTAAACCCAGCTTCATCCCTCCTCCACATGTGATTCAGGCATTCATGACACCACAGTGAATGGGACCCAAATAATGGTAGGATGAGTGTTCAACAGCCTGTCTCTCAGGGATGTTTTTGTGAATGAAGGGGTTTGTTTATCAATTTTTCTTCAGTTGAAAAGTCTTTAATTCATTTGTTTTTCCCTTTCCTTTTTAAAAAACTATTTTCTTCTTAACTCTGTGTTAAAAAGAGTGAGAGAGAGTTCCTTCTCTCTCACTGGAGAAGGAAGTGGCAACCCACTCCAGTGTTCTTGCCAGGAGAATTCCATAGACAGAGGAACCTGTGTATTTAATCCTTGATTTTATAGCCCAGAAATATTTGCTTCTTTTTTTTTCTGTTCTTTTACTAAGGTGGATCCACCTTTGGGGCTTGGGGGTTGATTCAGGTTTCTTCTATTCTTTTCTGTATCCTAATGTGTTGTACTAACCTTATATGCAGAGTACATCATGAGAAACGCTGGACTGGAAGAAACACAAGCTGGAATCAAGATTGCTGGGAGAAATATCAATATCCTCAGATATGCAGATGACGCCACCCTTATGGCAGAAAGTGAAGAGGAGCTAAAAAGCCTCTTGATGAAAGTGAAAGAGGAGAGTGAAAAAGTTGGCATAAAGCTCCACATTCAGAAAATGAAGACCATGCCATCCGATCCCATCACTTCATGGGAAATAGATGGGGAAACAGTGGAAATAGTGTCAGACTTTATATTTTTGGGCTCCAAAATCACTGCAGATGGTGACTGCAGCCATGAAATTAGAAGATTCTTACTCCTTGGAAGAAAAGTTATGACCAACCTAGATAGTATATTCAAGAGCAGAGACATTACTTTGCCGACTAAGGTCCCTCTAGTCAAGGCTATGGTTTTTCCTGTGGTCATGTATAGATGTGAGAGTTGGACTGTGAAGAAGGCTGAGCGCAGAAGAATTGATGCTTTTGAGCTGTGGTGTTGGAGAAGAGTCTTGAGAGTCCTTTGGAGTTCAAGGAGATGCAACCAGTCCATTCTGATGGAGATCAACCTTGGGATTTCTTTGGAAGGAATGATGCTAAAGCTGAAACTCCAGTACTTTGGCCACCTCATGGGAAGAGTTGACTCATTGGAAAAGCCTCTGATTCTGGGAGGGATTGGGGGCAGTAGGAGAAGGGGACGACCAAGGATGAGATGGCTGGCTAGCATCACGGACTCGATGGATGTGAGTCTGAGTGAACTCCGGAAGTTGGTGATGAACAGGGAGGCCTGGCGTGCTGCGATTCATTGGATCGCAAAGAGTTGGACATGACTGAGCGACTGAACTGAACTGAACTGAACCTACAAGTTAAAAGTTTGGCTGCTGCTGTTAGGGAACCAGGTTCTTTAGCCCAAGGAGCTATAAGTCAAAATACTGAGACACCAAGATTTGCAGCAGAGGCAACCCAGTAAGGAGGCAAGAGAATAAGTCTCAGGTCTGCCTCCCAGGAAGACAGCTGCTTAGAATATTAACAGGAGCAAGAAGAAAAATGGTGTTAGGTCTTAGAGAAAGGTGATTGATGGTAACAAAAAGTGAGATAATGGTGTTCTGTGCAAGTTTATCTTGGTTACATGCTTCTTCATGAAACATGTGCAAATACAGAGGATTTGGTGTGAAACAGGTTGGTGAATTTTGGGCTGTGATGACAGTGGGTCGCCTATGGGACAAACAGGCCTCTTCTGCACAGATTCTGATGAGCTGTATTGGTTTGACCTGATATCAGCCAGTTTTGTTGTGTTACAATAGGAGTTTTCAAACAACCTGTTCCCTTATCTGCTGTTCTGTAAAAGGAGCTCAAGAATTTCACTTAGTCACCNACAGGCCTCTTCTGCACAGATTCTGATGAGCTGTATTGGTTTGACCTGATATCAGCCAGTTTTGTTGTGTTACAATAGGAGTTTTCAAACAACCTGTTCCCTTATCTGCTGTTCTGTAAAAGGAGCTCAAGAATTTCACTTAGTCACCAGTTTCTGTTACAGGTTTTTAACCTTGTGAATCAGGCGTTGGCTATCCCATCTGTATTTCAGAAGGCAATGAGGAGAAAGGAAGGACAGGCAGAATGTAGTCTCAAAGCTCTATGGCCAAGACTCCCCAGGAGCAAGTGCTTTGGCACATATTCCCTGTGCAGACTTATCTAGTTGCAAAGTCAGCTAGAATAGTATAAAAATCCTTAGTCCGATTGTCATATGCTTATTTTGTAAAATAAAATGATACCATATTTGGAGCTGCAGAGCATGTTGTAACTGTAAAGGTATGTGTGACAATATCAGGGACAGATTTTTCTAGAATTCTGAGACTACACTGAGTAGATTCAAGACTTGAATCCAAGCTGGGAAAATTACTGTGGCCTTGTAATTCCTAAGCTACCAAGATTGATTTAGGAGGAGATTAGGTATATGACCTAAAACCGATAAAGTTAATCATTTCTCAGTTACCTGGATCCAAGACTTTTTTTTTTC
This sequence comes from Neotragus pygmaeus, assembly GCA_006410875.1. Taxonomy (NCBI): domain Eukaryota; kingdom Metazoa; phylum Chordata; class Mammalia; order Artiodactyla; family Bovidae; genus Neotragus; species Neotragus pygmaeus. Next base: position 23,267 of record SJYV01000985.1, read on the forward strand.
TCTCTCTCTCTCTCTCGGTCTTGGTCTTGTTCTGTCTCTCTGGATCTCCCCTCTTGTTTTTGTTAGGTAGGTAGAATACGGAAAAGAAGTCCAAAATGGCGGTGGCTAAAAAACAAGGAAGGTCAAAGGAAGGTCCGAGGACAAGAGTGAAGACTTCAGGTAGAACAAACAGCACTCCTGGCTAAGCCCAGTTTGCATAGGGCAGGCCCAGGTGGAGGCAAAAACATAAAAGGAGGACCCAACGCACTTTCTCTTTCTCTCCTGCGTGCGTGCGCTGTTTTTCTCTCTCTCCCTCTCTCTCTCTCTCTCCCCCTCCCCCACGCGCTCCTCCACTCTCTTCCCTTCAAGTCTTTGGGTTGGCATGCCCTCACGCTTCGAGGATGGATTCTCCTGCTATCTTCTAAATAGAATAGAGCTGTAACACTGATTTGCCTAAGAGCTATAACACAGTTTGTCCAAGACCCGAGAGCTGTGATGCACCGAGGGCTTTAAAGTCTGTCGCTCCAAATCTTTGTTGTGACGAGACAAAGAACGGAGGAACATACACTCACGTGACATCTATGGTGCCGTGTCTCGGATTTAACCTGGATGAAACAGTCTACACGTGAAAGAGGCCAGGCACAGCAGGAGTCCAACTCAGCGAGCTCCCATGGTAGAGGCAGAACGTGAAGAAAATCCAGCTCAGGGGAAGGCCCATCATGCTGGAAACTGGGACAGCGAAAAACAAACTCAACAGAAAGGTCATGCGGCCCAGTCTCAGATTCCAAAAGACCTCCAATTAAGGTAAGAGGTCCTCGCTCCTATGGCTGGAGGAACATGCCTAACGAAATCTTAATTCCTTTACAATTTCTTGTTTCTTGTTCCCTTGAACCTCCTGCAAACAGCCGAGCGGCAGGGGGCACAACTGAGGGACTCTGGAGAGGCTACTCCTCTGCATATCCCAAAGGCGCTATCTGCTGAGCCCCGGTAGCTGTTACACAGGTCAGTGGGGGTTCTTCTGTACTTTCTCTTTGTGCCAAGGATCAGACCAATGAAACTGTGAGCACTGATCAGATATTTAGCAAATTTTATGGCGGGCTATGAAGGGGATTCCTTAGCACGTTTTTCCCACTGCTTTTTCCTCCTGTCTTTCAGCTCTCTCCTGGGACTCAAGCTCGGCCAAAACTAATGAAACTCAGGCCCTGATGTCTCACTGCAAAAGTTCATTGAGAGACAAAGTGATAAGAGGTGGATTTGTTAGGAACCAGAAAGAAGCCACTCTTCAGGGTGTGAACCATTGCCAAGGGCAAGGACTGGGGCCACAAAATTGGCCTGGCTAGGGTTTGTCTAAGAGCTATAACATGGTCCATTCAAGACCTGAGAGCTATAACACAGTCTATCCAAGATCTGACAGCTGTGACATGCCGAGGGGGCTGTAATGTCCGTCACTCCAAATATTTGTTGTGATGAAACAGAGAATCAAGGAACATACACGCGTGACATCTATGGTGCCGTGACTCGGAGCTAACCTGGCTGAAGCAACCTCCACGTGGAAGAGGCCAAGCACAGCAGGAGCCCAACTCAGCGAAGCTCCCGTGGTAGAGGCAGAACGCAAAGAAAATCCAGCGCAGGGGAAGGCCCATCGTGCTGGAAACCGGGACAGCGGAAAGCCATGCGGCTCCGTCTCAGATCCCAGAAGACCTCCAGTTAAGGTAAGAGGTCCTCAGTCCTCTGGCTGGAGGGACATGCCTAATGAAATCTTAATCCCTTTACAATCTCTCGTTTCTTGTTTCCTCAAACCTCCCATGAACAGGTGGGCACAGGGGGCACAACTGAGGGACTCTGGAGAGGCTCCTCCTCAGCATGTCCCAAAGGCGCTATCTGCTGAGCCCCAGTAGCTGTTACGCAAGCCAGTGGGGTTTTTTCTGTCCTTTCTTTTCTCTGTGCCAAGGATCAGACCAAAAAAATGGTGAGCACCGGCCAGATATTTAGCAAATTTTCCGGCGGGCTATGAAGGGGATTCCTTGGCATGTTTTTCCCACTGCTTTTTCCTCCTGTCCTTCAGCTCTCTCCCGGGACTCAAGCCCGGCCAAAACTAATAAAGCTCAGACTCTGAGGTCTCATTACAAAAATTCATTGAGAGTCAAAGCAATAGATAAGAGGTAGACTTGTTAAAATTCAGAAAAAATTGCTGCACTCTACAGGGTACTGGCCATTGAATGAGGCCTGGCTAGGTTCTTCGAGTGGGGTGAATTCATATGTTAATGAGTGGGAAGATCATCCCAGCCATTGGAGAACCACTCACTCCTGCATCTTTTTCACAGTGACTTAGAGCTGTCCTGCCACTTCTGGGTGTGTCTGTTGGCTTATAGATTGGGAATTAAGGTTCACTTAAATTTGACTTGTCATCTTGGACCCAACTGATTTTAATTGGTTTACATTATACCTTTGTGCTATGTCATTCTTTCAAAGGTTGTGCTCTGCCCTCTTCCCTCCTGTTTCATGCTCTTTTCCTGAGCCCCATCCAGACCCACAAGGTTGCCTCTACAATCTTCTGGAGAGACAACCAGAAAGCTGGCCTTGGGAGGAAAATACTCTATAATATCCAGCCCCCTAATCCTACCCTGGAGAAGGCAATGGCAACCCACTCCAGTGTTTTTGCCTGGAGAATCCCAGGGATGGGGGAGCTTGGTGGGCTGCCGTCTATGGGGTCGCACAGTCAGACACGACTGAAGTGACTCAGCAGCAGCAGCAGGTTTTGTGAAGGGGTGGAATTCATGCTAATGAGTGGGAGGATCATCCCTACCATTGGGGAACCACCCACTACTCCCTCTTTTGACCGTGACTTGGAGCTGTCCTGACATGTCTGGGTGTGTCTGTTGGCTTATAGATTGGGGATTAAGTACTTGAATTTGACTTGTCATCTTGGACCCAACTGATTTTAATTGGTTTACATTATACCCTTCTGCTATGTCATTCTTTCAAAGGATGTACTCTGCCCCCTTCCCTCCTGTTTCATGCTCTTTGTCTGAGCCCCATCCAGACCCACAAGGTTGCCTCTACAATCTTCTGGAGAGACAACCAGAAAATAGCTGGCCTTGGGAGGGAAATACTCTATAATATCCAACCCCTTAATCCTACCCAGTACTGGTCACACTGGAGATCTTGGGGATGTCCACCTCCAGTCCAGGGGTCCCAGGAGGTCATCACGCCTTGACCTACGTAGAGATTTGGTCCTCGAAAGGTTGTCACGCCTCAACCTGCTCGGGGATCCGCCAGTCCCAGGGGTCCCAGGAGGTCGTCACGCCTCAACTTGCCCGGACCCAATTCTCGGGAGCCCGTCACGCCTCGACCTGCCCAGGGATTCGATCTCTAGGAGGTTGTCACACCTCAGCCTGCCTGGGGATCTGCACCTTGACCCAGGGACACCTGGCTCTCAGGTTGCAACAGTTCTGGGTAGGATAAGCTTCAGAAAGTCTCACCCCTAAGAAAGTCCACCCATAGAAACAAAAGGAAGCCTATTACTGTGCCCAGTCTCAGCAATAACTCAGGAGCCCAATGAGAACCCCATCGCCTTTCTGGAAAGGCTAAAAGAGGCATTCCAAAAGTTTACCAATCTGGACTTAGACTCACGAGGGACAGGTGATTTTAAAGGACAAATTCCTGTCCCAATGTGCATCAGATATCAGAATTAAGTTACAACAGCAGGACCCTGCTGCTTCTTTAGATGAGATGGTCCAGACAGCCACCAATACCTTTTATAACAGAGAACAGGAGAAGGAGGCCAAGGCCCAGGAGAAGGAGAGAAAGAAAGAGACAAGGCGTGCCCAGATGCTGGCCACCCTCCAGAGAAGCCCCATGGCAATCCCCGAGTCCTTGAAGGACAAGGCATGAGACAAATGCCTGATCTGTAGACAGGCGGGGCATTGGGCCAAAAAGTGTCCAAACCGTGACAAGTCTCCTAGAATGGCTTGCCACAAATGCCAACAACTGGGACATTGGGTGGCACTCTGCCCTCGGGACCCAAGAGCCTCAATGTCAAGCGCCAAGCCTACCCTCATGATGGTTCAAGAGGACTGAAGCAGCCCGCTCCAGCCAGCCCGCCTGTCACAGATAACCATCACGAGGCTGGAGCCAAGGGTGCAACTGGATGTGGAAGGTAGGTCCGAGAATTTCTTGGTTGACACAGGGGCTACCTACTCTGTCTTGATCTCCTACTCCGTCTTGATCTCCTACTCCAGAGCCTTCTCTTCCCAAACCTGTACCATTTGGGGTGCTACAGGAAANGAGCCAAGGGTGCAACTGGATGTGGAAGGTAGGTCCGAGAATTTCTTGGTTGACACAGGGGCTACCTACTCTGTCTTGATCTCCTACTCCGTCTTGATCTCCTACTCCAGAGCCTTCTCTTCCCAAACCTGTACCATTTGGGGTGCTACAGGAAAAGCAACTACTAAAAGATTCACCCAAGCACTTCTTTGTTGCTGGGATGGACAAATATTTTCCCACCAGTTTCTGGTGGTCCCTGAGTGCCCTACTCCCTTGTTGGGAAGAGATATACTCACTAAACTGGGGACCACCCTTGTGATGGGAAGTTTTTCAGCCCCTAGAGCTCTACAGCTCCTGCTTACTACTGAAGAACTCATTACATCTTCAAAAGAGAGGGACCAAAAACTATGGGAAGACAAAATTAACCTGCAGGTGTGGGACCAGGGCATTCCTCGACGAGCCCACCAAGCTGAACCGGTCATCATTGTCCTCTGAGATCCCACTCAATTTCCTAACTGGAAACAATACCCTCTCAAAAGAGAGACTCAGAAGGGACTACAGCCTTTAATAAATAAATTCCTTGCTTGTGGGCTATTGGTCCCCACCAGTTTGCCATGTA
>SJYV01000986.1:0-11578 GCA_006410875.1 Neotragus pygmaeus
GGAGGCCTGGCGTGCTGCAGTTCATGGGGTTGCAAAGAGTCGGACACGACTGAGCAACTGAACTGAACTTCCTCAACTTGCCTTGAAGTTTCTCCCTCCATCCAAAATGCTCTCTGGTCCCTACCTCTCTACCCTCAGAGCACCTCCACATGTCAAAGACACAGCTTTCTCCAGCGCCTAGCTTAAACTACTTCACCATGAAATGTGTCCTGAATCCTCTTGTTAAAAAATGTCTCATATGCAAAAATATTCCGCACCATCCCTGGGGCTTTTACCATGGTCTGCAACAATGAAGTGCACATTTTCTCTCCTATTTTAGATCACGAGTCTCCCAAAGGGAGACTCAGCATCATGGTTTGCTGAAAAGAGCATGAACTTTGAAACTAAAATAACTGGGGTGTGTGTACATTGGCACTGGCTAAATGACCCTGAATCACTCCAATTCTAGTTCCATCATCTGTTTAAAAAAAAAACAAAAACAACTCTGATAATTACTGTGAATTGGCTTGCTTACCTCAAGGGTGGCCAAATTATGGTCCCCAGGCCAAAACCAACCCACCACTTATTTTCAGAAATAAAGTTTTATTGGAACACAACCATGTTCACCTGTTTCTTAGTATATATTTTCAATGGCTGATTTGCATTATGAAGATAAACATGAGTTGCTACAACAGAGATCACAGGGCCCGCTAAGACCGAATTATTTACAATCTAGCCCCTTAGAAACAAAGACCCTCACCTCTGCCTCCACTTTGCTCTCTTTTAAGGTGGAATAGTTACAGACAGTGAGGGACGGGGAGGCCTGGTGTGCTGCAGAGATCCAAGAGTCAGACACGACTTAGCAACCGAACAGCAACCGTTAGAAATGTGTTCCAGATTTTCCTGAATTGGTGGGATGGAGGAGAGGGGAAGAAGTTAATTAGGTTCCACTAATTCGATATATTCATGGAAGATGTTCTAGAAGGTATAAGTAAGACAGGGGTCATTTCTGACTCCTTCNTTTTCCAATGAGTCAACTCTTCGCATGAGGTGGCCAGAGTACTGGAGTTTCAGCTTTAGCATCATTCCTTCCAAAGAACACCCAGGGTTGATCTCCTTCAGAATGGACTGGTTGGATCTCCTTGCAGTCCAAGAGACTCTCAAGAGTCTTCTCCAACAGTTCAAAAGCATCAGTTCTTTGGCACTCAGCTTACTTCACAGTCCAACTCTCACATCCATACATGACCACTGGAAAAACCATAGCCTTGACTAGACAGACCTTTGTTGGCAAAGTAATATCTCTGCTTTTCAATATGCTATCTACTTTGGTCATAACTTTCCTTCCAAGGAGTAAGCGTCTTTTAATTTCATGCCTGTACTCATCATCTGCAGTGATTTTGGAGCCCCCAAAATAAAGTCTGACACTATATTAGGTACATATATGTTAATAAGTGCAATATCCTCTTCTTGTGTTGTTCCTCAGGAATCTTGTCTTTTTATAAGGACAGAAGTTCAGTTGGATGAGGACCCCACGCTTATTTTAACCTTAATTACTTATTTAAAGATACTATCTCAAAGTACAGTCACATTGGGATTATGGTTTCAATGTATGATTTTTTTTAGGGAGATGAGTGTCACAGTTCAATCCCCAGCAGTGGTACTATTATTATCCCCATTTTATAGAAAATAAAATTCATAAATTTAAATCTACCAGGTTCACCTAGCTAGATAATGATGAAATTCAACACTCCTTTGTGTGATTTGGATCGCATGATCTTGACCACCATGCTGTATTGCTGTGAGATGCAATTTGGGGATATTTTCTTCTGTCTAGCTTCATTTTACACTCTAACTACTTAATTTAAGATTCTGACATTAGGCTGTCTTTCAGTTTTAGTTTTCAAGGTTGTTTTAAATTTTTATTACTCTTTTCTGTCTTCTGAGTGTTTTTATGAGAAGATGAGAGGAATTGAATTAGTGACTAGTAAATGATTTTGAGCCATTTGGACTAGCTAACTTCTGATCTCAAGTATATTTTATATGCTTAGAAATAACTGACTCTGGAATGGTATCAAATCTTTTCGTGTCAGATTACAGTAGGCATATTTTGCCCCAAATAAAATGCTTACTTATCAACTGTTTCCTATTGACTATAGTTAGAAAGATTAAGAAAACAAGGCATAAGAGATTCAGTTGTCAGAAAGAGTAGAAGGTTTCAGATTTGGGCACTAGTTCAGAGTTGGATAGGCAAAAGTGACTGGTCCTGGGTCTTAAGAGTTTGGGGTTAAGGCAATGAGTTTTCTGCTGTTTAATATCAAGTTTTCTAGAGTTCATAGGAAGGGCTAATACATTAGTTAACACACATATGATTCTAATTGTTGAAAGAGAAAGGATGCAGAAGCTGGGATATATTATGAGTTCTGTTAAGATTAGAAAGTATTACTTGCATCAAAGGAAAAAATCAGCACAGACTGACAAAAATAATAGGAAACTTAACTAAAAATTGTGCAACCCAGCAGTAATAATGGACTTCAAACAAAGTTTGATCAAGACAGTTGTAATGCAGTTACTCTGGTTCTACCCTCCTCTGTTTATCTGCTTCTTCAGGTTACTTTTTTTCATGATAGTAAAGTGGCAACAACAATTCCACTTATTGTACCTGCACATCCTATACTTCTGAGAAGTAGAGATTATCTTTATACCAGAATTTGCAACATAAGGTCTAATACCCTCTTTGATTGTATTAGTCTAGATTTCATGTCCGTGAATGAGCCAATTTTAGTGCTCAGAGTGTGGAGTGCAATGATTATCTTATGCTAGGTTTTGTACTCCCCTCCTTGGGCTGAGGGTAAAACAAATTTTCTAGAACCACATGGGTATAACATCAGGGATGAAGGGTAGAATGGTTAGTAGGATGATAACCAAGCTGTCTATTATAGTCACAAATTCTCTTTTTATTGGACCCTAGCCAGAATGTAAAAACTAAAGGGATTCCTTGAGAATAAACCATGTTTTCCATGTTTATTAGGTGGCACTTTATATAGGATGCTCTAGTGGGTAACAATCGCAACAGCATCCCTCCAGCTATTGCAGTTTTTAATGCTATTTCTTACCTTGCCTTTCAATGGGAGCCAACAATCTAGAGCCAAAGTCAAATCAGTAAAAGCTGTTGTTACAGGACAGGATAACTCACACTTCCTTACCACATCATATATTCACAGACATAAAGGATGGACAAAACAGGAGTTGCATTTCTCCTTTAATATATGGGAGGCTAATGATAATTTCTTTGTTCACTTCAATATTTCATATTCATTTTGACTTGAACTTTAGTGTCTTTCCTGCAGTACATCACTTTAAATATATTTATAAACCTATTAAAGAAATATAGACAAATCTGAAATGAAATTCCATTAATAAAGCATGAAGCCAGATATACTAATTTCCTTAATTTATAGTTCTGTAAATTATAATTTATTTAACTATGAAGAAGTTGACTTAGTGACTTACATTTGATTTTTCAATCAATATTCACTATTCATGTATATGTAATCACTTCATAGGAAATAGATGGGGAAACAGTGGAAACAGTATCAGACTTTATTTTTTGGGACTCCAAAATCACTACAGATGGTGACTGCAGCCATGAAATTAAAAGGCGCTTATGACCAACTTAGATAGCATATTGAAGAGAAGAGACATTACTTTGCCGACTAAGGTCTGTCTAGTCAAGGCTATGGTTTTTCCAGTAGTCATGTATGGATGTGAGAGTTGGACTGTGAAGAAGGCTGAACACTGAAGAATTGATGCTTTTGAAGTGTAGTGTTGGAGAAGACTCTTGAGAGTCCCTTGGACTGCAAGGAGATCCAACCAGTCCATTCTGAAGGAGATCAGCCCTGGATGTTCTTTGGAAGGAATGATGCTAAAGCTGAAACTCCAGTACTTTGGCCACCTCATGTGAAGAGTTGACTCATTGGAAAAAAGTCTGATGCTGGGAGGGATTGGGGGCAGGAGGAGAAGGGGACGACAGAGGATGAGATGGCTAGATGGCATCACTGACTCGATGGACGTGAGTTTGAGTGAACTCTGGGAGTTGGTGATGGACAAGGAGGCCTGGTGTGCTGCGATTCATCGGGTCCCAAAAAGGTCGGACACGACTGAGCAACTGAACTGAACTGAACTGAACGGAAGCACATAATCAGAGCTTATATTTACAGGATCGGCAAAACTCTTTAAAAAATAGAGTGAAAGTTGCTCAGTTGTGTCCAGCTCTTTGTGACCCCATGGACTGTAATCCATGGAATTCTCCAGGCCAGAATACTGGAGTGGGCAGCTGTTCCCTTCTCCAGTGGATCTTCCCAACCCAGGAACTGAACTCAGGTCTTCCGCATTGCAGGTGAATTCTTTACCAGCTGGGCCACCAGGGAAGCCCAAGAATATTGGAGTGGGTAGCTTGTCCCTTCTTCAGGGGATCTTCCTGACCCATGAATTGAACCGGGGCCTCCTGCATTACAGGGTGATTCTTTACCAACTGAGCTATCAGGGAAGCCATGCCCATCCCCCCCCCCAAAAAAATAAAAGTAATAATGGTCAATTATAATTTATGGAAGAATTAGTTTATGAGTACATTTATGGTAAAGCCTCTGAACTTTGCCACCAAAATTTCACTGAATTAGAAGGAAGTAGCTTCCAAAGAAAATGCAGGGGAGCAAGGAAGCAAATACCACCATTAAACTCTTCTTTCAGAGGGTACCATCTGTTACGTGTTGAGTGACAGCTTATACAATTAGGAAGCTCATTATAACTTTTTTGGTGAAAAAGTGAATTGATTCAAGCAAATTTATTATAGAAATTAAGTCAACTGTTAACACTATCCTGATTTGAATACATTCATATGGGCGTTGGAATAAAAACATATTTTCTGTTGTGCAGTCGCATCTTTGTGGTAACTGACTATTCCTAGTAGCTAAATCTCNTCGGGTCCCAAAAAGGTCGGACACGACTGAGCAACTGAACTGAACTGAACTGAATGGAAGCACATAATCAGAGCTTATATTTACAGGATCGGCAAAACTCTTTAAAAAATAGAGTGAAAGTTGCTCAGTTGTGTCCAGCTCTTTGTGACCCCATGGACTGTAATCCATGGAATTCTCCAGGCCAGAATACTGGAGTGGGCAGCTGTTCCCTTCTCCAGTGGATCTTCCCAACCCAGGAACTGAACTCAGGTCTTCCGCATTGCAGGTGAATTCTTTACCAGCTGGGCCACCAGGGAAGCCCAAGAATATTGGAGTGGGTAGCTTGTCCCTTCTTCAGGGGATCTTCCTGACCCATGAATTGAACCAGGGCCTCCTGCATTACAGGGTGATTCTTTACCAACTGAGCTATCAGGGAAGCCATGCCCATCCCCCCCCCCAAAAAAATAAAAGTAATAATGGTCAATTATAATTTATGGAAGAATTAGTTTATGAGTACATTTATGGTAAAGCCTCTGAACTTTGCCACCAAAATTTCACTGAATTAGAAGGAAGTAGCTTCCAAAGAAAATGCAGGGGAGCAAGGAAGCAAATACCACCATTAAACTCTTCTTTCAGAGGGTACCATCTGTTACGTGTTGAGTGACAGCTTATACAATTAGGAAGCTCATTATAACTTTTTTGGTGAAAAAGTGAATTGATTCAAGCAAATTTATTATAGAAATTAAGTCAACTGTTAACACTATCCTGATTTGAATACATTCATATGGGCGTTGGAATAAAAACATATTTTCTGTTGTGCAGTCGCATCTTTGTGGTAACTGACTATTCCTAGTAGCTAAATCTCTCTACAACTTGAAAGAAAGGAAAGGAAAGAGAAAGAATAAAGAAAGAAAGGAAGGAAGGAAGGAAGGAAAGAAGGGAAAGAGAGAGAAAGAGAGTGGGGAGAGAGTAAGGAAGGAGGGAAGGAAAGAGAGAGGGAGGGAGGAAGTCATTGATATCCCTTGCTTATTTTTCCTGTGCATTACCACAGTAATATTCTCAGGGCTTGAAAGATGTCTGCTCTCTTTTAATATGACTTTTTTTTTTTTTTTTGGTCATAAGAAACTGCACTAAACATGGATGTGGAAAAGAAAAGCATTAGCAGAAAGGCAAAGTAAATAACACTAAATAAGTAAGAGGAAAAAATAATAATGTAAATAATGTCAGAGAGGAGGTGAGCTTTTGTCAGAAACTTATCTAACCCTAAGGCATATCATTAAAATTTCTAACAGAGTGGCAAAATAATAATAGTTTAGCAGAAACTTGGTACCTGATGTGATTGTAAGATGTGAGAAGTATATTTATAAGTCTGCACGAGAGTGTGTTTATATATTTATGTAATAGCAATATATACCACAAAAGAATTCTTTAGCTGCATCATGTTTTTCAATGTTACAGTTTCCCATACTTATTTACATCTCATCTAAGTGACTTTCTTGGGAGAAACTCTTCCATGGGGTTGCCAGATTTGGACACAACTTAGCAACTAAGCCACCACTACCATATAATTTTATACATACCATGAAAGTGAAAGTGAAAATGGTAGTCGCTCAGTCATGTTCAACTTTTTGCGGCCCCCTGGACTGGACTGTAGCCAGCCAGGCTCCTCTGTCCATGGAATTCTCCAGGCAAGAATACTGGAGAGGGTTGCCTGTCCTCCTCCAGCAGATCTTTCCGACCCAGGAATCAAACGTGGGTCTCCTGCATTTCAGGCAGATTCTTTACTGTCTGAGCTACTAGGGAAGCCCATCTGTATTATGGGCAACTTAAAGTTGTCTGTATGTGTTATGGACAAACTTAAATAAATATCTCTAAGTTATCAAGTTTTCATCCTTTTATAATATTGCTAAGTCGAATGAATTGTTTCCTTCTCATTGTACTGCTGTCATACTATTAGGACAGCATTTGTCAAAATGTATTACAGCTAAGGAACCACCTCCAACTGTGAAGACATGGACAGAGACTGTCTTNTATCTCTAAGTTATCAAGTTTTCATCCTTTTATAATATTGCTAAGTCGAATGAATTGTTTCCTTCTCATTGTACTGCTGTCATACTATTAGGACAGCATTTGTCAAAATGTATTACAGCTAAGGAACCACCTCCAACTGTGAAGACATGGACAGAGACTGTCTTGCCCATCGTATATGCTCAGCACCTGTTTGGGTGCCTATTAGGTGCTCAGTATTCAGTTGAGTTCAGTTTAGTAGCTCAGTCGTGTCCAGCTCTTTGCNCCAGCGTTTCTCATGATGTACTCTGCATAGAAGTTAAATAAGCAGGGTGACAATATACAGCCTTGACGTACTCCTTTTCCTATTTGGAACCAGTCTGTTGTTCCATGTCCAGTTATAACTGTTGCTTCCTGACCTGCATACAGATTTCTCAAGAGGCAGGTCAGGTGTTCTGATATTCCCATTTCTTTCAGAATTTTCCACAGTTTATTGTGATCCACACAGTCAAAGCCTTTGGCATTATCAATAGAGCAGAAATATATGTTTTCTGGAACTCTCTTGCTTTTTTGATGATACAGCTGATGTTAGTAATTTGATCTCTGGTTCCTCTGCTTTTTCTAAAACCAGCTTGAACATCTGGAAGTTCATGGTTCATGTATTGCTTGGAGAATTTTGAGCATTTATTTACTATTGTGTAGATGAGTGCATCTCTAACCCTTACTCAAATTCTTATCAATGCTATAGAATGATCTGAGATACATAATTTCTTTATGGTAATTTTCTTTATCCAAATGACCTGCTCTTGTACTCTAAGACCTATTTCAGTTATCACTTCTCTGTGCTTATTTGCTAGCATATAAAAAGAATGTGGTTCCTTCAATATTTATCTATATATTTAGTGAACAATTTATGCTCATTGTAAAATAATCAAGAAATTCATATAGTAAAAAAAGACAAAGTACACCCATGATGCCACTCAGTTCAGTTCAGTTCAGTTGCTCATTTACGTCTGACTCTTTGTGACCTCATGGACTGCAGGCTTCCCTGTTCATCACCAACTCCCAGAGTTTACTCAAACTCACGTCCATTGAATCGGTGATGCCATCCAACCATCTTATCCTCTGTCATCCCCTTCTTTTCCCACCTTCAATCTTTCCCAGCATCACAGTCTTTTCAAATGGGTCAGTTCTGAGTCAGTTCACATCCAGTGGCCAAAGTATTGGAGTTTCAGTTTCAGCATCAGTCCTTCCAATGAACATTCAGGACTGATTTCCTTTAGGACTGACTGGTTTGATCTCCTTGCAGTCCAAGGGACTGTCAAGAGTCTTCTTCAACACCACAGTTCAAAAGCATCAATTCTTTGGTATTCAGCTTTCTTTATAGTCCAACTCTCACATCCATACTTGACTACTGGGAAAAACATGGCTTTGACTAGACAAATGTTTTTTGGCAAAGTAATGTCTCTACTTTGTTAATATGCTGTCTAGTTTGGTCATAGCTTTTCTTCCAAAGAGCTGCAGTCACCATCTGCAGTGATTTTGAAGCCCAAGAAAATAAATGATGTCACTACTCCGAAATAATCCTATGGTGTATAGTTATCTAATACTTTTATGCACATACATGTAAATGTTCAGTGGTTTTTAGAAATGGAATTATGTAATAGATGCCAGTTTATAGTTTTTCCTTTAACAATATATTGTGAACTTTATTTGAATAGCAAAATAGTAATATTTACATGAGTTTTAATAGTTGTGTGTTTCACCCACGTAATTTCTGACAATATATTATTTACTTTAGATGAATTGTCAGTAATTTTATGCAAATGTATATTATTTCACCACATAAGCTTTAAAAAATGTCAAACTGGGGGAAGGCATAGATCAATCATATTTTAAAGACTGGCACTATCAAGAGAGACTATGCCTCTCCTAACTCAAATAACCAATATTTGAACTCAGAAACAACCATCAGTCATGTCTGTAGGCTAATACTTCTAACAATTTTTTTCTTCAGATGTTATTAGTTGGGGAAGATTTTGTTTTCTTTCTACATCTAACAAACTCAAACACATTCTTTAAGATCAATTTCAAATGTCTATTTCTAGGCCCCCCTCCTTTTTTTTCAGTTTCTCCTAGAGAATGTTATTTCTCCCTCCATGCATTTGAACTCACAAAGTACAGACTCCAATCACAGACTTTATCACACTAACATGTTAATTTCTTCCACAAGATGGCTTATTTTTTAATGACTGAGGTTTCATTCCTTACTCTGTTCCCAGCACTCCTACAGTGTTTGGAAGAAAGCAGCAGTGTGTTTATGAAGGAAGGTCAAGGACATTTTGTCATTTACATGACTGACATTGCCCTTACACCACTACACTTCTGTGAGTTGTTAGAGTAATGAAATGCTTTCATTCTCCGTGGGGAACTGCAACTCCTCTAAGATCTCCAAAGTTCCCTTACTTCTCCTGAAACATGTTTTCCTTGGGAACCCTGAACTTCCATGGATCCAAGTACTACATGGTTTTTCCCTAGAACAAAAGTTCTCTAGGAACCACTTGCTCCAGCACATGCCATATTCTGTTCTCCTGGGTCCCAGACGCTTCCAGCTGATGTTTTTAATCATGCTGCTGTGCACAGATACGTCACCTTATATGTCCTAGTGGACCCTTGTCAGATGGACCAAATCAGAATGGTACCTGTGTTAGAGCTTTGAGAAGACACATCCAGAGACTTGTTGTTCTTGCAGTTACCTGTATGTTTTTTCTTCATTTTAAGAATGTTCAGAAACTGATTTTAAAAGGCTATATTTTTCTCTAAGTCAATTACTGAACTATAATCACTTGTACATTCTATGCCCACTGAACATGGAGCAAGCCTTGCCAGAGTTTCCTATTTTTGTTAGGTTGTTTCTGTTAACTGAGTAAATGAACTGTGAGATATGCTGGTTTCTTGCTTTTTTAAAACCCCTGAGCTGAATCGAGAACTTTGTGAGCAGTGGTGACTTTTGAGACAGGGCAGCAGGGTGTCTGTTAGATAGACAAGGGTTGCCTGAGTACCTCTGACATCTTTGAGATCTTTTCCTGTTTAGGCTTTAAAAATTTTAATCTTAATTAACACAATACAGGCTGTGACCATTGTTTTATTTATTCTTTGACACCAAAAATTATTTAGAGAATTCGTTGTTAAAAAAGAAAAAAAAAAAAAAAGGCAACCAGAGTATCTATTGGCTCAGAGGTAAAGAATCCACCTACAGGAGATGCAGTCAGGAGACAGGGATTTGTTCCCTACATCGGGAAGATCCCTTGGAGAAAGGAAATGGCAACCAGCTCCATATTCTTCCTGGGAAAATCCGAATCTTTGGGGTCACAAAAGAGACACGACTGGGCACCTGAACAAAAACAATAAAATCCAGTGTTACAAAAAATATCAACAATAATGCAGACAACTTCTAGTTGAAGTTTTATTAACACAGTTCTAACTATTTGATAAAAGTGTTTTTATTCTTTAAAAACAGCTTTACTGAAGTATAATTATTATGCAAAAACTACAGATATTCAATATGTGTGTTTTGATAAATTTGGACATGTGCAGTAACCAGGAATACCTTCAGCCCCAATCAAGGGAACAGAAATATTCAACACCTTCAGCCCCAATCAAGGGAACAGAAATATTCAACACCTCTCAAAGTTTTCATGGTTTCTTTTGAGGTTTTATCTTGTTTTGTTTTCTGGTTTCTTTCTTTCTTTATTTTTCTTTACTATGGCTTTTAAAAGAGTAAAATAGAGGTATATTTTCAGTGTGATGTTTTTTTCTTAGGAACTTTGAAATCTGAGTCACATATATTTCCATACTTACTAGGAAGTTTTATTCCACATTGAAAATTAGAATGAGATATAAGTGCAATCTTTTGAACTGCATTATAATCTTATTTTCTTTTAAAAAATTATCTAAAGATGTTTTCTCATAATTAACTTATCTAAGTTTGCTAATGAAGGTAAACATCATTTTTATATTTATAGATTGTTTGCATTTTCCCCAGTTCAGTTTCACTCTTGCTATTACTTCTGGAGGACTTAAGGTGAGTGAAAGGAGAAGAGAGATGAAAAATACAATTAGATTTTCAAACATGAGAAGAGGAATAGAGTGGGGAGAACAGGAGAGGACTCAATTCANATTGTTTGCATTTTCCCCAGTTCAGTTTCACTCTTGCTATTACTTCTGGAGGACTTAAGGTGAGTGAAAGGAGAAGAGAGATGAAAAATACAATTAGATTTTCAAACATGAGAAGAGGAATAGAGTGGGGAGAACAGGAGAGGACTCAATTCAGTTCAGTCACTCAGTCGTGTCCGACTCTTTGTGACCCCATGAATCGCAGCATGCCAGGCTGCCCTGTCCATGACCAACTCTTGGAGTTTACTCAGAATCATGTGCATCGATCAGTGATGCAATCCAGCCACCTCACCCTCTGTCCTCCCCTTCTCCTCCTGCCCCCAATCCCTCCCAGGATGAGGGTCTTTTCCAATGAGTCAACTTTTCACATGAGGTGGCCAAAGGTTTGGAGTCTCAGCCTTCGCATCAGTCCTTCCAATGGACACTAATGACCGATCTCTTTTAGGATGGACTGGTTGGAA
>SJYV01000988.1:0-11042 GCA_006410875.1 Neotragus pygmaeus
AAGGTCCATGTTAGCACTGGAGAGGAAACCTCAGGTTCTGGCTCATTTTCAGACGAGGACTTAGGACCCGGCACCGACTGGAGAGGGATCCCGAGAGGCCCCTTGGAGCTCGCATGAAGACTGGTCTTTCCTGATGCCACATAAGCAGGTCCCTGAATTACCGGTCGTAACTCGAGAGGAACCTGCCCAATCTCAAGAAAAACCAGGAGGTTCTCCGCTCCAGGTGAGATGAGGCCCTTTTCCAATGCGACATCTCAGGGGAAATCACACCTTCCCTCTTGATCCTTGAAAGGGTCCTTCACACCCTTGAAGCAACTCAAAAAGTTCTCCGACATACTCATCTCCACTCGAGAGGAACCCCGAGGCTCCCGCCAAACTCAAGCAGAGTCCCGTTTCCCCCTCTTCTGCTCAAGATGAAGGTTCCTTTCCCTACTTTGATAGACAAGGTTTCCCGGCATTCTTGTNTCAAAAAGTTCTCCGACATACTCATCTCCACTCGAGAGGAACCCCGAGGCTCCCGCCAAACTCAAGCAGAGTCCCGTTTCCCCCTCTTCTGCTCAAGATGAAGGTTCCTTTCCCTACTTTGATAGACAAGGTTTCCCGGCATTCTTGTCGCATCTCAAGAGGAGGCGCTCTCAACAGGAAAGTCGAGAGGAACTCCAGGGGTCATGCCACCATTCCAAAAGACCCCTAAATGTCTCAGTCCACTCCAGAGGAACCTGACTTCCCTGCAGTGCTTCTACTGTTACACTGCATATTGACTCATTTCACTGTGCCAAGTGTGACAGCTCTGTGGGAAAGCTTCGAGGGAAAGCCACAGATCCCTGTGTCAACTTGACGGGAAAACTGACACTGCTGTGACAGCTCGGGAAGAAAGCGGATGTTTATGTCTCCACTCAAGATGAGGCCTGACTCCCCTGTGGAGATTCCAGAGGAACCCCAAGATCCATGTCAGCACTTGAGAGCAAACCTCAGGTTCCGACCTCGGATCCAGAAGAGGACTTAGGACAGGGCACCAACTGCAGAGGAATCCCGAGTGGCCCCTCTCAGCTCGCAAGGAGACTGGCCTGTGCTGATTTCACATGATTGGGTCCCTGAGGTCCCAGGGGGTAACTCGAAAGGAACCTACCACAATTTGATAAAAAAACCAGGAGGTTCTCCCCTCCAGGTGAGATGAGGCCCTTTTCCCGTGCGACGTGTCAAGGGAAATCACACCTTCCCTCTTGAACCTTGAAAGGGTCCTTCAGACACTTGCAGCAACTCAATATGTTCCCGACATACCCGTCTCCACTTGAGAGAAACACTGAGGGTCCCACCACAACTCAAGAGGAACCCCGTTTCCCCCTCCTCCACTCTCGATGAGGGTTCATTTCCCTGCCTCGTCGGGAAAAGATTTGTGGTGTTCCTGTCACATCTCAAGAGGAGGTGCTCTCTACAGGAAATTCGAGAGAAACTTCAAGGTCATGCCATGATTCAAAAAGACCCAAAAAAGTCTCAGGCCACTCCAGAGGAACCTGATTTCCCTTCACTGCGTCGACTGTCACCCCAAGTATCGACTCACACCATGGTGGCACGTGTGACAGCCCTGTGGGAAAGCCTCTTAGGGAAAGCCACAGATCCCTGTGTCAACTCGACGGGAAGTCTGACACTGCTGCTACAGCTCGGGAGGAAAGTGGGCGTGTATGTCTCCACTCGAGTTGAGGCCTGACTCCCCGGTGGAGACTCCAGAGGAACCCCAAGATCCATGTCAGCACTGAAGAGGAAATCTCAGGTTCTGGCCTTGGCACCAGACGAGGAGTTAGGACCCTGCACTGACTGGAGTGGAATCCCGACAGGCCCCTCGCAACTCGCATAGAGATTGGCCTTTCCTGAGGCCACACAAGTGGGTCCCTGCTTTCCCCGTCATAACTCGAGAAGAACCTTTCCTCCAGACCAGATGAGACTCTTTTCCACTGCTGCTTCTCCAGAGAAATCACACCTTCCCTCTTGAACCTCTAAAGTGTCCTTCACACCACTGCTGCAACTCAGGAAGTTCCCCTACATACCCGTCCCCAATCGAGATGAACACTGAGGGTCGCGAAAAACCCAGAAGGAGCTCCGTTTCCCCCTGCTCTGCTCGAGATGAGGATATCTTTCCCTGCTTTGTATGGAAAGGATTCTAGGCATTCCCTGCACACCTCAAGAGGAGGCGCTCACCACAGGAATGTTGAGAAGAACACCAGGGTTCGTGNTTCCCCCTGCTCTGCTCGAGATGAGGATATCTTTCCCTGCTTTGTATGGAAAGGATTCTAGGCATTCCCTGCACACCTCAAGAGGAGGCGCTCACCACAGGAATGTTGAGAAGAACACCAGGGTTCGTGCCACCGTTCCAAAAGACACCCAAATATTTCAGTCCACTCCACAGTAACCTGATTTCCCTGCACTGCCTCGACTGTTATCCCGAGTATCGACTCACAACACCATGGCACTTGTGACAGCCCAGTGGAAATACCTCTAGGGAAAGACACAGATCCCTGTATCAACTTGATGGGAAGCCAGACATTGCTTCTACAGCTCAGGAGGAAAGTGGACGTGCATGTCTCCACTCAAGACGAAGTGTGACTCCACTGTGGAAACTCCAGAGGCACCCCAAGGCCCATGTTAGTACTGGAGAGGAAACCTCAGGTTCTGGCTTGTTTTCAGATGAGGACTTAGGACCCGGCACCGACTGGAGAGGAATCCCAAGAGGCCCTTAGCAACTCGCATGGAGACTGGCCTTTCCTGATGCCACATAAACATATCCCTGAGGTACCCGTCGTAACTCGAGAAGAAGCTGCCCCATCTCGAGAAAAACCAGAAGATTCTCCCCTACAGGCAATATGAGTCCCTTTTCCAGTGTGGCGTCTCAAGGGAAATCACACCTTCCCTCTTGAATCTCGAAAGGGTACTTCACACCCTTGAAGCAACTCAAGAAGTTCCCCGACATACCCGTCTCCACTCGAGAGGAACCCCGAGGTTGCCGACAAACTCAAGAGGAGCCCCGTTTCCCCCTCCTCTGCTCGAGATGAGGGTNGAAATCACACCTTCCCTCTTGAATCTCGAAAGGGTACTTCACACCCTTGAAGCAACTCAAGAAGTTCCCCGACATACCCGTCTCCACTCGAGAGGAACCCCGAGGTTGCCGACAAACTCAAGAGGAGCCCCGTTTCCCCCTCCTCTGCTCGAGATGAGGGTTCCTTTCCCTGCTTCATTGGGGAAGGATACCCGGCATTCTGGTCGCATCTCAAGAGGAGGCGCTCTAGGAACTCCAGGGGTCGTGCACCATTCCAAAAGACCGCCAGATGTCTCAATCCACTCCAGATGTACCTGGTTGCCCTGCACCGTCTCAACTGTCACCCCGAGTATCAGCTCAAACTACGGTGGCACATGTGACACCCCTGTGGGAAAGCCTTGAGGGAAAGCCACAGACCCCTGTGTCAACTCGACGGGAAGCCAGACACTACAGATACAGCACGGGAGGAAAGTGGACGTGCACGTCTCACTCGAGACGAGGCCTGACTCCTCTGGGGAGCTTCCAGAGGAGCCCCACAATCCATATTAGCACTGGAGAGGAAACCTCAGACTGCAGACAAGGACTTAGGAGCTGGCCACATCTGCGCAGGAATCCTGAGAGGCCCCTTGCCACTCGCGTGGAGACTGGTGTTTCCTGAGGCCACAGGGGCGATTCCCTGATGTCCGTGTCATAACTGGAGAGAAGCCTGCCACAACTGGGAAAAAAAAAAAAAAACCAGAAGGTTCTCCCCTCCAGGTGGGATGAGGGCCTTGTCTGCTGCGGTGTCTAGAGGGAAGATATCCCTTACCTCTTGAACCTCGAAGGGGTCCTTCACACCCTTGCAGTGACTCAAGAAGTACCCTGTCATACCCTTCCCCACTTGAGAGGAACACCGAGGGTCCCGACACAACTCAAGAGGAGCCACGTTTCCCCCCTCTTCCGCTCGAGATAAGGTTTCATTTCCCTGCTTCGTCGGGGAAGGATTTCCCCACGTTGCTGTAGCATTTCAAGAGGAGGCACACTTCACAGGAGAGTCAAGAGGAACTGCAGAGGTCGTGCCACTGTTCCAAAAGTCCCACAGATGTCTCAGTCCACTCCAGATGAATTGGGTTGCCCTGCACCACCTCAACTGTCACCGCGAGTATGGGATAACAACACAGTGGCACGTGTGACAGCCCTGTGGTAAAGCTTTGAGGGAAAGCCACAGACCCCGTTTCAGTTCGTGGGAAGCCTGACCCTGCTGTTACAGCTCGGGAGGAAAGCGGACTTGCATGTCTCCATTCGAGACGAGGCCTGACTCCCCTGTGGAGCCTCAAGAGGAACCCCACGATCAATGTCAACACTGGAGAGGAAACAGTCTCCAGACGAGGACTTAGATGCAGCACCAACAATGCAGGAATCCCGAGAGGCCCCCCATAACTCACATGGAGACTGGCCTTTCGTGAGGCCAAAGGGATGGTCCCTGAGGTCACAATCGTAACTCGAGAGAAACCTGATGCAAATCGAGAAAAACCAGGAGGTTCTCCCCTCCAGGAGTGATGAGGCCCTTGTCGGCTGCGGCGTCTGGGGGAAGTCATCCCTTTCCTCTTGAACCTCGAATGGCTCTTTCACACCATTGCAGGGAATCAGGAAGTACCCCATTTACCCTTCTTCACTCCAGAGGAACACCGTGAGTCCCGCCACAACTCAAGAGGAGCCCCATTTCCCCCTCCTCCACTCAAGATGAGGGTTCTTTCCCTGCTTCGTTGGGGAAGGATTCTCGGCATTTCCATCACATCTCAGAAGGAGGCACTCTCAACAGAAAAGTCGAGAAGAACTCCAGGGGTCATGCCACGATTCGAAAAGATCCCCCAAAGTCTCAGTCCACTACAGAGAAACCTGATTTCCCTGCACTGCCTCGACTGTCACCCCGAGTATGGACTCACCCCATGGTCGCAAGTGTTTCAGCCTTGTGGGAAAGCATCGAGGGAAAGCCAAAAGCCCCTGTGTCAATTCGACGGGAAGCATGACCTTGCTGCTACACCTCGGGAGGAAAGCGGACGTGCATGTCTCCACTTGAGACGAGGCCTGACTCCCCTGTGGAACTTCCAGAGGAACACCACAATCCATGTCAGCACTGCAGAGGAAACATCAGGCTCCAGATGAGGACGTAGGAGCTGGCCCCGACTGCACAGGAATCCAGAGAGGAACCTCACAACTCGCGTGGAGACTGTTTTTTCCTGAGAATACAACGGCAGGTCCCTGAGGTCCCCATCATAACTCGAGAGGAATCTGCCGTAAGTCTAGAAAAACCAGGATGTTCTTCCCTCCAGACAAGATGAGGCCCTTGTCTGCTGCGGTGTCTCAGGGGATGTCACCCCTTCCCTCTTTAACCTCGAAGGGGTCCTTTACACCCTTGCAGCTACTCAAGGACCCCAACATACCCTTCTCCACTTGAGAGCAACACCGAGGGTCCCACCACAACTCAAGAGGAGCCCCGTTTCCACCTCCTCTGCTCCAGATGAGGGTTCCTTTCCTGGCTTCGTTGGGGAAGGATTACCGGTGTTCCCGTCGCATCTCAAGAGGAGGAGCTCTTCACAGGAAAGTAGAGAGGAAATCCAATGGTCTTGCCATCGTTCCAAAAGACACCCGAATGTCTCAGTCCATTCCAGAGGAACCTGATTTCCCTGCACTGCCTCGACTGTCACCCTGAGTATGGACTCACACCACGGTGGTATGTGTTTCAGCCCTGTGGGAAAGCCTTGAGGGAAAGGCACAGACTCTTGTGTCAACTCGACGGGAAGCCTGACCTTGCTGCTACAGTTTGGGAGGAAAGCGGATGTGCATATCTCCACTCGAGAGGAGGCCTGACACCTTGTGTAGCCTCCAGAGGAACCCCAAGATCCATGTCAGCACTGGAAAGGAAACCTCAGGCTCCAGACAAGGACTTAGGCGCCAGCCCAAACCGCTCAGGAATTCTGATAGGCCCCTCCCAACTCGCGAGGAGACTGGCCTTTCCTGAGGCCACAGGGGTGGGTCCCTGAGGTCCCAGGCGTAGCTCAAGAGGAACCTGCCACAACTCGAGAAAAATCAGGTATTCCCCTCCTGTCGAGATGAGGCCCTTGTCCACTGCAGCATCTCGGGGGAAGTCAACCCTTCCCTCTTGAACCTCTAAAGGGTCCTTTACATTCATGCAGCACCTCAAGAAGTACCCGAACATAACATCCACTCGAGAGGAACACTGAGGTTCCCATCACGACTCAAGAGGGGCCCCGTTTCCCCCTCCTCCACTGGAGATGAGGGTTCCTTTCCCAGTTTCGTTGGGGAAGGATACCCGGCACTCCCATCCCATCTCAAGAGGAGGCACTCTCCAGAGGGGAGTCAACAGGAACTCCAGAGGTTGTGCCACCGTTCCACAAGACACCCAGATGTCTCAGTCCACTCCAGATGAACCTGGTTGCCCTGCAAGGCCTCAACTTGTCACTCGGAGTATCCCCTTACACCACGGTGCCACGTGTGACAGCCCTGTGGAAAAGCCTTGAGAGAAAGATACAGACCCCTCTGTCAACTAGACGGGAAGACTTACCCTGCTGCTACAGCTCAGGAGGAAAGTGGACGTGCACGTCTCCACTCGAGACGAAGCCTGACTCCCCTGAGGAGCCTCCAGATGAACACCATGATCCATGTCAGCACTGGAGAGGAAAACTCAGGTTCCGGCCTCGGCTCCAGACGAGGACTTAGGAGCCAGCCCTGACTGCTTAGGAATCCCAAGAGGCCTCTCGCAACTCGCGTGGAGACTGTCCTTTCCTGAGGCCAAAAGGCGGCTTCCTGAGGTCCCCGTTGTAACTCGAGAGGAACCTGCCCCAACTCGAAAAAAACCAGGAGGTTCACCCCTCCAGGCGAGATGAGGCCCTTGTCCCCTGTGGCATCTTGGGGGAAGTCACCCCTTCCCTCTTGAATCACAAAGGGGTCCTTCACACCCTTGCACCAACACAAGAAGTACCCCAACATATCATACTCCACTCGTGAGGAACACCGAGGGTCCCGCCACAACTCAAGAGGAGGTTGCTCTCCACAGAAGAGTTGACAGGAACTCCAGGTGTTGAGCCACCATTCCGAAAGACCTCCAGATGTCTCAGTCCACTCTAGATGAACCTGCTTGCCCTGCACCACCTCGACTCTCACCCCGACTATCGGCTCATACCACAGTGGCACATGTGACAGCCCTGTGTGAAAGCCTTGAGGTAAAGCCACAGACCCCTGTTTGAACTCGACGGGAAGACTGACCCTGCTGTTACAGCTCGGAAGAAAGCGGACATGCACGTCTAAACTCGAGACGATGCCTGACTCCCCTGTGGAGTCTCCAGAGGAACCCCACGATCCATGTCAGCACTGGAGAGGAAACCTCAGGCTCCAGACGAGGACTTAGGGCCGGTCTCAAATGTGTAGGAATCCCGAGAGGAACCTCGCAAATTGCGTGGAGACTGGTCTTTTCTGAGGCCAGAGGGGCGGGTCCCTGAGGTTCCCTATCGTAAATGGAGAGGAACCTGCCGCAACTCGAGAAAAACCAGGAGGTTCTTCCCTCCAGGCACGATGAGGCTCTTGTCTGATGCTGCGTTGTGGGGGAAGTTGCCCCTTCCCTCTTGAGCCTCGAAGGGATCCTTCACACCCTTTAAGCAACTGAAGAAGTACCCTGACATACCCTTCTCCACTAGAGAGGAACACTGAGGGTCCCGCCTAAACTCAAGAGGAGCCCCTTTCCCCCTTCTTCGCTCGAGATGAGAGTTTCTTTCCGTGTTTCGTCAGGGAAGGATTCCCGGCATTCTCGTTGCATCTCAAGAGGAGGTGCTCTCCAGAGGAAAGTCGAGAGGAACTCGAGGGGTCCTGCCACCATTCCAAAAGACCTCCAAATGTCTCTGTCCACTCCAGAAGAACCTGATTTCCATGCACTGCCTCGACTGTCACCCCGAGTATGGACTCACACCATGGTGGTACGTGTTTCACCCCTGTGGGAAAGCCTCATGGGAAAGCTACAGACCCCTGTGTCAACTCGACAGGAAGCTGGACTCTGCTGCTACAGCTCTGGAGGAAAGTGGACATTCATGTCTCCACTTGAGATGAGGCCTCACTCCCCTTTGAAGCCTCCAGAGGAACAATGTGATCCATGTCAGTACTGGAGAGGAAACCTCATGTTCCAGCCTTGATTCCAGATGAGGACTTAGGAGCCGTCCCTGACTGTGCAGGAAACCTGAGAGGCCCCTCACAACTCGCATGGAGTCTGATCTTTTTGAGGACACAGGGGCGGGACTCTGGTGTCCCCGTCGTAAC
Source organism: Neotragus pygmaeus (assembly GCA_006410875.1). Lineage (NCBI taxonomy): Eukaryota > Metazoa > Chordata > Mammalia > Artiodactyla > Bovidae > Neotragus > Neotragus pygmaeus. The sequence continues at coordinate 8,339 of SJYV01000988.1, forward strand.
TCAAGATGAACGTGCCACAACTCGTGAAAATCCAGGACGTTCTCCCTTCCAGAAGAGATGAGGCCCTTGTCCACTACGGCATCTCAGAGGAAGTCACCCCTTCGCTCTTGAACCTCGAAGCAGTCATTCACACCATTACAGCGACTCAATAATTACTCCAACATACCCTTCTCCACTCGAGAGGAACACCGAGGGTCCCGCCACAACTCAAGAGGAGGTGCTCTCCACAGGAGAGTCAACAGGAACTCCAGGTGTCATGCCACCATTCCAAAAGTACCCTAGATGTCTCAGTCCACTCCAGATGAACCTGGTTGCCCTGCACTGCCTCGACTGTCACACCGAGTATCGGCTCACACCACGGTGGCACGNCAGGAGAGTCAACAGGAACTCCAGGTGTCATGCCACCATTCCAAAAGTACCCTAGATGTCTCAGTCCACTCCAGATGAACCTGGTTGCCCTGCACTGCCTCGACTGTCACACCGAGTATCGGCTCACACCACGGTGGCACGTGTGACAGCTCTGTGCGAAAGCCTTGAGGTAAAGCCACAGACCCCTGTGTGAACTCGACGGGAAGACTTACCCTGCTGTTACAGCTTGAAAGAAAGCGGACGTGCACGTCTAAACTCAAGACAAGGCCTGACTCCCCTGTGGAGCNTCGGCTCACACCACGGTGGCACGTGTGACAGCTCTGTGCGAAAGCCTTGAGGTAAAGCCACAGACCCCTGTGTGAACTCGACGGGAAGACTTACCCTGCTGTTACAGCTTGAAAGAAAGCGGACGTGCACGTCTAAACTCAAGACAAGGCCTGACTCCCCTGTGGAGCCTCCAGAGGAACCCCAAGATCCATATCATTACTGGAGAGGAAACCTCATGTTCCGGCCTTGGCTCCAGATCAGGACTTAGGAGCCGTCCCTGACTATGCAGGAACCCCGAGAGTGCTCTCGCAACTCACGTGGAATCTAGCCTTTTTGAGGACACAGGGGCGGTACCCTGAAGTCCCCATCATAACTCAAGATGAACTTGCCGCAACTCATGAAAAACCAGGACATTCTCCCCTCCAGGCGAGATGAGACCCTTGTCTACTGCAGCATCTCTGGGGAAGTCACCCCTTCCCTCTTGAACCTGGAAGCGGTCATTCACACCCTTACTTCGACTCAAAAATTACCCTGACATACCCTTCTCCACTTAAGAGGAACACCAAACGTCCTGGCACAACTCAAGAGGAGCCCCATTTCCCCCTCCTCCACTCAAGATGAGGATTCCTTTCCCTGCTCATTGGGGAATGATCCTGGCTTTCCTGTCCCATCCCAAGAGGAGGGTCTCTACACAGGAATGTCGAGAGGAACTCCAGGGGTTGTGCCACCATTCCAAAAGACAACCAAATTTCTCACTTCTCTCCAAAGGAATCTGAGTTTTCTCCACTGACTCGCGTGTCACCCCGAGTATGGAACTACACCACAATGGCACACGTTTCAGCCCTGTGGGAAAGCCTCAAGGGAAAGCCACAGACCCCTGTGTTAAATTGATGGGAAGCCTGACCCTGCTGATACAGCTCGGGAGAAAAGCGGACCTGCATGTCTCCACTCGAGATGAGGCCTGACTACCCTGTCGAGCCTCCAGAGGAACCCCACGATCCATGTCAGCACTGAAGAGGAAAACTCAGGTTCCGGCCTCGGCTCCAGACGAGGACCTAGGACCTGGCCCCGACGGGGCAGGAATCCCGAGAGGCTCCTTGCAAACAGCATGGTGACTGTCTTTTCCTGAGACCAAAAGGCGGGCCCTGAGCTCCCCTTCAGAACTGTAGAGGAACCTGCCCCAACTCGAGAAAAACCAGGAGGTTCTGCCCTCCAGGCCAAATGAGGCCCTTGTCCATGGGGCGTCTTGGGGGAAGTCACCCCTTCCATCTTGAACCTCGAAGGGGTCCTTCCCACCCTTGCAGCAACTCAAGAAGTACCACGAAATACCTTCTCCACGCGAGAGGAACACCAAAAGTCCCGCCACAATTCACTAGTCGCCCCGTTTTCCCCTCATCCGCTCGAGATGGGGGTTGCTTTCCCTGCTTCGTTTGGGAAGGATTCGCAAAATTCCCGTCCCACCTCAAGAGGAGGCGCTCTCAACTGGACAGTCAAGAGGAACTCCTTGGGTCGTGCCACTATTCCAAAAGACCCTCAAATAACTCAGTTCACTGAGGAGGAACCTGATTTCCCTGCACTGCCTCGACAGTCACCCCGAGTATGGACTCGCACCATGGTGGCATGTGTGCCAGCCCTGTGGGAAAGCCTCGAGGGAAAGCCACAGACCCCTATGTAAACTTGATGCGAAGACTGACCCTGCTGCTACAGCTTCGGAGGAAGGCGGACGTGCAAGTCTCCACTCGAGACGAGGCCTGACTCCCCTGTAGAGACTTCAGAGGAACCCCACAATCCATGGCAGCACTGGAGAGGAAACCTCAGGCTCCAGACGAGGACGTAGGAGCCGGCCTCAACTGCACAGGAATCCCGAGAGGTCCCTCACAACTCACGTGTAGATTGACCTTTCCTGAGGCCACAGGGGCGTGTCCCTGAGGTCCCCAACGTAACTCAAAAGGAATCTGCCACAACTCGAGAAAAAACAGGAGGTTCTCCCCTCTAGGCGAGATGAGGACCTTGTCTGCTGTGGCATCTTGGGGGAAGTCACCCCTTCCTTCTTGAACCTCGAATGATT
>SJYV01000990.1:14670-46329 GCA_006410875.1 Neotragus pygmaeus
GACTCAATGGACATGAGTTTGGGTAAACTCTGGGAGTTGGTGATGGACAGGGAGGCTGGGCATGCTGTGGTTCATGGGGTCGCAAAAAGTCAGACACAATTGAGTGGCTGAACTGAACTGATATGGCACGAGTGTAAAATTAAAACGTCAAAATTTACTTTTTCTTTCATATTTTATAACAAGTCCTACTTGTCAATTCCCTTCACGGGCCACTGCCTCGTTGTGGCAAAGGGGCTTGTATAACTCAGTGATGCTATGAGCTATGCCAGGTGAGGCCACCAAAGATGGATGGGTCAGTGGAAAGTTCTGACAAAAATGTAATCCGCTAGAGGAGGGAACAGAAACCACCCCAGCATACTTGCCATGAGAATCTCATAAACTGAATAAAAAGACAAAAAAGATAACACGGAAAGAAGGGCTACTGGAAGGACTCATGCTGAAGCTGAAGCTCCAGTACACTGGTCACCTGATGTGAACAGCTGACTCACTGGAAAGTTCCTGATGTTGGGAAAGATTGAGGGCAGGAGAAGAGGCCATGAGAGGATGAGATGGCTGGATGGCATCGCTGATACAACGGACATGAGCTTGGGCAAACTCCACGAGATGGTGAGGGGGGACAGGGAGGCATGGCACGCTGCCCAGGCATATGGTCACAGAGACTCAGACATGCTGGGCGACTGAACAATATTAGTGAGACTATCCATATCAAAAGGCAAAACATTTTAAAAATTATCCATGTAGAAAGTTAACACGAACCAAATGAATTGTGAATATAGTGAACTGTGGGCTGCTACCAAAAGAAAACCAAATTAAACTATTCTTATGCAAAAAATAGGTAAAAGGTGAAAATAGTAGTGGCTGATACTAGTAGTAATGTAGTGATGATAATGATGATACTGGCATAGCTAATATTTACTGAGGGCTTACTGAGTCCCAGGTAATGTGTAACTACTTTACACAAATTAAAATCTTAAAGACATTCATCATGAAAGCATTAAAACAATGATGATTTCAGTTTAAATGTATAAACACCTTGAACTTCAAATTTCCTTTTTTAAATTTTAAAATGGTAATAACAATTCTCTTGTGCCACAAAACAGACTAGTTGAAGATTAGTTCTGATTCAAAATTGAATGTTATGAATAATTTAGTGACAAATGAAATAGCAAAATAAGATTTATATGTTCATTAAAATATGAATATAGAAGGATATTTCTGAGAGTCTTAATGGAACTTCATAATGAATTTCCAAGCTATCAGAGTTATTTCACATGATGTTATTACTGTTTGTTTTTGTACATATCCTCACAGAGCATTCAGCGTAGTTCCCAGGAAATGAAATGTTACTAGAAATAGCAACGCCTTTTATTTTACTTCATCACAATGTGTCCTATTATGGAACAAAAAAATTTTTAATGCTATTTTCATTCTCTACCTATGTGACTTTACAGTCTGAATTTCAGTATTGTCCAGGTGGGACTACACTATAAAGACAGCCTTGAAGACAGTTACGAGGTCCTTGGCATATTTTACAAAGCTTATGTTCCTAAGAGACCACTGAAACCCAGGAAATGCTAAATTTGTCAATTTCTGAAAATTCAGTTATAGTATCTTCATTGCCACAATAAACTTTAAGTAAACTGAATCCAAAGAATATCTAATCTATAATATTCTAGGTTTTATACATAGCAAGTATTTTTGGTAAAACAATTCTTATGGCCATAAGTTCTTTAATTCCCTTTAAAATGTTTCTCATCTTTTTCTGTTCTCAAAATATGTCAAGCTTCTAATGCGTCAAGGGAGATAAATAATTTTAATATTTTATACTATACCTGAAATACAAAATTTTAAAAGAAATCAGTCAATGAAACTTAATACTTACTCCAGTATGCATAACAATATTTCCTCCTATTCTGGCCTACCTCAAAATAATTTATAAAAATCGACTTCTCTTCACAAGTATTTAAAACTTCTTGTGCTGATGATTTTGAACTAATGGATTCAGAATTGAGAATCACGATTTTCAGAATTTAGTTCATCACCAATTAAGCATGTCAGAAAGACATCCACTGAGTGAAACACAGAACTCAAGACTCCTGAAGCAATGCACAGAAAAGGAGGCCTAATTCTGAGGTATTATCAAAGCTTCTGAAACAGGATTCCACCAATGTTAAGTTCAATCAATAAAGCTTTAGTGAATTTCATTTTCAAGGAATTTAAATAAACATTATGTTGGACTCGAGTTGGTTGTCTCCCTAGCATCCACTCAACACTTCCTTCCAGTAGTGAATGTACTCCCTTTCATTTCTTATCTAATGTGGTTTGGGAAGTGACCCATTGCTCAGCTCTAGGGTTAAATCTAATCAGTGCAGCCCACCACTGTAGCCACAGTAACTGGTTCTGAATGGGCATGTAGCCTAGGGAGACACATGAAGAGAGCTGCTACAGAAAACTGATTATGAAGTTGACATATGGAACACAGATTGGGTAGGGAAGTAGAGAGAAAGAAACTAGGACCTTAGTGATCCTAGTGACTTAGAAACTAATCACTGGATGAAGCCATGCCTGAAGACACACCCGCTATCTGGATGCTCCCTTACTGCTCGAGCCATCTTGAGCTTGGTGCATTCTCTTGCAACTGATAGAATCTTAACTGATGCAAATATTTACTCACTGTAATCACTGGCTCCTCATGGGTAATTTCAGTTAATGAAATCAAAGTGTGGGATTTTCTAAAAAGGCATCTTCTCTTCATATTTTTACTATCATTTCACTGACATTTTGTTATAATTCTGTTCCTCCGAATTATTTTTTCAATGCCCAAAGAACATATATTGGTAAATATTTGAAAAGGAAACCAAAGACAATAAAAGATGAAGAGATCTGATGAAATACAACAAAAATAATGTATCCTCTGAACTGACCCTAAAGTAAACACCTTGTCTTTAAATTTTAATGTAATGACCACTTGGGGAATTTGTTTAAAATAAAGATTAGTAGGCTGCTTCCCAGTGATTCTGATTTGGTGGACCTGGTGTTGAGCCCCCATCATTCACATTGATGTGAATGACTGTTAGAGCTCACTCTGAGAAATTCTGCTTTTAAACTACAGGACTTATTGAGAAGATGGTTAGGTATTTGATTTGCTTCATAATAAATATTTTAGATTTTAATTTTTCATTTTAAACATTTTGTTTTTGGAGTGGCATTTATAATATGTATATAAAAATATGAAACAAACCCAACGGTTAAAACGTATAAGTTCTTATTAAGAGAAGATGAAAACAATTAGGGTGAAGGGAAGAAGAAATACTTTATATGAGGGATAAACTTTTTCTTGCTTTAACAGTATAAGACAGCTGTTTACTATATAGACTACATTTACACATCCACTTTGAAAATAATTAGTGGCTATATACATGATCTGATCATCAGATTTTGAATGTGCAATACTGCATACTTGGAAAGAGGGGAAAAATTTAAAGGAGAAAAGCTTCATTTTATACATATTCTTCCTTTTTTTTTAATTTAAATTTTTACTTTATTTTACTTTACAATACTGTATTGGTATTGCCATACATTGACATGAATCCGCCAGAGGTGTACATGAGATCCCAATCCTGAACTTCCAAATGAAACATATTCTTCCAAAATGAACTCATGAACATATAAACTTGAAGTCAGCTACCAAAACTCCAGGTTGTAAACCACAATGAATTCTGTCAGTTGTCCACTCAACAGTCATTCTCCATCTTTTTACTTCTTGCTTGGAGAGCTCACCTCTCACTATGAAGACTAAAATGCCAGATACTTGCATTTCTAGTCTCTCATGCTGAGGCTAACACAATTTAGTAAACTGTTAAACTGCTCTGAGTTGTGAAATTTTAGGATCGATAATGAAATAACATTTTATAATTCACTCTAGGATACAGGATTGTAAAAGATTCAGAAGTAAATGATGAGAAATATCCAAGAAATCGAGCAGTTCCAAAAGAACAAAGTTTGAAAAGAAATGGTACAGAGTAAATCAATGAGAGAATCCTCCTTTACTTTTCATGAAATCATTTTGGTTATGATATATTCTCAGCAGGATACCAGTGTTAATTATTAAAAAGCATTTTTAGTTTTCATTTCTGGATCTGTTTGGCATCTTTTTCCTAAAAATTACAATCTTGACCTTTAGGGATTCTTAGAGATTATTACATCTAATAAAAACAAATTTCATGGGAGTAAAGACACTAAAAATTTTAAGTAGGTTTCACTTTCATGCATTGGAGAAGGAAATGGCAACCCACTCCAGTGTTCTTGCCTGGAGAATCTGAGGGATGGGGGAGCCTAGTGGGCTGCTGTCTATGGGGTTGCACAGAGTGAGACATGACTGAAGAGACTTAGCAGCAGCAGCAGGATCAACACTCACAGACAAATCCAATCATCTTCTAAGTAAAATTTAGTCTTATATAATGATAAGGTTTCAAAGAGGCAGAGGAACCAGAGGTCAAATTGCCAACATTTGCTGAATCATGGAGAAAGCAAGCGAGTTCCAGAAAAACATCTACTTCTGCTTCATTAACTACTGGAAAGAGTTTGACTGGATCACAACAAACTGTGAAATATTCTTCAAGAAATGGGAGCACCACACCACTTTACCTTTTTCCAGAGAAACCTGTATGTGGGTCAAGAAGCAATAGTTAGAACTGGACATGGAAGAACTAACTGATTCACAATTGGGAAAGGAATATTAAAAGGCTGTATATTGTCATCCTGCTTATTTAACTTCTATGCAGAGGACATCATGCAAAATGCCAGGCTGAATGAATCACAAGCTGGAATCAAGACTGTCAAGAATAACATCAACAACCTCAGATATGCAGATGATACCACTCTAATGAAAAAAAGCGAAGAAGAACTGAAGAGCCTCTTGATGAAAGTGAAAGCAGAGACGGAAAGAGCTGGCTTGAGATTCAACATTCAAAAAACTAAGATCATGTCATCCGGTCTCGTCACTTCACGGCAAATAGAAGGGGAAAAAGTGCAAGCAGTGAAAGATTTTATTTTGGGGAGCTCTAAAATCACTACGAATGGTTACTGTAGCCATGAAATTAAAAGATGCTTTCTTCTTGGAAGGAGAGCTATAACAAACCTAGATAGCATATTAAAAACTAGAGATATCACTTTGCTGACATAGGTCCAAATAGTCAAAAATACAATCATGTACAGATGTGAGAGTTGGACCATAAGAAGGCTGAGCACTGAAGAATTGATGCTTTCAAATTGTGGTGCTGGAGAAGACTCTTGGGAGTTCCGTGGACTACAAGGACATCACACCAGTCAATCCTAAAGGAAATCAACCCTGAATATTCATGGGAAGGACTGATGCTAAAGCTGAAGCTCCAAAACTTTGGCCACCTGCTGCAAAGAGCTAACTCACTGGAAAAGAAGACCCTGGTGGTAGGCAAGATTAAAGGCAAAAGGAAAAGAGGGCGGCAGATGATGAGATGGTTAGATGGTATCACTGACTCAGTGGGCATGAATTTGAGCAAACTCTGGGAGACAGTGAAGGACAGAGGAGCCTGGTATGTGGCAGTCCATGGGGACACAGAGAATCGGAGAGAAATTTGTGACTGAACAACAACTAAAACACAGACTGGAGCGATGGACTGAAATCCCTACTCTGCAATTTACTGTGTGACCCGACGAAGTTCAGTCACCCTAGTATGCCTGTTTGCTATAAATTGGGGCTAATAGTACCTATTATCTATCTTCAAGGGTAATTGTGAGGATTAAATGACAACAAATACTTAAAACTGTACCTAGCACATGGACACACCATTCAAGTTCAAAGTAAATGAATGTTGTTTTAACTTCTTTTATTAATGTAACTATTTTCAGAGATTATGTGAAAATTATTTTAACGAGAATTAAACCCTAGTTATAACTGACAGTGTCCTTGTAAAGCATGGACTACTTAAGATAAAATTTTTAGAACCTGAAAATTTAAAATCTGAGATCTCCTTTTCTAACATTAACACTAAGCCTTTGCTGTGACCTGTGTCAGTCCGGGCTCAGTGAAGGAAAAAGAAATGACTTCAGGTATTTTAAGAAGAAAGAGATTTAATTCAGTTAAGTTGGGTGCTTACAGAACGGTAGGGAGAGCTGGAGGAGCAGAGTCCAGGCCGGTCCTGCGGGAATGGCTCCTTAGAACACAGAAAAGCTGACTCACCAAAGGATCTATTACATTTACCAAGAAGGTGGGGGGGACACAGTATGAGCTGAAAAACTTAACTATTTAGCTTCATTAAGGGATCAGGAAGTCATCACTGCCATTACAATTACTCCTTAGCATCTACGAAGCTGAAAACTAGCTATTAGAATGTTGCTAGAGGGGGAAAAAAACATCTTCCCTTGAACTTGCCTGCCTGCAGCAGCAGGAAGATGGCCTCTGTCTCACTTCTACCTTGCAAATCATGCATGAATGCATCCAATTGGGAGAACCTGATTAGCATTCAGAACTCTAGGGAATCTGAGAGGCACATCCTCTGAAGCACAGGCAAGTAGAAAAGGCTGGGAATACTTGCAGATTGCTAAGCAATCGAATGTAACACAGTGACTTTGGGGTTGTCAAAGTCACTGAAGTACCTTTTCCTCATTGGTAAAATGGGGATAAATAATGATACTCGTGGGGTTACGGTGAGGATTTAAGAAAACAATAAAAGTTATTCTTTTGCAATTGTGAAGCCTTAAGTTTCCAGCATCTAGCGTTGCAGCTGAGAAGTCTGACGTCATTCTGATCATCGTTTGTTTTCCTATGTTTCCTGGGCCCTTTTAGGATCTCCCCTTGATGTTCTGAAGATTCACTATGGCGTGTCTCAGTCTGGACGTCTTCATTGCTTGTTCAGGCTCTCTATTTGGACAGTCAAGTCCTTCAGCTCTGGCAAGTTTTCTTGTATTTTAATACAGCTTCCTCTCCTCTGTTCTTGTTTCTTGTTTTAATGATTCACCTTTTAGTCATATGTTAAATCCTCTTACATATTGTCTCTCTTATTTTTTTCTCTTTTTTTTGATAATTCTGTCTATTTTTCTATTCTTTTTTTTTCTTCTTCTCTATTTCTGGGAATGTCTTCTCATTTCTATCTTCTGACTAATGGATCAAGAAAATTTTTCTGTAAAGAGCCAGACAGTAAATAACTTTTTCTTCACAAGCCATATGACCTCAGTCACAAGTAGGCAATTCACTGTTGTAGTCCCAAAGCAGCCATGAACAGTATGTAAACAATAGGAGTAGCTAAGAATTCTCATCACAAGGAAAAAATAAAATTTCTATTTCTTTAATTTTGTATATACACAAGATGATACGCACTAAACTTATTGAGATAATCATTTTATGATGTGTTTATGTGAGTCAACTCAAAACGCTGTACATCTTAAACTGATAAAGTACTGTATGTCAACTGGATCTCAGTAGAACTGGAAGAAAAGTAAGGATTAAAGAATAAAAAGAATATGTGACTGAGACCATACACTGTGGCCTGTGCAGCCTAAACAAAGTTAACTTTCTGGTGCTTTACAGAAAAAGTTCGTCCACCTTCGCTTTAGAGACCTGAAATGTCAATGGAAGTAGCATGTCAATTTTGGGCAGAAGCTGTAAGAGATAAGGATTAGTTTGCTACGTCCTCTGACAACCAGCAAGGTTTCAGAAAGCACCTCCCCTCTCAGTTTCGACCCCAGAAGGAAGACAACGTGGAACAGCGCCAAAACGGACCCAAAATGGACATGCCGCACAAGTGAGAAAGAAACCTCTGCAGTGTGTAAGGCACTGAAGGTTTCAGGGTTTGTCATCTCAAAATAAACTTGCCTAACACAGCCTTGCAAGTTTTGCTAAAGTAATAAATTACGCTATGTGCCTGCACTTAAGTAATATTTATAATTCAGAGTTCTTAATAATTATTCAAAATATATTTCTAAAAAGTTGGATCTTAAAAGCATTCAAGGCTTGAATTATAGTTTGGTTCCTAAAAAGATTATTTTCCTAGTTAACTTGCATGGACTAAGCACTCTTTGTATTGTTGAATCAAAGCACTTCTACTTTCCTCTCCTGATTGCAATGTTCCTTCTGATTCTGAAACTTGAAAGACACAATGTAATACATTTTTAAACAGCATTCGCTAAAATTTGTCTAATGTTCTTTAATTTTTTAACATTCAAATATTCCTACTCTGTGCCAGATGATATTCTTTACATGGATAAATTTTTTTTTTTTAAAATCACCCCTGTTTACAAATGAAAAACATGAGGCACACAGAGGCTGAGTATTCATCTAAGAACACACAGGAAGAAGTAGGGAACTAAGATGTGTTCTAGGGATCTCAGAATCTCTATGTTCTTAATCCCTACGCTGAATCAACCCTCTTATATGCAAATATAAACTTGATCTTGAAAATCTAACAATTTCAGCATTAAAACTGTAAGTTTCCACTATCCAGTAATTCTTTTTCTATAATTTATTTTTTAATTGAAGGATAATTAAACTTTACAGAGTTTTGTTATTTTCTGCCAAATATCAACATCATATCCAATAACTCTTAAACCTTTTATAAGAAACCACAAATGAGCTAGTATAAAGAATAGTTTTAGAAGTTGAATATAGCTTAAGGAACAATGACAGTTTTCAATTCAAAGAAAAATATCGAATAATCTAATATGAAAAATNTTATATTTGATTATATTTAAATTAGACTTTAAAGGAAATTTGAGATTTAAATAGATTCAAATTATGATTAAGTGAAGTTACTCAGTTGTGTCCGCCTCTTTACAACCCCTGTCTCTTATACACATCTAGATGTGTATAAGAGACAGGTACTTATAATACAAGCTATTTTCCATCAACTAAATGGTATCATATTCCTTTAAAAATGAACCAAATTAAAGTTTAATCAGTTTACTTTTTTACTGTAGAATGTGGATATATTGAGACATATAACTTTGAGAATACAAATTACATACTTCAATTATATAACATGAGATAATTAAAACTCTATGTGTGCCAGACTTAAGTCTTCAGTTCCAGTTAGCTCTACTAGCTTTTCCCTACTACAAAAGAATATAATTAGTGTGAATCATCAATTGCCCCAAAGTGACAGACTATAAAATGAAGACCGTTAATAGGTAAGATACAGCCTGTATTAACAACTGTAGGTCTAAGATACAAACATCATTATTTTTGTAAGACCAGAGGTCATCTTTAAACTATAAAACAATAAATAATAGCAGAATGATTAAAATAAATGAAGAATATGTATTTTATTTCAGAGTAAGGTGGCGGTAGTGGTAAAGAATTTGCCTGCCAATGCAGGAGATGCAAGAGACGTGGGTTTCAATCCCTGGGTTGGGAAGACCACCTGGAGTAAGAAATAGCAACCCAGTCCAGTATTCTTGACTGGAAAATCCCCTGGTTAGAGGAGCCTGGTCACAAAGAATCAGACACGACTGAGTGACTTAGCATCAGTATGAGCCTGTCCTAAACCTGAATGCAGTATTTCTTAAGTTCATATTTCACTGTAAGAATATAAATGCATCAAATGTAAACTGCTTTTTAAAATTAAATTTCAGAAAAATGCTTTTGTAATTAGTATTTATCAGTTCTCTTTAGATTCCCACTGTATGCCTAAGTAGCTATTACCTTGGAAAGGCATCATTAAACCCTGTCAGTGAAAGTTGCTCAGTCATATCCGACTCTTTGCAACCCCGTGAACTATACAGTCCATGGAATTCTCCAGGCCAGAACACTGGAGTGAGTAGCCTTTCCCTTCTCCAGGGGATCTCCCCAACCCAGGGATTGAACCCCAGTCTCCCGCATTGCAGGCAGATTCTTTATCAGCTGAGCTACAAGGGAGGCCCAAGAATACTGAAGTGGGTAGCCTATCCCTTCTTCAGGGGATCTTTCTGACCCAGGAGTTGAACCGGGGTCTCCTGCATTGCAGGCATATTCTTTACCAATTATCAAGGAAGCCCAAACCCTGTCAACCTCAAAATAAATATCACAGCAGATAAAAACCACAACTCTTTTGGAAGAAGCATTAGGAATACTATTAATCCAGATGAAAATACTTTAAACAATATCATTAGTACTGTTTTTTATAAAATATATTTGTGTGTCTATAATTATTCAAAATTAGTATCTAGCACTTTAATATTTTTTTCCAGTGAAGAATCTACTAAAATATCTGTCATGACCTTAAATGCAGAAATCCTAGAATTAAGGATTTTGGTTTTGATTCACATTTGTCCATTAGATACTGCCCTGCTGTATAACATTAACACAATGAGGAGAAGGACTAGGAAAAAATAAACTGTTGCCTCTGTTTGGTATTTCTTTTATTTGTATAGGGAAGGCCTCAAGGGCAAACTTTACTTTTCTATCTTATATTTGAAAAAATAATACAAAAACAAGAATGAAGTATGAGCTGGTTCTCGGTAGTTTATTTAGCACTTGGATGGTTCAACTAAATGAATCCCAGCTAAGATGCTTCATGCTTTTCACTCCCCACTGCTGCTGCTGCTAAGTCGCTTCAGTCGTGTCTGACTCTGTGTGATCCCATAGACAGCAGCCCACCAGGCTCCCCCATCCCTGGGATTCCCCAGGCAAGAACACTGGAGGGGGTTGCCGTTTCCTTCTCCAATGCATGAAAGTGAAAAGTGAAAGGGAAGTCGCTCAGTCGTGTCCGACTCTTAGCAACCCTATGGACTGCAGCCTTCCAGGCTCCTCCATCCATGGGATTTTCCAGGCAAGAGTACTGAAGTGGGGTGCCATTGCCTTCTCTTCTCATTCCCCACAGTAGATATTAAAAAAACAAGCAGTTTTGGTCACTGGAATTTCAGTTTCTCTCACTCAATTTTTCTGCATGTTCAAAATTTCTTGAGACTTAACATTTAAACTTGACTTCTTTTTAAACTAAGTTTAAACTTAACATTTAAAATGAGACTCTGATCTGTTTATGCTGTACTTTAGCTTCTCCTTTTCACTGAAAGATTTATCTGATTAACAATTCTTCATGCGAGACTAGGGTTATTGCTCTCTACTAATAATATATGCTCACTTACTTTCTCTTTGAATGTGAAAGTGAAAGTCGCTCAGTCGTGTCCAACTCTTGCAACCTCATGGACTATACAGTCCATGGAATTCTCCAGGCCAGAATACTGGAGTGGGTAGCCTTTTCCTTCTCCAGGGATCTTTCCAACCCAGTTTTCACCCCAGTCTCCCACATTGCAGGCAGATTCTTTACCAGCTGAGCCACATGGGAAGCCCAAGAATCCCAGAGTGGGTAGCCTATCCCTTCTCCAGTGGATCTTCCCAACCCAGGAATCGAACTGGGGTCTCCTGCATTGCATGCGGATTCTTTACCAACTGAGCTATCTGGGAAACTCTTACTCTTTGAATAACTGTCTCTAAATAGGCCTATAGCTATTTAGTTTTATAGTAAAGTGAGCCATGACTCACATTATCGTTACTATCTAGGGAACTGAATTGCATACATGCAACTTTCTCCTTGATGCAGAAATTTTTAACTGGGATCATTAGTTTATCATGAAGTATTTATTTTAAATTACTTCACGGTAAAGAAGTAAGTGTAATCTATGTTGAGAAAATGAAGGGTTTTATTGACAATGGTAGTGTGTTAATTGTAGTGAATATGAAAATTGGTGAATGATGCTGGGAAAGATTGAGGGCAGGAGGAGAAGGGGACAATAGAGGATAAGATGGTTGGATGGCATCACCAACTCAATGGACATGGGTTTGGGTGGACTCTGGGAGTTGGTNTGAGAAACACTGGGCTGGATGAAGCACAAGCTGGAATCAAGATTGCTGGGAGAAATATCAATAACCTCAAGCAGGTTAGTAGCCCCTATTTAAAAAAAAAAAAAAAAAGCATCTCTCTTTTCCAGTACTTCCAGAAAAGTCTTAGATTGATTCTGATTGGTCCAGCTGAGTCACATGACCAGGAGTACAGACCCTTCTGAATGGTCTGGTCTGGGGTCACATGCCCACTCGTGAATGAAACATCTGGACTGAGAGCAGGGAGGACTGGGCCCACAGAGAAGAGGCCGAGCAAACAGAAAACACACTAGAGATCCCATAAAAATTCTGGGGTGGATCTGAGGTCTTCCCACAGAAGGGCTGGATAAGAGGCAAGACCTTTCCGTTGACACTAGCCCCTGTCCTGCTGAAACGCCCTCCTCACACCCTTCTTGCCCCTTTTGAAGGTCTGAGGGTTCCCTGGAAGCCATGCAGAAATCTGATGACAGCCCTGGGGCTGCTCTTCTAAGTTGCTCTAAGAAGCTGAGCAGCATTCCTCCTAACACACCACAGGCCTGCCTGCTTCACAGAGCAGCAAGGAGACATGTGAGTGAAAAGAGGCCGAAGGCTTTGCAACTTGCCCGTGGGCGGCCATATGCAATCGCTAAGTGGCTCAGGCGCCCAAGGCCACTTAGGAGCCTGTGGTATTTCCTCTCCTGCTCTGGCGTCATCAGGGCACAGCCCTAATCACTTGATGGTAACCGCATGCTGACCAGCAGGCCCGGACCCCACCGATGCAGGGAGAAGCCATGGTGACCCTGCTCCGCGGCCCTCCAGAGCCGGCTCCCCATGCACAGCTGCTGAGGGCAGCCCTCTTTTCACTGGGACCCCGTCCCATTTCCTGTGTGCTCTTTGGTTTGTCCCCAGGAACACCACTCATTAGTCACTCTCACTTTCATCAGCTTCTCCAGTTGACACAGTTAAAATTAATGAGGAATTTGTCCTCATCCAACTAGCTAGTTAGGGCAACGAGCTCACATACCCCCCTCCTTCAAGTGAATTCTGTAGGTAAAATAATGAAAAAGCATGTTTCTCTCTCCCACCTGGCCCCTCTTTGAATGCTTTTGGCAGCTCCGAGTGGAGCTAATATGTAGAAATCAGACCCTTTAATTGCTAGGTAATTACCCCCAAACTAGCCCAGGCAGACAAATTTGCTGATGACGAGCAGGGAGGCCCAGGTACAGAAGGAAGCCCAGGGAGGTGGTGGGTGCCTGTAATCAGCATTGGAACAGCTGCCTCTGTTGGATTTCCACGGGCAGCAGACCCCTGGCAACTGGGCTAAATTATTTCCTGAAACTGGGAGCTTCGAAAAAAAGTAGTTCCACTCAATCCTATGGTTTAAAATACCTAGTATTGAATGCTTCCAAGGATCTGTGAGGTGGGGGAGAGCCACCCTGAGGCAGGCAGGACAGCCCAGGTGTGTGTCCCCGCCCTTGCTGTCTCGGGCTCCCAGGTGCCCTGGGCACGTCAATCTCATAGCACTCACCTCGTGGGGCCAGATGTCCTCTCCACGTATGTCTCTCCCACAAGAAGACGTGGGTCCTCTGAAGGCAGGGACTGCACCTTTCTCATCTTTATGAGTCCAACAGTGCACTCGGCACAAAGTAGGTGCTCAATAAAGATGAGCTGAGCTGCATGGGTGTGATGGCTATGCAGGTACCGTGTGAGTGCACAGACCTGGCTCACACATGAAGTCCGGTGGCTCAGGGGCCTCCGGGCATGTCTGGGTTTCTGGTGGACTTAACAGGCTTCCAAGCGGGCCTCGCTCTCCTCCTCCCTCCCTCATTTATGCTAACACCTCCATTCTTCAAGGCCTGCTGTTCCCTTGATTTCAAAAGGATCACCTGGCCCAGCTGACCGTTGCCAGCAGGACATGTGACTTCTGAGTTGAGGAGCCACCAGATTGAGTATCAGGGGCAGTGGGTTAATGCATTTCTCATTGTCCACTCTAACCTGAGGGGCAGATGTACCTGGAAGAATTCAATGAGCAACCCCTGATGGAAGCAAACACAAGTGCCCAAACCCGAGGGATAGAAAATCATCCATCTGAGCTCAGAGCCAAGACAGAGCTCAAGGGGTGAGCTAGGGAAGGACCAGCCGCTCTTCTGAGGCCAAGGAAGATCAGGGTGGAAGAGACACCAGCCAGGAATCCTTTTAATTCTTGAAATGCCCCAGCCCCCTACTGCTTCACTCCCAGCAGAAGGAAAGCCAGTCACACCCTGCTTGTCACAAAAATGAAATATAGTGCTCAGCTGGTTAAAACTTCAGGGAGAAGAAAGCCCCTTAGGCGAGGGTTGCCAGAATGAGCAAACAGAAACACAAGGTGCCCAGTTAAAAGTGAGCTTCAGATAAATGAGGGAAAACGTGAGTATAAGTATGTCTTGTGTAATACTAGGGACATACTTAGACTAAAAACCACTGCTCATTTATGGCAAAAATCACATTTAGCCAAGCGGCCTGTACTCTGAACTGGTGACCATCTCTGAGAGGTCAAGGCTGCTGGTACATCTCTGCAGAGTGTTCAGTTTGCAGGTAGTGGCCACATGGAAAAAGAACAGGAGGTGGGGGGTGACTCAGCGAGGCTGCAAGGAGTCTGGAGGGAAAGTCACCTGCATCGTGGGATTGGTCTGGGGTCATCCACCTAGGAGGAGTAAGAGGGATCAGCAGCCCACAAAGCAAGCACAAAGGTGATCCCATTGGGAATTATGGAAAATGTGGGAACAACCTAAAGGGGTCACGTTAGGGAAATGGTCTTAAAGTGATGGAATATCAGCCACTAGATAATATGTTCAGGAGGGTTTTTTTTTTTTTTTCAACTTTGAGAAAAGGGCTCACCCTCTCTCCCTCTAAGGAGACCTGAGTTCCCTGGGGCTGTTTCCCCAAAATGCCTGGGAAACATGTGGCTAGATGAGGAGGGCTTTGCCCCCACAGTTATGCTGCAGATAAAAGGCTCTTCAGGTTCAAGTCTCAGCTTCGTGGCTTCCCAGCTGTGCACCCAGGGGAAAGTTACTTAACCTTTCTGTGCCTCAAGGTCTCCTTCTCTACATGGAGCTGCTATAGGCCAATCACATAGGGTTCTGGTGAGGGTCAGGGTGTGGTCAGTGCTCGGGACAGTGCCTGGATATGGGCGGTACCCAGCCAGGGCTTCAGCTCAGTGCCCACTGGCCACCACCGCCCCCATTTCCCATGGGGAAAGCTGAGCACAAAACAGGGAACTGACTTACGCAACAACACCGCCTTGAACTCCAGTGAAAGAAAAGGCTAAAGGCAAGCACAGGACTGCTAGGTCATCCTTCTACCCATTTGCTCAGATTTTTTTCTTTCATCTTTCTGCCACCCTGGGACAGACTCCTTTTGGGCTACTTTCCAAGACCCACTGCAGTGCTGTGAGGGGACTGAGCCAGGGCTGGGCTTTAAGGGGGCAGAAGAGAGACTTTATAATTCAGTGACAGAGGGTTACTGGGCTTGAAAGATGGGGTTCCCTGTTGAATCTCAAGTGACCATGGACTAGGCATAGTTGCCAGCTGGACTGTGTGTGGCCTTTGGGTCAAGACCAGAGGCCAAGAGCAGGGGAGCAGAAGTGCCCACAGGGTTCTGTTCAGTTCAGTTCAGTTCAGTCGCTCAGTTGTGTCCGACTCTGCAACCCCATGAATTGCAACACGCCAGGCCTCCCTGTCCATCACCAACTCCCTGAGTTCACTCAGACTCATGTTCATCGAATCCGTGATGCCATCCATCCATCTCATCCTCTGTCGTCCCCTTCTCCTTCTGCCCCCAATCCCTCCCAGCATCAGAGTCTTTTCCAGTCAGTCAACTCTTCACATGAGGTGGCCAAAGAACTGGAGCTTCAGCTTTAGCATCATTCCTTCCAAAGAAATCCCAGGGTTGATCTCCTTCAGAATGGACTGGTTGGATCTCCTTGCAGTCCAAGGGACTCTCAAGAGTCTTCTCCAACACCACAGTTCAAAAGCATCAATTCTTCGGTGCTCAGCCTTCTTCACAACAGGTACTCTCATCTTAGATGTCAGGAAACTGAACTGCCCTCAGACCTCTCAGATAAACTGTGCTCATTATAAGCACAGCTCTGGAATAATGGAAGCCAGAACACAGATTGAATAGGCAAGCTCAATGGGATACCAGAAATATTTTTACAGCCAGGACTCATAGAGACAGGAAAGGACTGCAGAAATTGGAGGGCCTTTTAGCAGGGGCAGTGTCAGAGAAGGAGCCCTGAGAAGCCCTTTACCATCAGTTCACTCAACTCCCAGCTGCTGTTTCGTGGCCCTATCAGTTATTAGCTATTGCTGATACCCACCAATCAGCTATCAGCTATAGCTACGCTCTTGTCCAATCAGTTGCTGCCTCCAAGTCATGTGATCATGCTTCCAAAATGGCTGGCCAACTGTGGGAGCAAAAAAAGTAGAAGAGGACTGTAGATGGGGCAGACACCCTAAAGGCTGTCCTGCCCAAGTCAGGGGGATGAAAAAGAGGGTCAGAGAGTATGAATGTGCCAAGGACAAACTTTCTTGATAGATTGGACTCTGGGGGAGAGTTTAGTGGTAAAACAAGATACTTGAGTCCTGTCTGTCACATTTAGGCTTCATTTTCAAGAATCCCTAAAGTTTATCTCATGAACCTCAGAGAACTGAGGCACACAGTTAAAAAAAAAATAGCGATAGACCAAATCTGTCCCCTCAAACTCATATTCAGATGGCTTTGGCCATATTTTCACAAGTCACTGACACATCTTTGAGACAGGCAACGAATGAGTAACAGCAGGTGGAAGTGATTCTAATGTTACCCAGACATTGCTGCATGGTCTGGCAGTGCTGCTAAGTCACTTCAGTCGTGTCCAACTCTGTGCGACCCCATAGACAGCAGCCCACCAGGCTTACCCGTCCCTGGGATTCTCCTGGCAAGACCACTGGTGTGGGTTGCCATTTCCTTCTCCAATGCATGAAAGTGAAAAGTCAAAGTGAAGTCGCTCAGTCGTATCCGACTCTTAGCGACCCCATGGACTGCAGCCCACCAGGCTCCTCCCTCCATGGGATTTTCCAGGCAAGAGTACTGGAGTGGGGTGCCATTGCCTTCTCCGGGGCTGGCAGTAGGTAAAAGAAATATTTGCTGCACCCTCCCTCTAGGTTTAAAGGGTTATAGGATGTGCCATGTAACTCCAGTGTGCAGCTAGAAGACTGTCCAGTCTCAGAAATGCTGTGATCTTGTCCTGAGAAAGTTTACTGAGTTCTGTGACTTAACAGGTACACAACATTGGATGTTTGGGGTGAGGGAGAAGGGAGAATACAAACCCAATAGATACCAAAGACATTTTAAAAAGAGAGAGATAAGGGAATATATATCCATTTAACATTTACAAAGAAATGTTTACTTTCAAACTTAACTATCAAAGGGGAAAATGTGCTCTGGAGGTAATCCACATATCCAGATACTGTTTCAAGTACTTTATCTACATCAAGTCATTCATCCCCACAACAGTCCTATGAGCAAGGTACTATTTTGATCCCCCTTTACAGATGAGGAGACCGAAGTACAGAGTGGTTAATTCACTTGCCCAAGGTCACAGCTAACAAGTGGCAGAGCTGGGATTCAAATCCTGACAGTCTGGCTTCAGAGTCTATGCTCTAAAGAGCAGTGATCACAAAGGAACCATAAAGATACACACACTGAATGAAAATAACACAACATATTAAAATGTATGGGATACAGTTAGTATTTATCCAGCATGTTTTATGTCCTAATGGCTTTATGCCCATTATGTCTAAGATGTGGCTTCTATTAATACTTATCTCAATGTGCACAGGAGCACATCCACACTCAGAGAGGTTAGGTATTCCATGCCAGGTCACACAGCCAGGAGATGGAAGAGCTAGGATGAGGCCAAGTCTCATTCTAAAACCTGCCTGCCTGCCTGTGAGCTCTGTGCACAAGCAATACAATTCTAAAGCACAGTTGCACTTTGATGGGAGACAACCCATCCACCCAAGAGATAAACTTGGATGGTGGGGATTCTGGGACGACTTTAGCTTGGGGAGGCATCATCCAAGCTTCCCTGAAATGATAGCTCATAATTCACTGTTTCCTAAGTCTGGCCCTTCCGCTGACCCTTCTCTTTCCCCCCATGATGCCTGAGAGAGGGAGGTGGGGCTCGGCATCAGGAGGCAGCACTTAACAGCACCGATTCCAGCCTGATCGGTTTGTGTGGGAGGCCTCATCACCTCTCCGGAAGGTTTTTGTTCTCACAGGGCTCTGAATATGAAATTCTCTCTTTGGACTCAGGGATAAAAAAGCAATTTTGCTTTGCTTTTTAACCTGAACATTTGGTTTAAAAACCTAATAAGGAATGGAAATTATAACCATCCAAGTTAAAGAATGCTGGGGTTTAAGACTTGTTTTTTTCCGGCCAAGCTGTGAGCGGAAATCAAAGCTTCCATTCTTCTCCCTGGAGACGGAACCCGGTAAAGTGAGTTTTATTACAACATTGTTGATAAAGGGCAAGTGGGAAATACTTGGAAATGTGAACAGATACAAAATAAGAGGCTGGGGATTTTACAGCATGAAGTCAATGAGCTACATCCTTCTTGAGACTCATGAGGATTCTCTTTGCAGATGGAAGTGAGACGAGGAGAAGGCTGTGCAGATACGTGGAAGCAATGACTTCTGTGTGCCAAGCATGCAGAGAGAGCCCAAAGGGGAAAGCATTGCAGGGAGATGGTCCTGCTTGCCTCTGATGATTTTAGAAAGCTGGCTAGCCAAGAAAAAGTCAAAGTTAAGCTGTGTCTCTGTTTCCTATTTGGCCAAAATGGGAAAAAAGTAACAGACTCAGGCAAGCATCAGTGGAGGATCAACTAGGTATCAGGTTACAGTTGGACAGCTGGCCTTTTCCATGGGTGGGNAAGGGGATAAACTTTCTTGCATGATTATTTGCTCATGGTTCATACTTTAAAAATGAGGGCTTCCCAGGTGGTTCAGATGGTAAAGTATCCACATGTCAATGCAAGAGACACGGGTTCAATCCTTGGGTCAGGAAGATCTGGAGGTGGAAATGGCAATCCATTCTAATATTCTTGCCTGGGAAATCCCATGAA
This sequence comes from Neotragus pygmaeus, assembly GCA_006410875.1. Lineage (NCBI taxonomy): Eukaryota > Metazoa > Chordata > Mammalia > Artiodactyla > Bovidae > Neotragus > Neotragus pygmaeus. The sequence goes on from SJYV01000990.1 coordinate 33,625, forward strand.
CAGAGGAGCCTGGTGGGCTACAGTCCGTGGGGTTGCAAAGAGTCAGACATTACTTAGCGACTAAAACAACAAGCCCGCATTTAAGTGGGGGGTCTGTCACTGGTGAGCCCCAATTTCCTCATTTATAAAATGGTGCTCAGAGCAGCTACACCCGAGGGTGACAAGCCCAATCCCAGCTCTGACACCTCCTGAGACGTCACAAGAGCGTGTACAGCACAGGAAGGAGGGGAGTCCACCAGCGATGCCCAGCACAACTTTTTTTTTTATGGTCAAGAAACATACATTAAATTTTTTTTTTAATTGGAGTCTAATTACTTTACAATATTGTATTGGTTTTGCCATACATTGACATGAATCAGCCATGGGTGTACATGTGTNCTGGTGAGCCCCAATTTCCTCATTTATAAAATGGTGCTCAGAGCAGCTACACCCGAGGGTGACAAGCCCAATCCCAGCTCTGACACCTCCTGAGACGTCACAAGAGCGTGTACAGCACAGGAAGGAGGGGAGTCCACCAGCGATGCCCAGCACAACTTTTTTTTTTATGGTCAAGAAACATACATTAAATTTTTTTTTTAATTGGAGTCTAATTACTTTACAATATTGTATTGGTTTTGCCATACATTGACATGAATCAGCCATGGGTGTACATGTGTTCCCCATCCTGAACCCCCTCCTACCTCCCTCCCCATCCTATCCCTCTGGGTCATCCCAGTGCACCAGCCCCGAGAATCCTGTATCATGCATCGAACCTGGACTGGGGATTTGTTTCACATATGATAATATACATGTTTCAGTGCCATTCTCCCAAATCATCCCACCCTCGCCCTCTCCCACAGAGTCCCAAAGACTGTTCTATACATCTGTGTCTCTTTTGCTGTCTCACATACAGGGTTATTGTTACCATCTTTCTAAATGCCACATATATGCGTTAATATACTGTATTGGTGTTTTTTTTTCTGGCTTACTTCACCCTGTATAATAGGCTCCAGTTTCATCCACCTCGTTAGAACTGATTCAAATGTATTCTTTTTAATGGCTGAGTAATATTCCATAGTGTATATGTACCACGGCTTTCTTACCCATTCCTCTGCTGATGGATGTCTAGGCTGCTTCCACGTCCTGGCTATTGTAAACAGCCAGCATGACTTTCTAACTCTCCTGAGGGCCATGCCCCTCAGGGGACCAGGTCTCTCCTGCCACCTCTCCACCCTACCTCTCCTCCCCCACCTTTAAGAATATCCTCTACTTCCTGAGATCTGTGTGCCCTGTGCTCTGTAGATTATTGTCACCTGATATTCAGGCCTGTCTGGTCTCCACCCTACTCTCTCTGTGTGCAGCACTTCAGTGGGGTGAGATCAGGGCTGGTGGGTTTACATGTCATAATGACATCTTTTTTCCTGATGCAAACAATGCCATAGGTTGAGGCGATGATTAAAGAAACCACAGATTTAAAAACACTGACGATAAGCCTGAAACATGGAGCAAACTCAATCAAGGTTTGTTTCCTTCCCCCTCCCCTAGATGCAAAGATCCAATGGGTCTGAAAGCAGTTTCAAAGTCGAGCATCTCCCCAGGAGAGTGCTGCTCTGATGCTGAGATAAAAGGCTGTAAAGAAATGGTCTAAGCCACTGGGTACGAGGGTCATTTTCCTTAAATGGGCAGATTCCCATGGTGGGATGGGGTCTCCCTTTTGGAAGGGAGTGTCCCAAAGAGGTAGAGATAGTAGGGAGGTAGAGGTGATTTAATGTTAAAAGGGTGAAAAATAATAGGAATGGAGGTCTTGGGCATTCAGAGGCTGAGACATTGATCTGTGGACCAAAGAAATCCCTCTAGAAGAGTCAGTTAGCCATGAACTATCCTCATTTGTGGCTGGAAAACAGCATGGTTGGGGCTATTTGGTGTCTTCTAAGGCCACTAAATACACCCACGTACATGATTCACTCTCTCCCTCTCGTTTTAAAGTTTGCCCTAAGGCCACAGCAGATCAAACCCAGAAGGAGTGAGAAAGGGAGCGCTTTCTAGATGGCCTGGATTATTTTTCCATGAAGAAAATGAAATTCTGGAGCCCTTGGGGTAACATCAGTATTGCTGTTACAAGATGAGGTGTGCCCCTCCCACCCAAATTCACACTGAAGTCCTAACCCCCCAGTGCCCCAGGATGCGACCTTATTTGGCCTTGACAAAGGTCATTGAGTTACAATGGGATCATTAGGGTAGGCCCTAGTCCAGTAAGACTATACTGGAAGAGCGCAGGAGTCCATACCAGAAGGGGAAACTTGGACACAGACACGCAGAAGGGGCAGGGCCACGCGAACACGGAGACGGCCATCTACATGGCAAGGAGAGAGGCCTCAGGAAAAACCGGCCCTGCTAGAACCTTGACCGCAGGCTTCCCGCCTCCAGGACTGGAAGAAGATTCAGTTCTGCTGTTTTGGCAGCCGAGACTAAACAGCTCCCGTGGGTTGGTAAGGGGGCCGCTGGCTCCAGGGACGCGACCATCGGTCCTTTGTCAGTGTGTGCCTGGTTGTTCTCCGCCAGTGAAATCTTCCAGCATCTCGGCTCTGCAGTGACACTCATAAAGAACAAAGGACCTGGAAGGGCAGGCTCCTAGTACCCCCACCCCAGGGACTTGAAGTCAGGCCAGGCAGTCATGTGTGGGCACAGCTGTGGGGCACAGATGCACACTTCTAGTCTGTGCAGTCCTGCAGTGACGCCCAGAGCACCCGTGGGAGGGAGCACCACGGCAGGTGAGGTCTTGCTCTGCTTGGATGGGACCTGTTGTGCTTGGTGGGCCAGGAGAGAGGCACCAACTTCACTGGGTTTTCAGGCAGTTGAAGCAGCAGCTATGACAGTGGAGGCCACCTAAGCCTCACCACCGTGGAGGAGGCAGGAGTCCGGGGTTAGGAAGGGGGTCCTAGAGTCTTCGCCCCGAGGGGCAGGCGTGGGGACATCAGGAAGTCTGCTTCGAGGCCTTTAAAGCAAGTCAAATCGGACTCAGAGGCCTCATCCTACTGAAGAGGCCACACATTGACTTTCAGTCATGTGTTGTTCAGTTGCTCGGTCATGTCTGACTCTCTGTGACCCCATGGCCTGCAGCACACCAGGCTTCCCTGTCCTTCACCATCTCCCGGAGTTTGCTCAGTGTGCATTGAGTCGGTGATGAGCCGTGTGGGGGTGGCAGTGTCAGCCCCATCCCCAGGGCTGCACAGGAACCAGGGAGTCTAGGAGGGAGGCCAGGAAGCAGGGGCGAGCCTGCACACCCTCGGGGCCCAGGACTACCCCTGCCGTGTCCATCTGTACTGCACGGGGACCCTGAGGTGGGCTCTGCTGCCTCCCTGGCATACAGCTGACTTAGTGCTGGGAGCTGTGGGGTCTGTGGTCAAGCCCCTGAAGGACACCACGGCCTGTCTCTTTGGAGGTCCTGCCCTCTCACCAGGAAGCGGGCCACTTATGGGAGCCTTGGACTCTGCTCCTCCTCAGACCTGAAAGTTACCTCACTCCTTCTCTGCTGTTCATTCTCTCTCTCTCTAACGTTTACTTATTTGGCTGATTGGTCTTAGTTGCAGTATGTGGCGTCTAGCTCCCTGACCAGGGATCAAACCCAAGCCCCCTGCACTGGGAGCTCGGAGGCTTAGCCACTGGGCCACCAAGGAAGTCCCTCTGTTATTCTCTGTCTGTCATTTCTCTACCTCTTCCTCTCTCCCAGAACCACCCGCTTTCTCCGTCTCCCTCTGAGAAGCCTGTTGACAGCACCTCTTTGCACTCCCCCGTTCACAGGGATGGACGCGGACCTCGGCCTGAGGCAGCAGCTCTTGTCTCGGGACGTGGCCCTGAGAGTGGTGTGAGGGAAAGTGACCTGCACGACCACTTGCCTCCTGCCCCAAACCTGGCGGAGTTCACGTTTACAGCTCCAGAGGCAGAGCAGCGGCCCTCGTCCCTCCCTGCATGGATCACACTGGTAACGGAATCTGTTCTAGAAGACCTCTGGATCTGATGGTCTAGATCCTGAAGCATTCTTCCGACAGCCCCGTACAGCTTGAGTATGCATACGTGTGTGTGTGTTTGGGGCTTTGTGAACATGTATGTGTATGAGTGTGTGTGTGTATGGCAGCCCCTCTGCCTGCTCCACCATTAACCACCTCTGCAACACCCCGACTCTCAACAAGGGCAGAGCACAGTCACAGTGACCTTCAGCAAGCCCGCCCTTCAGACAGACACCCTCATTTCTACCCCAACAGCAGGGCTGTCTGAGTTCCAGGGCTCCAGAACCATTCTCTTAAGATGTCCTTTCAGTGCGGCTTCCTCTGGCCCTCCTCTCTGTCTGAAGTCGTTATTACTCATTAGGTATATTGAGTGCAGAGAAAAGTAGGTCAAGGATTAGAAAAAAAAAAAAAAATCATCTCCAGGAGAAGCATTAGTATTGTGGAAAGCTATTTTGAACTCGCATGAAGTTTTTTTATAGGGGAAATATTTTGCGTAGGGGTGGTGGCCGTCACATCTGACTTAGGGATGAACGTGGATCCCTGAGCCTTTCACACGTGAGATGTGTGATCTCAGAATCCCATTTTTAAAGGATAACTTTGCCCAGTGGGATGAGTGGCCTCTAAATCCAGGTCCTGTACAAGGCAAGCCACCCTGAGAATCCCCATCTGGACGGGAACAAAGGGACATGAGGCCTCCTCACGCAGGGACAGGAAGCGTGAGAGGAGAAAGTAAGAACCTCGCCCTCTGGGTGTGTGTCACCCAGGGTCAGAGGGAGGCTGCTGGGCAGACTACGCCCCGGGGAGCCCTAAAGTCAGGGGCTCTAGAAGCACTCCAGCTCATTCTGTCTGACAGATACCTGTTCCGTGCTGGAAGCTTTGCAGCTGAAGTGAGGATAGGATGATTAGAAGGTACACCAGGATCAGGGCGACAGGTTGTGAGGCATCTGAATTCAAGGGTTCATGGGTATGAAAGTTAATCTGGTATCAGTTTGGCTGGGCCATGTTTCAGCTATGTGGTAAAACATTATTCTGGTGGTTTCTGTGAGGGTGGTTTTAGATGCGATGAACACTGAAATCAGTGGATTTCGAGTAAAGCAGACTGCCCTCCACACTGCAGAGAGGCCTCCTCCAACCAGTGGAAGGTCTGAATAGAACAAAAACCTGACCTCCCATTCAGAAGAGGGGATTCGGGGGCAGAGGGTCTTTGGACCTGAACTGCAGCTGCCCTGATGCTCTACCTGCAGGACCACCCTACAGAATTTGGACTTGCCAGCTTCTGTAATTATATAGATAACATAGCAGATATAAATAATCTTCCTTTCTCTCTCTCCATATATGTATGTATATGGAGAGAGATCGCCTGCTGGTTATGATTTTCTGAGGATACACTGGAGGAAGACTGCCTTGAGCTGGGGTCTCATGGAAGGAGGGATAGAGTAAGGAGCGTGGCACAGGCCCGGCATCTGGGCGTGAGCCTGAGTCTTGGCCCAGCTGCCCTAGGAGGGGGTGTGCGTCCCGGGCCCTGGACAATGCAGCTGCTGCCACTCTTGCCTTCCAGGCATAACCATGCTGGGCTCTCGGGATGGTGCCCAGTAGTTTACAGCATTATCTCAGGCAATCTTTGTTTTTTTCTCTCTTTCACAAAGGGAAGAAGGGAGCAAGCAAGAAGGCTGGACTAGCATATCAAAATTTATGCAACTAAAGGAGTACTATGAGAAAACTTATGGTGCTAAATGCTTGCATTAGAGAAGAGGAAGATTTCCAATTAATAAGTTCCTACTTCATGAAATTAGAAACAAAAAAGCACAAGATGAACACAAAGCAAGCAAAAGGAAAAGAGAAATGAATGAAATTGAAAGTAGGAAAAAAAATAGAGAAAATTTATTTTAAAAAGGAATGCTGATTTTTCAAAAACAATCCACAAAATGGATAACCTCTAGCAATACTGACACTAAAAGTGAAAGAAGATATCAATAATCAATATTAGAAATGAAATGGGGCATATCAGTATGGATCCTGTAGCCATTAGAAAAATAATGTTATGAATAAAATTAAACTCATGGGCTTCCCCAGTGGCTCATTAGTAAGGAAACTGCCTGCAATGCAGGAGCCACAAGAGAGAGGAGTTCGATCCCTGGGTTGGGAAGATCCCCTGGAGGAGGGCATAGCAACCCAGTCCAGTATTCTTGACTGGAGAATCCCATGGACAGAGGAGCCCAGCGGGCTACCGTCTATAGGATCACAAGGAGTCAGAATGACTGAAGCGACCTGGTATGCATATATCTGAAACCAGAAGAAATGGACTGGACTTCCCTGGTGGTGCAGTAGGTAAGACTCTGACTGGCAATCCAGAGAACAAGTTTGACCCCTGCTCCGGGAAGATTCCATATGCTTCAGAGCAGCTAAGCCCATGCGCCACAACTACCGAAGCCCCTGCTCCTGCAGCCTGTGCTCCGCAAGCAGAGCCGCTTCAGTGAGAAGCTCATGCGCCACGAGAAGACCTGGCTCATGACCACAATAGCCAGGACAGGAAAGCAACCTAAATGCCCATCAACACAGTACTGGATGAAAAAGATGTGGTACATATACACAATGGAACATCACTCAGCCATTAAAAACAATGAAATAATGCCATTTGCAGCAACATGGATGGAACTAGAGATCGTCATACTGAGTGAAGTAAGTCAGACAGAGAAGGACATCCTTTGTATGTGAAATCTAAAAAGAAATGATACAAATGAATTTACTTGCAAGACAGAAAGAGATTCACAAACTTACAGAATGAACTTATGGTTGCCAGTGTGGAGGTTGGGAGGAAGGGATAGTTAGGGGATTTGGGATGAACATGTACAAACTGCTATATTTCAAATGAATAACCAACAAGGACCTACTGTATAGCACAGGGAACTCTGCCTAGTGTTATGTGGCAGCCTGGATGGGACGGGAGTTTGGGGGAGAATAAAGACATGTATATGACAGCTGAGTCCCTTCACTGAAGTTCACCTGAAACTATCACAACATTGTTTTTTAATCAGCTATACTCCAATACAAAATAAAAAGTTAAAAAAAAAAAAAAGAAGCCTGTGCACCACAGCAAGGAGTAGCTCCCGCTCACCACAACTAGAGAAAGACTGCAGCAACAAAGACCCAGCACAACCATAAATTACATAAATAGAGGGAAATGGACTAATTCTCTCAAAACTACAAACTACCATGTCAACCAAGATGAAGCTGATAATTAGAATAACCCTACAGCCCAATGTAATCCAAATCCTAAAGTAAAGAAATCACTCTAGCAGTTGAAAACATTTCCAAAAAGGGATCTCCAGGCCCACAAATTTTCACTAAAAAATTCTACCGAACATCAACTGGGGGAGAATGGATACATGTGTATGTGTGGTTGAGGCCCTTTGCTGTCCACCTGAAACCATCACAACAGTATAACTGGCTCTACTCCAGTAGAAAATAAAAAGGTTTTCAAAACTTCCACCAAATATTTAAAGAAGAATTAACACCAATTTTACCCAATCCCCATCAGTATATAGAAAGATGGGAACACTTCTCAGCTCATTTTATGAGGCCAGTACTACCCTAATACTAAAATAAGAAGAATACTACAAAGAAAACTACAGACTGGCAACTTACATGAAGTGTGATGTTAGAATTCTCAACAAAAAACTCAGGAAGCTCATCCAATAACATATAGAAAGAATTATTCACTATAAACAAGTAGGATGTCTTTCAGGTATGCAGGGGTGGTTCAAATATTTTTCAAAAAAAACCATGATGTTAGGCTCCATTTCAATAAGCTGAAACAGAAATATCATATAATCACATCAGCTGACACACAAAACCATTTTACAAAGTCCAGCACCATTCACAATAAAAACCCCAGCAAGTTATGAACAGAGGGAAAGTCACCTCAACTTAACAGTTTCTACAAAGAGTCACAACTAATATAAATATTTAATAAAGACATTCTGCCCTTCTAAAATAAGAAATAAGACAATGATGTCTATCCTCATCACTCTTATTCTACATAGAACTGGAAGCTCTGCCCAGTGAAAGAAGGCAAAACCAAGAAATAAACGGCATATGTTTTGGAAAGGAAGGAATAAAACTATATTTATAGATGATATAAAAACTCCTTTCTTTGTAAAAATTCACCAGGAATCTATGAAAAACCTTCTAGAACTTATGAGTGAATTCAGTAAGGTCATAAGATACAAAATCAGCAAACAAAAACGGACTACATTTCTAAACACTAACATGTGGAAGCTGAAATTTAAAATACGAGGCCATTTATAATCACTGAGAAGAAAATGAAATACTTAGGAAACACTTAACAACACAGTAAAGATGTCAATTCTCTCTAACTTGATCATTTCAAAAATGTTCCATAAGTGAAATCACTGAAATGACGGTGTTAGGAATGGAGGACAAATTAGTGGGGGCTGGGGGAATGAGGGGCGGAAGACGTAGGTGTGATTATAAAATAGCAGCATGAGGGATACTTACAATGTTGAAACTTTTCAACATCTTGACTGTGTGGCAGATTCATAAAACCCCTTGGCTGATAAAACTACATAGGTTCTAACACACACACATACAAATACAAGGAAAATTCAGGAACCCTGATCAAGCCGGTAGATTGTATCAATGTTAGTATCCTGGTTGGGATATTATACTGTAGTTTTGCAAAATGTTACTATTGAGGAAGTGGCAAAATATATATAGGATTTGTTTTCTAGATCAGGGGTCTCAAAAGGACTAAAATTTTCTCAAGTTCAAGGACACCTGCTGTGGCTTTTTATTTCTCACACATGACTTAGCACAGAACCCTTCACATAGCAGTTTCTCAATGAAGCCTGAGAGTTCCCTTATAACTGATGATATCCCCTGATGAACAGCTTCCCAGGTGGCGCTAATGGTAAAGAATCCATCAGCCAATGCAGGAGATGCGAGAGATGTGAGTTCAGTCCCTGGATTGGGAAGATCCCTGGAGAAGGAAACGGTGACCCACTCCAGTGTTCTTCCCTGGAAAGATCCATGGACGGAGGAGCCTGGTGGGCTACAGTCCATGGGATCGCAAAGAGCTGGACACAACTGAGCACACACACTGTACACCATATCTGGGCAATACATGTGCTCATGTTGCTACTGGGTATTCTGGGGCATCCCCTGATGGAGGAGGCATGAAAGATTATTAGTATCTTCACCAACAAAGACCAGGAGAAGCTGAAGTTACATGGTATTTCCCTTTTCCAGGACGATCTTCTGCGACAGTCATTGGCATAAGCCCTCAGTATATGCTCAGCACACAGACACATGGGGTGCACAGCTGCAAAGACAGTGTTATTACTATGGTCTGACAGGAGTCCCGAGTAATGGTTCCCATAGCAACCATCAACGAGCCACTTCACATGTGTACTTGTCAAATCTTTGGACATGACTCACGTTTACAATCCAGCTTCTGCCAACAGTATGTTTCTTTCTTACATTCATCTTTTAGCTTATTATCGACAGTATCATGGTTACAATTCAATACCTAGTCAATGTTATTTAGTCTCAAGGGACCCTATATAACCCTAGATGAGAAATGATCGCATTTCAATTCAATTAAAGGAGCAGTGGCATTTTCTATACACGAGGCACTGATCTTGGGTCTCCAAGGCAACAGAGATGAATAAAGAGGAGCTCCTGCTCTCAGACAGCTGACAGCATCACAGGGAGGGTCTCTGTGCCAACGATGCAGTGAGAGACTGCCTTGGGTGCAAGCCGTGAATGAGGACAGATATGATGGGTTGGGGCCTTGGGAGAGATGACTTCCTGTTCAGCGGGTGGGGTGGGGAGGGACTCAGAAGCTTTACTGACAGAGTCATGGGCTACAGTGATTAAGAGCCTGATTACCACATCAGCATACCTGTTCCCAGTCCTGGTTTCACCACTCACCCACAGGTCACCTTGGGTCAGTGCCCCATCTTTAGAATCAGGAAAACACTGGCAACCACCCTGGGTCAGTGTGGAGAATTAAAGGTATATGATCTCCTTATCACAGAGCCTGGCATACAGTAAGTGCTTCATTAATGTTGGCTATTACTATTCAGCTGGTAGGGAAAAGAAGATCCCCTCTTCTCTAGGGGATCTTCCAACCCAGGGATTGAACCCAGGTCTCTTGCACTGCAGACAGACTCTTTACGGTCTGAGCTATCAGGGAAGCCTGTAGGGGGAAAAAAAAAAGTGAATAAGAGTTAAGACCTCTTCTTGAGCTTCTCTCCATCCGATGGGGGTGATAGACATGCGTGCAGATAGACTACAGGGCAGTGGGACCCGTGTTATTACAGAGCAGAAGAGACCAGTGTGAATCTCACTCAGGAGGCTGTAGGGAGCCACCAGCAGATGCTGTGTGATCACTGCGGTGGTTTTCACCACTGCCTGGCATGGGTTTTACTCCCTCGACACCAGCTTCCGTGCTGCTGCTGCTGCTGCTGCTGCTAAGTCGCTTCAGTCGTGTCTGACTCTATGCGACCCCACAGATGGCAGCCCATTGGGCTCCGTCATCCCTGGGATTCTCCAGGCAAGAACACTGGAATGGGTTGCCATTTCCTTCTCCAATGCATGAAAGTGAAAAGTGAAAGTGAAGTCGCTCAGTTGTGTCTGACTCAGCGACCCCATGGACTGCAGCCTACCAGGCTCCTCCATCCATGGGAGTCTCCTACCAGCCATTTATCAAAGACGAACACGTTTGGGCTGATCCAGCCGATCGCCTGCGCCCCCGTCACTGTGTTCATCTCCTTGCCCTCGGCTGTCTGCAAAGTTGCAGGAGGAGGACTGCTTCATCTGGACTCTCCAGGGGGATCACTCTCCCACTGATTCCCCAGGGCAAGTGCGGTCACAGAGGGGGGCCGGCTGAGGACCCATCCTCACCATATCCCCCTTCAGACACCGGTGCGTCCAGCTGGCCCCTAGCTTACCACGCTTGGTCTGAGAACTGTGTCAGTGCGTTACTGCTTCTTATCTCAAGGAAGGGTCCCCATTTCCCGGGGAGGGAGTGCGGGGAGGTCAGGGAGGCACAGAGATTGCATCTTGCAGCTCAAAGCATTTTTTCCTCCTTGCTTTGAGTCAGCTTTGCGGTGGGGTGGCTGTGACACAGAGCATGCCTTCCGTGGGTGTAACCACTGTCCTGTGGCCCGGGCCGTGTCAAGGTACAAACCCTGTGTCCAGCAGCCCCACCTGGGACCCTGGAACAGGGCAGGGCCGGGGTGGTCAGTTCTGGGGTCCACCCGATGCTGATCTGGCCTCTGCCCAGTGTCATCACTTATCAATAGACTCTGAGGTGAAAACTTTTAGCATCGTCAGTTTGAAACACTAGTAAATTCTGTTCAAACGTAGTAATAAAGAGATTTTTTTTTTCAAAAAGAGTAAGACCATGAGAAGGCGTGTATGTGCCTGCTTTCCTGACTGGCGTCAGTGTGCAGGAAAGCTGGGGAGGGGTCCGAGGCCCCCGTGAAGCTCGCCTCCCGCTGGAGACCAGGGGCAGCAGCTGCAGGCGAAACAGTTGTGAGGGTACCACCGCTTGAGCTTGGTCACCTGAGATCTAGAGGAGGGCAGAAGCCATCGGAATGAGGCAAGGAAGAGGAAAACCTCCAGGGAGAGCTTCCAGATCATGTTCCAGAGCACCTCCGGTGGGTCAGAGGATGAGTTGCCAGTGCCACCACCCAGGGGTCTGTAGGCAGAGTGGGGGTTCCCCTGCACCCCCAGGCTTCAGCATGTGGCAGTGGGGCGGGCAGACTTAGAGCAGGAAACCTGGGGCTCTCTTCTCCAAGCTGGGGCCATGCAGGAGGCAAGCCCAGGGTCAAGAGCTGGAGTATTTTCCCCAAGTGTGAAGGGAGATTCCTGGTTCAGAGAGAGAAGGTCCCAGGCCTAGAGTCTCTGAAGCTCCTCACAAAGCACCTCCGAGGAGCAAGCTGAGGTCAAGGGCTACAGCCCAGAGGAGGTGAGGCTGGCCTCCCTGCCCCTAAGCAGCCTCTGGGGCCCAGCACGCTTCCAGCCTCCTGTCCCCCTGTTGGTGTCCAGGCCCAGGAGACCATCTGCCTTTGAACACAGCTTCAGGGGACTCTGCCAGTTCTTTCTCATCCTGTCCTGGAAAATCATGAAAACTGCTTACATTGTTTCAGTCCAAACTCCATTCTGGAGCTTTAAATGTTCTTGGCTTGTTTTAAAAATAACAATCTGGATTTTCCAGGTGGTCCATGGGTTAAGAATCTGCCTGCCAATGCAGGGCACATGGGTTCAATCCCTGGTCCAAGAAGGTCCCACATGCCACAAGGCAACTAAGCCTGTGCACCACAACTGCTGAAGCGTGCTCCCTTGAGCCTGTGCTCCGCAACAAGAGAAGCCACTGCAATGAGAAGCCTGTACACTGCAGCTAAGAGGGGCCCCCACTCGCTGCAACTAGAGAAAAGCCCATGCGCAGCAATGAAGACCCAGTGCAGTCAATAAATAAAGAAATTTTTAAAAATAAAAAGTAACAATTCGCCCTCCTGGAGTCAGAGGAAGTACTGATTGCTTAAAAGCAACACCTCCATGCCCTCCTCAGTGACACACAGGTGCCCCCTGGGGGGTTAAAAGGAGACAAAGCCAGATCTGAAGGTGCCCGAGATGTTGAAGGTGCCCGCGACCACACTGCAGGAGGACTCCCACCCCCACCCCCGTGCAG
>SJYV01000991.1:0-10546 GCA_006410875.1 Neotragus pygmaeus
GCGGCCAGCGGCGCCGCCAGGTGCTTTAGCCCGGGGGCGGGCGCACCTGCGCGGCCGCAGGGACTCGCGTCGGGGCGCGCGGCGGGTCGCAGTCCGACGCCGAACGTGGGCCGAGCTCCTGGCCACGGGGCTGCGGGGCAGCTCCGCAAGCGCAGGGCGACCGGGTGAGGCGCCGGGCCGCGGGATAGGGTGTGCGAGCGGAGAACCACCCGCTGGGCACCGGCGAGGGCTGCGGAATCCCCAGCGCGGGAGGCTGGAGAGGCCTCGGGGAGCAGGCCTAGCTCAGCAGGGCCTGAGAGGCCTGCCGCTGGACCCCCAGCCTACTGCGCCCCCCGGGTCGGAGGCGCTGAGAAAGCAAAAGCAAACGTCGGCGACAGGAGGCCGGCCTCAGGCCCGGGGAGAGGCTGCGGGCTGGCCGGCGCTCCAGGGGCTCCGCCCAAGGGCAGGCAGGCCCTGTTCTTGGGCTCTCCCCTGTCTAGAGGCGCGACCCCAGGAGACAGGCGTGTTCCCCCGGCCCCTCTCCCCGCCCAGGGTTTTCTGTCCCCTCCGCTCCTCCTGCCTGGCGATCAGTTGATTGGGAAATGATGGATGCGCGGGATGGAAACCAGAAGCGGGGCCGCGGTGTTTCTGGGCCGGAGCCCCGGGCCAGGGCCTGGCTGTGAGAGCCGCTCCGGCCTCCAGAAGTAACAGGAACTCAGGATCGGGGAGCCTAGCCTCTGGGTGAGCGGCCTGTGCTCCATGTTTGTGGGCCCCTCAAAACCAAACAGCAAAACAATTCCAGAGTCAATCTGTGGCCAAAGCTTGAAACAGACACTCTGGGGCTGGGTTTCCTCTCCCAGGTTTTCAGCAATAGAAAGACAGGCCCACCCGCTTGGAGTCAAGATGAGACGCATGTTAGAGGACAGTCTTGAGTCGCAGGCCGGGCGAGTGGGTCACACATGTCTGAAGAGCGTCTCCCTTCTCCCCTTTCAGTGGGGCTCCCGCGATGCCAGCACCACTCCACGCCTGTGTGCGACAGGAAAGACTTCGTCCTCAACTTCAACGGCATCTCCTCCTTCCACCCCTCTGCCAGCGGCCCCTACTACCACCACCACCACCAGAGCGTCTGCCAGGACATCAAGCCCTGTGTCATGTGAACGCAGGGCGGGGGCCGGCCCAGGCCCCGCTGCCCCCGGGCGATGATCGAGGTGGATCCCAGAGTGGCCACGCCAGTCACTTGGAGACCCCAGGTGAGCGTCACGCACTGATGTTTGTCCACTGTTGGTAGGAGGACACCCCCCGGCGAGGTAATGCTCCAGACGCATGTGGGCTCCCAGCGGCGGGAGACGGTGAACACTTACGACGCAGAAAACGCAAACGTGGCACTCGGGGCTCGTCACTGCCTTCAGTGATCAGGGTCTGAAACACGCAGACGGGCTGCGTGTGTCTGTGTTTTTCTATGGAAAATGCGTGTGCTCTTTTTTAAAAAAGGCAGTGCCCAGCACAGGATTCCAAGGGAGCTTCATCTCGTTGCCTGGCTCAGTGGGAGAGCTGTATTTTGCCAAACACTACCTTTGGATCCGGGTGCCAAAGAACATTATCAAGAAAGTATTTAGCAGCGATGTGTCTAGTTTAAGAAATGCAGTCTCCAGTATTGTGACAATACAACGTTTTTACAAGGCTGTTTTCTACCACCATAAAGATTTTTATGATCTTCGTGTATACTCACACTTTGCTTGTATTTTAAAAGGAGGATATATTTGCACTTATGTATACTTTTACAGTTTGCCAAACTATTTTGATGTACAATTTTTTCAATAAAATGTATATTACAAATAGCTGCTGGGGGGGACCTCTCTCCTCCACGGGCATCTGATCGCCAGGACGATGCAGCTCTGCACTGAGCAGGATTGTTTCCAAGCTGTGTGATTGGCGTGGTGTGGGGTCTGTGCCGTGAGTAACGCAGGCCAGGTTCTGACTGTGGGTCTTCTCAGGAGAGAAAGGGAAGAAGAAACGTTTTCTGTTATTTCTTTGCTTCACCCTTGCTCTTTCTGGCTGAACTGAAACCAGAAGTTGAAAGGAGTTTAGAACAAAACCAGGCGAGATGAGGGCAGAGGAGCCTCTGCCCTTCGCTGTCCTTCCTGAGTGCACCGGGCCTCTGCACTCTGCTTTCCCCTCCCCTGTCCGGCTGCGAGCAGAGGGCAGGTGCCCAGCACATAGGCCCTGGTTCCTTGGGTGGCTGTCAGATCCCCATGTCCGGAGGGGAAGCTGAGGAGGGTGTGGGCAGTCCCAGCATCAGGGACAGAAGCAGGATGAGGCGTGTGTCCACCCCCAGCTCAGGGCACGGAGGTTGGCCCCCGGTGCCACCCAGGTCCGCCTCTCTGCTCCCATCCGTCCTTTTCCAGGGAGCCGTGGTTTCCCTTGGGATTCCCTCTTGGCCATTTCCTTTCTTGCTTGGTCTCCAGGCCTTCCCAGTCACAGATGCTGAAGGCTGGGCTGAGAACTTCTGGACCAAGAGAGGAGACCAGCCTGGGCAGAGGGCCTGGTACCGGCCAGCCCTGAGGTCCGGGCAGCCCGCAGACTCCCGGGCGAGGCAGAGGTTCTGAGGACTCTCAGGTGCTGAGTCCACTTTGAGGACTCACCTTGGATTCCCACTTCCTGCAAGCTGTCCCCCGGTCGATCACCAAGCCCCCGAAACCCCGGGGTGGACATCTCCCACCCCGGGACTTTTGCATGCCGAGTGAGTTTTCAGTCCAAAGATGGTCTCAGTTAAACATCTTGTTTTACAAAGTCCTAACCGTATGCCTAATCCTGAGGCTTCCTTTCTATATTTTCCAAAATTTCGCTGTGATTTAAGCTTTTTGTGTGTGTCTGCTTTATCATATTTGCAGTTAAATAGGGATTTTTTCCCCCTTTTATTCTGAGCTACTCGGGGCCTGCTATAAATTATGAAGTCAGTTTCAGAGTCTGCTCCGACCACAGTGCTGTGTTTACATTCCTTCCAAGGCAGCCGGCATGGTCGTAATTTATATCCTAAACACTTGCACGTAACTTGTTTATACAGAGAATGACAGGGCCTGCGAGGAGGGCGGCCGGCGGCCGGGCGAGCCCAGCGCGCCCCTAGTGGCGAGAGCCGGCCGGCGCCGGGATGCGGGGCCCGCGGTGCCCCCAGCGGCCGCTTCGCGACTCCGCCGTGAGGACGCCGGTCCAGGCCGGCCTCGGAGATGCAGTGGGCTCAGCTTAAACTAAACCCTGCAGCACAGGGGGTCACGTGACGCTTTAGTTTCCCAGGGCAGGTAAAAGCTACGTGTACACGCTGCTGGGGCCTGTCAAGAGGGCAATAGCGTTGTGTCCAAAAAGCCGTGTGCAGACCTCAATTTTGGAGAAGGCAGTGGCACCCCACTCCAGTGCTCTTGCCTGGAGAGTCCCAGGGACGGGGGAGCCTGTTGGGCTGCCGTCTAAGGGGTGGCACAGAGTCGGACATGACTGAAGCGGCTTGGCAGCAGCAGCAGCAGACCTCAATTTTAAAACATTTTATCACTGAAACTGCTCGGCCCCGGCTCCTCCCTGGTGCTCCAGTGGTTCGGCCCCGGCTCCTCCCTGGTGGTCCAGTGGCTGAGAATCCGCCTGCCAATGCAGGGGACGGGGGTTTGATCCCTGGCCCGGGAGGACCCCACGCGCCGTGGGGCAGTACAGCCCTGTGCGGCCCCCACTGAGGCCGCAAGCAGCAAGGAGGACGCAGCAGGGCCAAAATTCAGTGCAAGTGACGACTGTTAAAACGCCGAGCCTCGTCGGAGCCTCAGGGAGCCGTGGCATTAGTGACATCAGAGCCCCCTCGTCACAGACCAGCGTGGCACACGCGAGCGTGACAGGTGCCACCACTGACGCGGCACATGGCGTAAGCATCTCCGGAGTATGACGGGGACACTAAGTGAGCGAGCGCCACTGGGAAAATAGCACCTTCGGCATGGCCGTATGCAGGGCGCCACTCGCAAACAAAGGCTGAGTCTGGGAAGCCCCCCACGGTGAAGCCCAGGGACAAGCGTCGCTGACGAGACTCCTTCATCTGGCGCCGGTGCGGGTGAGGGGGCCACATCGGTCTCGGAGCTGATGGAGCGCAGGCTGCTGGCCCCACCCCAACTCTGACGAGCCCGAGGAGGCTGCACCCGTCGGCTCCCAGGCGACGCTGGCAGGGTGGGCCCGGGACCACACTGTGAGCCCCACAGGCCCCGGGAGGGCAGTCGGAATTACTGAGACTTCACAGGCTCAGACGGGTGGGTGTTAAGGCGTGTATGTTAGTCAGTCAGGCAGAGATCTGAGAAGGTTTCTTGAAAGCAGGTTGCACACAAATATCTCTGATGGATTATTGGCCCCTGGGAAATGTAAGACCTAACTTTGAGCTGAGCCCTGCACAAGGAAGTAGAAACTGCCCCTTTTTATCCAAAGCCGTGATATGCCTTGTTCCATTCTAATGGCCTTTGCAGAGAAGTCAGGTGGGAGCACTGGAGCCTCTCTACCTCGGTACTGGGTCTGGGTTAGTCCACAGTGACGTCACAGCTCTCCAGACGGACAGTGGTGGTGATTAAGGCAGGCAGGAAAAGGAATTCCTTTGTTGGTAATAAAAATCTTTAAAGGGTGGAACAGAGAGAGGGCAAAGGTCCCCTCAGTGACCCCCCAGACACAGATGGGTCAGGCGGTACCAGCGGCGAGGGTGGGAGAGACAGGGAGAGGGAGCAGTCTGCAGAGGGGCTCCGTCTCGCAGGAGCTCCCGTCCCGACGGGAGCGGAGCCGCCTTGAGGAAGGGCTGCGGTCCTCCGCGCCCACGGCCTTCCTGTGGCCACCGCAGGCGTCACTGCAGAGTCCACGTTCTCCTGCTTTCCTTGACTTCCACCAGGATTCTGGGCACGTGAGTTGATTCTCCATTGCTCATGCTCAAAGCTTCTCAGCTGCTGCAGCAACGCCAGAGCATTTGGGGAGAATCATCTCGACTTACATTTTAGAAAGTGGAAGTCTGATTTCCAGGAAAATCTTCAGGTATTAGATGGAATGAGCACCTCCTTCCCGAAAGAAAACCTCCCTTGTAGATTCCTATCTACCTAGCCACCTAGTGACTGAGCATAATGGTGATTAATTCAGAGCAGGCAGTGGCTTCTTGAGCATGGAAATGTATTTTAATATATTTTATCAGAGCGGAAATACATTTTACCAAAACTGCCTCCATGAAATCCTATCTGAGCAAGAAAAACACCCCAGATACAGCCGCCGGGCCAGGCTGGGTCACAGCTCACGGATGTCAAGCTCATTTGGGAAAAAAATGAAAGTGCTAGAAGTTCTTTCGGAGTTCAGCCTCAGTGTGCGGCTACTGACTGGTGCATGTTCAAGGCTCCAGTCCCAGGGGTCTCAGCCTGAGTGCGTGAGAGCGAGGAGGGGATCTGGGAGGGGCTGCTGAAGGAGGTGCCTCCACTGTCCCCTCTGGAAGGGCCCCCTTCAGCCCAGGAACTGCTGTCTCACAAAGAGAGGTGTGGGGGCCTGACCCCCGAAAGCTCAGCACCGCCCGGGATGGGCAGAGCTCCCCGGAGGCACAAGCTGCTCCCACTTTGTTGAGCCTGAGGGCCTCTCTGCTGTAGCCCTCGTCCGCATGGCTGGGACGCGGCCCGGGGCCCCACTCCGCTTCCCACGCTCATCCCCCGGTGCCCCAGGCCCATCATTATCAACGCACGTTGCCCACCACAGATGTGTATAAGAGACAGGGTGCGGGTGAGGGGGCCACATCGGTCTCGGAGCTGATGGAGCGCAGGCTGCTGGCCCCACCCCAACTCTGACGAGCCCGAGGAGGCTGCACCCGTCGGCTCCCAGGCGACGCTGGCAGGGTGGGCCCGGGACCACACTGTGAGCCCCACAGGCCCCGGGAGGGCAGTCGGAATTACTGAGACTTCACAGGCTCAGACGGGTGGGTGTTAAGGCGTGTATGTTAANCCATGTGGCCACGCCACCATGGTCTTCCTCACTCCATCCTCCCCAGCACTGGCAGGCAGAAAGTGTCAGTCGCTCAGTCGTGTCCGACTCTTTGCAACCCCTTGGACTGCAGCCTGCAGGCTCTTCCGTCCATGGGATTCTCCAGGCAAGAATACGGGAGTGGGTTACCGTTTCCTTCTCCAGGGGATCTTCCCGACCCAGGGATCGAACCTGGGTCTTCTGCATTGCAGGCGGATTCTTTACCATCTGAGCCACCAGGAGAGTGTGTGTGTTGCGGGGGGCGGTGAGTGGCTGAACCACAAGACAAACCCCACTGACGGCTGTTCCTCAAGAAGAACCTCCATCAGGAACCACTCTCCTGGGTTGACGTTCGAGGTGACCAGGCTGGCATTTGGTCCAGAGAGAGCGAGTCAATGGCTGTTACTTTGTGGCTTGTGACCACAGCGGCGGGTCACAGCCCTGGCTCCTGGTGGGGACTGGGGAGCTCTGAACACCACACATGTCACCCCCGGCCAGGGAAGTCGGCTCCGAGAGGGGCCTGGCCCCGGCGGTCCTCAAATGGCCCCCAGCTGCCTCTGCGGCTCGGGCGGGATTGACAACCGCTAATGAACACGATCTGGTTTATGTTTTACAGAAACCCTCTAAGGAGGCCTTATCGTTGTGAGTTTCAGACGAGAGACGGCCATCAGCTGCGTTCAGCTGGTGTCCACCCCAGTGCCAGGCCTGGCACAGCGCCTGCCCCCGACAGGTTTGGCTGGGCGGCGTGGGGGCCCCACCCCCGGTCTTGCAGAGGCCCCAGGTGTGTGGGTGTGGGGCGGGGAGGCTCCGGCCCCAGCTCCACACGGGGAAGGGGTCACCACCCCGTGGCCACAGGCTTTAACCTCACAGGAATCAGTGGCCCTGGTTCCTCCCGAGGAAGGTGGGGGAGGCACCAATGGGGGACTGGAGGGACGCAGGGCCCCCAGGCCCTGGGCGCTGACAATCCTCCATCCATCCGGGCCAAGTGGGGGACTCAGCACTGCCTGGGAGAGCCTGGCACCCCGGCCGGAGCCAGAGGCCCTCCTTAAGTGCGCAGACACGCACAAGCACGCGCATGCAGGTGCACAGACAGGCACGGTCACACACAGATGCACCCACAGACACACACGGAGACGTGGACACACGTGCACACGCCACCCAGATGCGCCCACAGACACACGTGGACACGCGTGCACATGCCACCTTCTGCTCAGTGCGCTTCCAGCCCAAGAACCGAAGCCGACTTTGCTCCAAGCCTGCCATCTTTCCAACCACCTTCTGAGGTTCCCTTCTCTAAAGACAGAAATTCACCCCTCCTCTGATTGTAGAAGCAGGAAAACGGCCTCTTTTCAATTGTTGCTTTTGTTTTCAAAGGCTGAACCGACCCGCTGCCAGAGGCAAGGCCATGGCTTGGAACCAGGGCGGGCCCCACAGTTGTCCCAGACGCAGGCGGCACTTGGGGTGGGGACATGGGCCGCTCCTCCAAGGGCCGAGGGCCCCGTGGGCTCGGCGCCGCCCGCCTCTGAGCTCGGGGTGCTCCCTGCAGGGGTGAGAGCCGGTCTGGGGGTGGGCCTGTCGGGCTGACCCCTTCACATCAGGACCCGCGCTCGAGAGGCACCAGGCACAGCCTGGATTCCACCCGGGTCAGAACCGACCCAGCAGCACCAGTGAAAGGCGCTGCCCTAGCCTCGAGGGGCACGGTGGGCTGGCCGGCATGGGACCCTCCCCCTGCTCCAGGCAACAGGGAGAAGCCCGGTNGAGAGCCGGTCTGGGAGTGGGCCTGTCGGGCTGACCCCTTCACATCAGGACCCGCGCTCGAGAGGCACCAGGCACAGCCTGGATTCCACCCGGGTCAGAACCGACCCAGCAGCACCAGTGAAAGGCGCTGCCCTAGCCTCGAGGGGCACGGTGGGCTGGCCGGCATGGGACCCTCCCCCTGCTCCAGGCAACAGGGAGAAGCCCGGTGCCTTTGCTTCCCCAAAAATCGCCTGTGGAGGAAGCGCACCTGCTCAGGAAGACGGGCCCGGACGGTCTTCAGACAGCCTCTCCTCTCGTGTCCGTGTGTGCCCCCCCCCCAAGCCAAGGCAGGCGGCGGGGGCCGCTGGGCTGAGGCAGCAGCCCTGGGCTGGTTTCAGCCTCAGTGTCCTCAACGGGGCAGTGGGGCACAGGTCCAAGTCCTGGGTTTGGAGGGGGGTGTGATTGCAGGGGCCTCAGCCAGTTCCCACACACGGTGGGCAGATGGGAGAGGGACTCCTGGCCTGGTAGAGCTGTCGCGGGCTGACTGCCTCCAAGGATGCCCGGAGCAGGACACGGGGGCCAGGTCTGGGGCCCGCAGAGGGCCAGTTGGAAGGCTGCTGCCTTTGTCTGTGGGGGCAGCGGTGACAGAGATCCACAGATGGGGGCCTAAGTGGGAGGCGCTAATTTTCTCAGCATGCTGGGCCAGAAGCCCCGAAGCCAGGTATTCCCAGGGGCTGATTTCTCCCAAAGCTCCCCGCGGTGGGTAGACGCCGCCCCCTCCTTGTGCATCCATGACACTGTCCTTCTGTCTGCCTCTGGGCTTTAGGGGCCCCGGTCATGTTGGATCGGGGCCTCCTCTGGGACCTCCCTGCGACTCTCTGTCCTCTGTAGCGACCCCACCTCCCAGTCAGTCACCAAGGGTGAGGATTTTAGGGGACAGAATTCATCCTGGAACAACTGTAAACCAAGTTCGAGGGTGAACAGAAGCTTGACTTCCTACGGCCCGCCGCCCGCCCGCAGCCCGCCTCCAGGTTGGGCCTGCGCGGACGACCCTGGTGCGGCCGGGCCGCCCATCTGCATCCGCCCCTCGGTGACCAGGAGCGAGGTTCACGCTCTTTTGGGAGCCCCAGCCCCTCCGGCCCACGCTCCAAGCTAGGACCCCGTAATTCCCTGGGGAGACAGGGAGGGGCGCACCCCTGAGGCTCGAGCATCAGACAGGCCCTGCATGGAGGGGCACGTCCCTGAAGAGTCTCTGGCCCTACATTAGCGGTCCACGCGTGTCGTGCTGTGGGTCCAGGAAGTCCAGGGACATGGCCCAGACTGTGGGGACACCCCATTCTCCTTGCACAAGGAGTGGACCCCGAAAGGCTGGCAAAGGCAGCGGGCCCTAGGGCTTCCTCCTGCCTGCTCCTGCCCCAAGGTCCCAGGAAATCCGGCCCTCTGTCAGCCCCAAACCTCCCACCCCAGGGAGACATCTCCCTGGGCCGAGAGCAGAGCAGGTTCCGACCCACCTTCCGGCCAGCTCCTAGCCCGGGTGTCGGCAGGAGCCCAGCCCTGGCATTGGTGGGGGGGACAGGTGGCTGGCCGCCCTTCTGGGGTCTGGCCCAGGCTCCCTTGTAAGGACTCAAACTCTGCTCCCACATTTCCTCCAAGACTGAAACACCCCCATGGGTTGGGGACAAGGGGGCTCCCCTGGGAGGGAGCCAGCCAGTGGCCCCCCAGGACTGAGTCCTCTGAGGCCCATCCTTAACCCAAGCCCCGCGGGCCTCCCAGGACCAGAGCGGAGGCTGAGTCACCGAGGGGTTTAATTTGGAAAACAAGATCACAAAACCAAGAAAGAAACCACAACTCTATTAACAATTACATGCAGAACAAGGTCAGAGTTACAACTTTCATTTTTCTTCCCCAGATTCTGTGCTGGCGTTAGAGGAACTTTTTCCAAATTCCCAGGGGAAGGGCAGGAGTTTTGTTCTGGGACTCTGCTCCCTGTGCCGGCGGAGCCCGGATGAAAACGTTAGATCAGATCTAAGCGTTCCGGACAAGACAGGCTTTTTAGGACAAATTAGGGCACAGGACCGCTCCCTGAGGACCGCAGGGCACGAGAGCTGGAAGCAGGCAGGCCCTGGTGGGAAGGAGCTGAAGGCAGACGCGAAACCCACAAGGCCGCCCGACTGGCAACCTGGGCCCAGAGAAGGGGCCGGGACCCTCGGAGCCGCGCCTCGGAGACCACCCGGACCTGGCCCCGCGGTTGAGAGCAGCCCCTGGCGCCCAGGCAGGAGCCCCGCGTGCCCGGCTTTGTTGTCCAGCCCTCCCGCTGGCAGTTTCTGCGAGGCGCCTCTTCTCCGCCTTGTTTGATATTTTCAGATCCGGCGGCGGGTTGCAGAAGGATGCTTCAGGGTGTCTTGTTTGGTTTGGAAATATTTAAATGTCTGCTGCATTTCCTCCGAAAGGGGCCGTGTCTGGGCGGTGGGAGAGCCCTGGCCTCTGGCCTCAGGCCTGCAGGGACCCTGCCTCCCTGCCCGCCGCCCCCACCCTCGATGCCGGGGAGAGGCGCCTCATTTACAGGGAGGGACGGCTCCTCGCTGTCTTGATGCCAGCCTAGCTGAGACTGCCCAAACTGCGGGCTTCTGAAAGCCTCACCCACACGGCACGAAGCTCCGTGGGGAGACGCGTGCTTTCCTTAGATCTAGATGCTAGTGGCCACCACGGAGGACCAGAGCCTCCGAGAAGGAACAGCATGTAACGCAGACCGCCTCTCCTGCTCTGTAATAGGACATGAAGCCGTAAGTGGCCAGCAGGATGAGGGTGGTCTCTCTTGCCCAGCGTGAGCACCCGC
>SJYV01000995.1:0-10818 GCA_006410875.1 Neotragus pygmaeus
AGCTGTTAGGAAAACTGTTTCCCTGTAACCTCAGACTTGTGTATGGGTGTCTATTTCATTAGCTACTTCCCATAGTGTATGTACTCATTCGTCTACTACCTATCTATCTATATTTATTCATTGATGAGCTGTTTCCCGGTAGCTCCCAAGTATCAATCTATTCCCAGCCTCTCAAATAGAAAGGCTTTAATTTTTTCCTTTATTACTTAAGTTATATAGAAAACACTCTGCTCTTGAAAAACATTTTATTTTAGGCCAACAATCTCTGGAAAGTCATTGGAAAGGTTTAAAAATCAAGTGATTTCATATAAAAATTATAATATCCATTTTCTTTTGAAAAATTGTAAGAGAAGGCAATGCTGGCGAGCATCCTAATGTGAGGACTTTGTCTTGAGACAGAGGCTGGCTGCCCCGCACAGGGCTTATCACTTCCCAGTGGTCTGTACCTTGATGCTTCAATGTGAGCTGTCTGGCCTCTGTAGGATTAGAGTTTGCAGTCAGTTCTGAGTTTATTTTAGGTGCGTTTGGACTCATATTTTGAGGATGGTGAGTTAGGATAGAAAGGTGAGCCAGTTTATCCAGATTAATGATGCTGCTGGTGTGAAAAGAACACAGTCCATCTTCAGTTCCTTAAGGACTCTGTTCCCCTCTTTGTACCTTACTTCACATCTAGATTTACGGGCACTTTGGCATCAAGAGGTACACAGGATTAAAAGCCCAAAATTCAAAAAGCTGTGAGTGCTGGCCTCTTGGCAATTCTGCTAGACAAATCAAGAAGTAACAAATTTCTCCCAAGAAGGCTATTCCTTTTACATTTGGCAGTTAAGTTTTGTAAACCCAAGAGGGGCTGGATGTAAGAGAGTTCTGGTAAGTGGCCAAATTGGAGAGTACTTGTCTTAATGACTGAGGTTCACACATCAGTAATAATTATGTTCACTGAAGCTTCAGGCCTCCCTGCAGCACAAAGGTGAGCCTGAAGGTTGTCAGTGATAGGGTCATTGGGTCGAGGAGGACCTGTGGGATCCCACCCAGGGTCAGTGGCCATGCTTTGGATTGGTGACCTCCACAAGGGCAGAGCTGCTGGGGTTCTGGGCTGCACTTAGCTACAACCAGTTAACCTTTGACTTGGCTGCATAATTTTTCTAAAACTGATTTATACAGCTGTATAAATCAGTATATACAGTATATATAGATATGGTATATACTCTGTATCTACATGTTTGCCAAGTATCTACATATTTGCCAAGCATTCTGGGTGATTCTTATGCCCCAGTGTTTGAGAACCATCCTTCCACACTGTGGGTAAAGGAGAGTTCTAAACCCAAGGATACTGGTTCTGGAAGCATCTAGAAATCAACTTGAAGGGCTAAAGGTCACATGGCTTAGGAATTTTTTAATTTACATGGAGTCCTCCCTGTGGTTTCTTTTGTTTATTTTATTTTTGCCAAGTTAATTTTTTTAAAAACACATGTTACAAAAAGTTCGCAGCAGAGGGAAACTGAAACTCTACCTTCACTCTTTAAAATGGATTTCTAGAGAGTGGGAGTCTTCTAGAACAATATCCTTGTCTTTGCAAGTCTCATCCTGTAGCCACAAAGTTGAACCATAATTCCCAAACATCAGGGCGCATAAAAGCCATGCGGAGTGCTTGGTAAACACGCAGATACCCTGCTTTTCACTCAGGGGTTCCGATTCATTAGATCTGAGGAGGGGCCTGGAAAGGGTCTAACCATTGGGCTTGAGTGATTCTACAGAGCAGAAACCTGCAGAGCAGGGAACCTCAGAATGAAGGGGAGGGGTGCAGATAAAATACAAGTCAGTTACATGTAAATTTCAGGTAAATGACAAATAATGTTTGTCTAAGTATCTCCCATGCAATATTTGGGTCATAGTTAGATTAAAACCTTATTTGTTGTTTATGTGAAATTCACATGTAACTGATCTTCCCATATTTTTATTCACTGTATCTGACAGCCCCAACTGCCATAAATAGCTTGACCCCCATCTGCATCAGTCCTGAAATTCTGTGATGGCTCCTTGACACCAAGTGAGAGAAGAACCACAATAATAACAATAGGCCCCTGGGCGGAGTGGTTTGTATGGATTAAGGAGAAGAGAATTTGTATTTGGGACATCTGTGATACATCAGACACTGAAATGTGTGTCACATGATTTAATTTTAAAATTTCTTTTAACAGATAAAGAATCCGAGAGACTAGATGCTTTGTCTAAGATCACTAAGCTTCCCCATGGTAAACCCAGGGTTTGAGAGAGCTCTGTCCACCTTTGTGACCCGCAGGCAGCCACTCCCCCGTGTGTTTCTAACACTGGCAGAAGCCAGGACCCTATTCTTGAGTGTGAGCTTGAGAGTTCTGGGCTGTTTCTCGATATGTCTTCATTCTCTGCAGCACTGGATATGGTACTGGGTGGCTGCAGATGCTCTTAAGCCTGTGCTCAGTGAATCTGTTGACTGGCTGCATCTCAGCAACTTTGTGTCTTAGAAGGGACTTCAGCAGTGGTTTCCATACCCCCTGTTAGATGTGTCCTTAGCATGAGAGGTCACATGGCCTTCCGAATGAGCGCACGGAGACAGTTACCTCTGCTCTGGGGCCAGTGTCATCAGCTCTTAGCTGTGAGGTCCGCTGTCACTGTTATCTTGCTTTTATTGTTGACATAATTTACTTGGGGTTGTTTTTATGAGTGTGTGTGACTTAAAGATTGCTCTTGGTTTGGGTCAGGCTTACAGCTCTGAAATATAGACACTCTATCTATCACTCTGATGTCCTTGGTGGCATCGCTGAGTAGCAGCCCCATGCAGAGGGCAGACAGGAAGCTTCTAATACCTCTCTCTCCGCTAGATGATTACAAGTCTGAGCTGCGGGAGCAGCTGCCCCTGATCGCTGGCTCAGCGGCAGCTGGGGTGGTGTTCGTGGTGTCCCTGGTGGCCATCTCCATCGTCTGCAGCAGGTAGGCCCCCTGGCCCCGCTCCTGCCTGCTCTCCTCAGACCCAGGAAGGCTGGCTCGTGGACCCTCCCTGGTCATGTGGACTGAACAGGACCTGACTGTTCAGGGACACACCGTCAGGCACATCAGTCACCACCCTTTCTCTGTCCACGGGCAGCCTAGAACTTTCCAGATCACTTATTTTCTCTGTGCTGGGGATAAATCCTCTGGAGGGGCTGGGCAAGGCTCTGAGCATTTGTCCCCCAACCTCATTTTCACCCACTCATTTAACCCCCCTACATACGATGATCTTCCTGGAGTGACAGTTACAAAATTGCATTTGACCCTTTGGAACATCCCGCCCTGTGCCTCAACCCATCCTCTGGCTACAGAGCTGGGGCCTGGGCACAGGGTGCAGGTGGGCAGCAGGGAGCTAAGGAGGGAAAGAGGAGCTCTGCAAGAGCGGGTCCTACAGGAGGTAGGAAGTTCTCGTGAATTTTTAATACTGCTGCTGCTGCTGCCTTGGGTGGATAGCCTAGATTCAGCTGGCCCCTCCCGAGAAGTTCCACAGGGCAGCCAGAGTGCTAGCAGGCATCCTCTAGGGCATTTCACCAAGCTCTGTAGGGACCCTGGCCCTGCCTGACCTCTGAAAGACCTTGACTTGAAAGCAGAGCCCACTGCCCACAGAGATGGTCAAGCTAGAATGCTGGCCACGACAGGAGTTCCGCTTAAGGTACAGCTGCAGTTCCCAACCCCAGGAGAAGCCCGGGTGAGCCCCCATCAGAACAGGGGACCTGGGTGGAGGTCCTGGGAGCAGAGTGATGTGGATATACCCTGGCTGAGAGAGCTCCTCTTCCTTGTGTCCACAGGAAACGTGCTTACAGCAAAGAAGCTGTGTACAGTGATAAGCTCCAGCATTACAGCACGGGCCGAGGTGAGTAGAAAGCCTGAGCCACCCACCGCCTGAGCTCCGGAGTCAAGAGGCAAGTGCTTGGGGGCTCCTTGTAGGCAGACTGGCCCGTCCCCACTGCGAGCCCCCTCCCAGCCACCAGTGCCCAGAGGCTGGGTCTCCAGGGACCAAGGCTGTCCACCCCATCTGTGTCCACCCATCACGGGCACTTATTGGATGCCTGGCAGGTAGATGATCTTCCTCACTGATAAGCCCATAGAGGACATGGAATGCAGGGAGATTGGGTTTAGCAAGTCAATGAATCCTGAAATCAGACTTAGTGGAAAAAGATGGAGGGTTCTCTATTAGCATCTTCTGCCTTATCTTATCCAATGGGGCGGCTGGGGAATGTGTTAACCAAATTCACAGATAAGCCAGAGAACTTGAACGGAGGGAATTAAAAAGATAGCAGAGCCCAAGAGGCCAAAGTGTTGGGATATCTCCCAAGTGTTCTCTTTTAAGCAGTGTCTTTAAAAGTTTTTCACTCATTATCTACTCTCTTTTTTCAAAACCTGTATATAATATTTTTATAACTAAAATTTCCCTTTACCGACTTGTGGTAAGTCCTGCGTCGGAATTCTTTGGTGTCTGTCATAACAACACTGCAGGGTCCACAGAGGTCCCCACTGGTCAGCTGGGTTATTTCCTGCCTCCAGGAAGCAGAATGCTTAAATCCTTATAGCAGACATGCTGTTTCTAAATAACTCCTTTCAGATTCCACAGACACACTCAGAACCCTGCCCCGGCACTGCGTGCTCTGCCCTCTCTGTCTCCAGCTTCCTCCGTGAGCCGCATCTCACCTCGTGCTGCTGCGGCTGTACCAGCCCCCTCTCCCTGCTCCCCGGGTGGAGAGCATGGAAAACAGGCTCTGTCTATACACACCATAAGCAGGCCTTCTCTGGGTGGTTCTGGGAGTGGAAATGGTGTCTGAGGCAAAAGTTCTCACCCGAGATGACCCCAGGCAAGAGAGTGATGCCGGGGTGCTCACATAACAGTTTTGCCACGGAGAAGTTTGTATTCGAGTGAGGGCATGGCTGGTGCTGGCTGGGGCGATGCAGAGGTTGCTCTGTAGATACGGCTTTGTTCCCCAGGGTTTTCAATCCAAGACCAAGAACCTACCGAGGGTCTGTAAAGGACTAAGCCCCTGGCACCTGGGCTGATGTTGTGTAAGTCATGGTGGGGATGGGGCTGTGGCCTGGGCACCGGCTGAGACCCCGAGGCTCTCTCAGGGTGGTCCAGCTCACACTCATGTTCAGCAACACAAACTGGGGTCAGGGGAGGGAGATTGGGAGAGCAACCCAATCTAAGGCTACAGACACAGCTCCTGCAACACTCCAGGTCCATCTATCCCTCTTTCCTCCCCCAGCAGGCCACCTGGGCCTCCATTTTAACCAGATGTCACTGGTTTTAGAGGGAAATCCTAATGTGTTCTTTCTCCTTTCCTCACATTCTGATTTTGCACCTCAAAGCAAAATCTTCAGATACTTTCACGTAACGTAAACTGACACCTTTCCCTTCCAGGCAGGTCTTTAGCTCCCTAAGGACAGAGACTTGATTTGTCTGTGATTCTCACGTGGAGGTGCCCCCTCCAGAGTGCATCAGGATTACCTGATGGGCTCTCTCCACCACCTAACCTGCCTGCCTCTGCCTCCTGGGGTTCTGACATCACCCCGCCTCCCTGCTCTGGGCTGATGCCTGGCCACCTTGAGAGCCACTATGCAGTCAATTTAAGATTTGGCGTCCTTTGAACTCTTTGGATGAAAGAAACATTTAAAGATGGCCATGTCCACCTGAAAGCAGAGGACACAAAATTGGGTTCAAAAGGAGGAATGCCATTTTGAAAACTAAAGACGCCCAAAGTGAGAATGGGATATGCTAGGAGGGAGCCTCTCCTTTTAAAGGCACGCAAGTTAAATCTTATACCCTTCATTGAGGGTACAGAGAGTTCCCAGGCATCAGGCTGGGGTGCATCTTGCTGCCTTTTTGGCCTCTTCAGCCTCAGACCTGACTTTCTTCTCTGGAGACGCTGGCTTTCCTGGGCTGCCCTGTGTCACCCACACGCACAGATAGGCTTCCAAAGTGCTCACAGCTCCCTTCTGGGGAATTCTCATCTCTAAGGCCAAGAGAATCAAGCCTCTCTGGTTCTCAGGGTCTGCAGAAGACCCAGCACCCAGTCCTCAGTAGCAGAAACCACTGAGGATGGCTGAGGATACAGTGTTGACAAGCTGTGCAGTCTTCATCCCCAGGACTTGGGCATACAGAGTTCTTCTTGCACCAGAGTTCAGTCCTTCTGCTGCCTTAGAAGTCTGTCTTCTTTTTAAATCTATTCTCCTTTTATAAATGCTCTTTCTTTCTATTAATAACCCTTATCTTTTTACCCAGTCCCTGAAACCTGGCTCCTATCCCACACTCTGGTTCTCTGAACTCATAGCCTCACGCACTGAATTGCATCAGTGCATTTTCTCCCATGGACATCCGTCACTCTGACTAACGCTATTACTGTTAGAGAACCAGCCAAAGGGATGTGGAGCTGGGGAAGACACAGCACACACATTTCAGAAGAGGAAACTCAAGGCTCTGATGGAGGACAGACCTGGCCTGAGATGGGGGAGGGTAGGAATAATTAGTTATGGAAAGCTTACCCAGTGCCATGTTTGGGGAACTTTATTCTGGTAGCTCATTTCAACTCCTCCAATCCTGACCACCACTCTAGGTGGCAGGCGTTAATCTAGGGAGGCTCCATGACTTTGCCAGGTCTCGCAGCTCATGAGTGGCAGAGACGGACCTCACGTTCTATAAACCTGGCTGCAGAGCCCGTCATCTCTCCATATTGCAGAGGCTCAAGGTGGCTGGAGGTCAAGAGCAAGTCAAAACATGAGAGCCAATCTCAGGAGTCCTAGATGGTGGTTTGGTGGCTCCTCCTCTGGGTCCCACTGCAGGAGGCAGAAAGGCGGATGCACTTGATCTGAAAGTGTGCATACAACCATTCCTGGGCTACCTATATGCATGCATCTCACTGGGGGGACGTGGATACTAACCTGGACATCTCAGCGCTTCCTGCCCTGGAAGGGACAAGAAACCTGCAGCAGCTCCCCAGCCTCACTCATCAGTACCCAAGAAGGCCCCTGCCTGTCTTCCCAACAGGCAGAGCACAGGGCTTCATACAGAGTCTGCTGGCATCTGTCCTCCCAGACCTGCCCTTCAAGCTGATGCGAAGGCTGAAGGGGACATAATAGAAATATTGGCAAATGTAATGTCTTCTCTAGCCTGTGGAGATGCAACAGATCTTATCAATTTGAGAATACCAAGTGCTTTCCAGGGCAGGCTCTGAGCCTGCAGCACAGAGAATGGACTTGTAAAGGAGGATTTGATTGGGGTGACAGTGACTAGAGGGAAGGCAGGTAGGGAAGAGAAAGTGCGTGAATATGGTGCCAGGTGCTGGGCTGAGGAGCCTGGGAGCCTGTGGTTCATGTTCAAGGGTGAGTGGGTAAGTGTGGGTTTTCCATGTCTAGAAAGAGGCAGACAGATGGTAAGTTCTTATGGCTTCCACGGGACAGTCCTCAGAAGGTGCTGGCTGACTAAAAACTGGCTGGATGGGATGATCCAGGTGGGCTTGGGAATCTATCTTTAGAAAAGTTCCAGTTGATGCTACATTTGGGAAATACTACCAGGTACTTATAAGGCTTGGATAACTACACACTGGATGGTAGTTAACACTGCACTGAATTCTAAGGTGGATGGAGTGAGCAGAAGTGGGGAGAGAAAGAGAGGGCTTGGGAAGGGGTCAAGGGTTTTCAGAAAGAAGCCCTAACAGAATCATCTCCGTGTTACAGGCAACTGCAGTTATAATCACAGAGCTATTTTTGAGAAAATTTGAAAACAAATGAGATATGTATCCAAAATAAAAGATTGGCACACCTTAATTTCCACACAGGACAAGAGGACTGAACACAGGGACCTCAGAACATAAGTGTGAGCTCAATCCCTACCAAACACCCAAGAAACTGGGAAGCAGATACATTCAGGGCATTTAAAACTAAGTTCAGTGAATATTGGGGATTATTAAAGATTAAATACTAGATTATTTTAAAAGTTATTATAAAGAGAAGTTATACAGGCTTCCCTCATACCTCAGTGGGTAAAAAATCTGCCTGCAGTGTAGGAGACACAGGTTCGATTCCTGGGTTGAGAAGATTCCTTGGAGAAGGAAATGGCAACTCACTTCAGCTTCTCCTACTCTTGCCTGGAAAATACCATGGACAGAGAATCCCTGACAGATTACAGTCCATGGGGTCACAAGAGTCAGCACAACTTAGTGACTAAACCACCACCATGGGGCCCTCATCTCATTTACTAGGGCTGTACATTTGCAAGACATTGCATATTTTGGCAAAATATTTGATGATCTCCTAAGGGGAAGAAGCACAGTAAAGTGGGTACAGAGCTGGTCTTCATACAGAAAGAAAGTAGGTTAGTGAGTCTGTCAGCCAGGGAGGGAGTCATCAGTTTTATCTTAGTCCTTGTCCAATTCAATCTCTTGTTTGTTTGATTGTTTTTTAAAATCATAGTCAGGTGCAAACCTAGGGATGCTTATCAAGTTTGTAGGTAATAGTTGGGAGGTATAAGTAACACCACAGAAGATATAATCAAAATTCAGAACTATCCAACAGCTCTGAATGCTAATTTGAAATCTGCAAGACAAAATGTTAGAGGGATAAATCTAGAAGCTAGTGTTGGTTAAAACAAAAATAAAGCAGTAAGAAAAGGAGGAGACCTGACTTGCTATCTGTATGAGTAAGTTTATGTATTTACTTGATCACATGCTTAATAGGAGTGATAAAAAAACTAGTAAAAAAAAAAAAGGCTAAGCAATGCCACTAACGCAGGAAAATACTGCCAAAAGCCTCCACCTTGAGCACTGACTATANATGAGTAAGTTTATGTATTTACTTGATCACATGCTTAATAGGAGTGATAAAAAAACTAGTAAAAAAAAAAAAGGCTAAGCAATGCCACTAACGCAGGAAAATACTGCCAAAAGCCTCCACCTTGAGCACTGACTATATTAAGCACAGCAACTAATTTAATCCTCATAACCATCCCATGAGGTAGATTTCACATGTGAGGAAACAGCCTCAGAAAAATCCAGTAGCCTGTCCAGAGTCTTGGAGTTAGTGATTTGCAACATAAAGTTTTAAACTCAGGTCTGTCTGACTCTGTGGTCAAGATTAAAGTATGGATCAGAGAAGGTAATACATGGACATGCTGTCCTCTGCACTGGTTAGAAACATCTAAAGGGACGTTCTTGGTTCTGGGGACCGCATGTCAAGAAGGATATTGTCAATAAATCAGCCGGCCCACGGAGGGTGCCAAGTCGTGAACTCAGAGACACCAGCTGATTTGGTGCTGGGGAAATGCAGGCAGTTTTGTTTTGTATTTTTCCTGCTGCTCAGTCATGTCCAACTCTTTGTGACCCCATGGGCTGTAGCATGCCAGACTTCCCTGTCCTTCACTGTCTCCTGGAGTTTGCACAAACTCATGTCCATTAAGACAGTGATGCCATCCAACCTTCTCATCCTCTGTCACCCCCTTCTCCTCTTGCCCTCAATCTTTCCTAGTGTTAGGGTCTTTTCCAATAAGTTGGCTCTCCGCATTGGGTAGCCAAAGTATTGGGGCTTCAGCATTAGCATCAGTCCTTCCAATGAATATTCAGGGTTAATTTCCTTTAAGATTGACTGGTTTGCTCTCCTTGCTGTCCAGGGGACTCTCAAGAGTCTTCTCCAGCAGCACAGTTCAAAAGCATCAATTCTTTGATGTTCAGCCTTCTTTATGGTCCAACTGTCACATCCAGGGAAGGACCTGGGGGGTCATCACCAAGAATGACACCATCATGGCAAAAGAAAGGTGACTCTGTTGTGCTTTGTGAAGATAAACGGAACCATCAGTGAGAGATCGAAGTAGGCCGAATTTGATTCAGTGTAAGAACAGCCCCTCAAATTGGAACTGTCCATGCAGAGACAGGCTGCTTTGAGGAGAGAGGGGTGAGCTCTCTGCTCTCGCAGACACAGATCTCAGTAAAAGATGCTGTAGAATGGAGTTCTGCTTTAGGTAAGATACTGGACTTGATTCATCCCAGAAGCACATCTAGCTCCAAGATTTCCTCTAGCTCCAGCTTGCTTGACTCTGGGTGGGAAGGATTTCCCAATGGTGCAGACCACAGCATCCAGTATGCTGGGAATCACCTTGGACACCAGGGTGAAGGTCAAGTATACCTGGAGGAGGGAGACAGACTGGACATTTGGCAGCCTCTCCTGGAGGTACCTGAACAGGAGTAAATGAG
The DNA here is from genome assembly GCA_006410875.1 of Neotragus pygmaeus. NCBI lineage: Eukaryota > Metazoa > Chordata > Mammalia > Artiodactyla > Bovidae > Neotragus > Neotragus pygmaeus. Next base: position 10,233 of record SJYV01000995.1, read on the forward strand.
GGCCTATGGGAAGAGGAGGAAAGGCCCCCAGGTGCAAAAGGTGGCTGAGTGTTCAGTGGGTGCTTATTAAGTGCCAAATAAATTTAATGAGCTGACTTCACCCATGTGGCTGCTGTTGGCTCTAAGCCAGAGTTCTAGAAACCAGGTTAACTCTTTGAGTCCCCAGCTCCTGGGCTGTTGCCCTCAGGTTCCTGACAGGACGTCAGTGGCCCAGAGACAGGGGGCTTTGTCTGGAAGGACATTCCTGTCTTAATCATTGATACCCAAGAAGTAGAGAGATGTTAAACTATTTTTCCTAAAATACCTTTCCCTATCAAGAAGTAAGTAGCCTGTGATCGACTTTTTTTCTCCTAGAGACACATATTAGGCTGTGACTGTGTTTTTAAGAACAAATCTTCAAATGTGGTAAAACCTCTAAACAGAAAGTTGAATGAAGAGCTTCCTCAGACTTGGTGCTTTTTCCTCCAGGCTTGTTGCCCCCCCGGGGGCTCCCCCTCTTGGATTCTTCCTCTAGCCTTGGCTGGGTACCCATGACCTCCATTCTTTCATGGAAAAAAACATCCACCCATTTTCCTGGCCTTGGTCC
>SJYV01000998.1:0-35148 GCA_006410875.1 Neotragus pygmaeus
TCTCAAGTGGAGGCACTCTCAACAGGAAAGTCGAGAGGAACTCCAGTGTACATGCAACCATTCCAAAAGTACCCCAAATGTCTCAGACACTCTAGAGGAATGTGATTTACCTGCACTGCCTCGAATGTCACCCCGAGTATGGACACACATTACGGAGACACGTGTTTCAGCCCTGTGGGAAAGTCTCAAGGGAAAATGGCAGACCCCTGTGTCAAATTGACGGGAAGCCTGACCTTGTTAATTCAACTCAGGAGGAAAGCAGTCGTGCAAGTCTCCACTCGAGATGAGGCCTGACACCCCTGTGGAGCCTCCAGAGGAACCCCATGATCCATGTCAGCACTGGAGAGGAAACAACAGTTTCCAGCCTCGGGTCCAGAGGAGGACTTAGGAAAGAGCCCTGTCTGTGCAGGAATCCTGCGAAGCACCTCGCAACGGGTGAAGACTGGCCTTTTCTGAGGTCACAGGGGCAGGTCCCTGAGATCTCCGTCATAACTCTAGAGGAACCTGCTGCAACTCGAGAAAAACCAGGAGGTTCTCCTCTTCAGGAGAGTTGAGGACCTTGTCCGCTGTGGTGTCTTGGGGGACGTCACCCCTTCCCTCTTGAATCTTGAAGGGGACCTTCACACCCTTGAAGCAACGCTCAAGATGTACCCCGACATGCCACTCTCCACTGAAATGGAAAAATGAGCATCCTGTCACAACTCAAGAGGAGCCCCGTTTTCCACTCCTCTGCTGGAGATGAGTGTTCCTTTCCATACTTCATCTGGAAAGGATTCCCAAGTTCCCAATGAATCTCAAGAGGAGGTGCTCTCAACAGGAAAGTCGAGAGGAACTCCAGTGGTCATGCCACCATTCCAAAAGACTCCCAAATGTCTCAGTCCACTCCAGAGTACCCTGATTTCCCTACACTTCCTGGACTGTCACCCTGAGTATGGACTCACACCACAGTGGCACGTGTTTCAGCCCTCTTGGAAGATGAAGCCTGACTCCCCTGGGAAACCTCCAGTGGGACCAGAAGATCCATATCAGCTCTTCAGAGGACACCTGAGGTCTGACCTTGGCTCCAGATAAGGACTTAGGAGCCATTCTCGACTGAGCAGGAATCCCGAGAGGCCTCTCGCAGCTTGCGTGGAGACTGGCCTTTTCTGAGGCCACAGGAGTGGGTCAGGAATGTCCCTCTTGTAATCGAGAGGAACTTGCAGCACCTCGTGAAAAACCAGGAGGTTCACCTGTCCAGGAGAAATGACGCACTTGTCCGCTGCGGCGTCTCGGCTGAAGTAACCCCTTCCCTCTTGAACCACGAAGGGGTCCTTCACACCCTTGCAGTGACTCAAGATGTAACCTGACACACCCTTCTCCACTCGAGAGGAACACTGAGGGTTCCGCACAACTTAAGAGATGACCCGTTTCCGCCTCCTCAGCTCGAGATGAGGGTTCCTTTCCCTGCTACGTCTGGAAAGTATTCCCATTGTTCCTGTCAAATCTCGAGGAGGCACTTCAATAGGAAAGTCGAGAGGATATCCAGGTGTTGTGCCACCATTCCCAAAGACAAACGAAGGTCTCTATCCACGTCAGAGTAACCTGATTTCCCTGCACTGCCTCGACTGTCACCCCACGTATGGACTCACACCATGGTGGCACGTGTTTCAGCCCCGTGGGAAAGCCTCGAGGGAAAGCCACATACCTCTGTGTCAACTAGATGCAAGCCTGAACATGCTGCTACAGCTCTGGAGGAAAGTGGACGTGCACGTCTCCACTCAACATGATGTCTGACTCCCCTGTGAAGCCTCCAGTGGAACCTTAAAATTCATGTCAGCAGTGGAGAGGAAAACTAAGGTTCTGGCCTTGGGTCAAGATAAGGACTTGGTAGCCATTCCGAACTGGGCAGGAATCCCGAGAGGCCCCTTGCAACTTGCGTGGAGACTGGCCTCTCCTGAAGCCACGGGGGCGGATCAGTAATGTCCCCATCTTAACTCGAGAGGAACCTGTCGCAACTTGAGAAAAACCAGGAGGTTCACCCCTCCAGGCGAGATGAGGCCCATGTCCACTGCGGCCTCTTGGCAGAAGTCACCCCTTCCCTCTTCAACCTCGAAGGGGTCCTTCACACTCTTGCAACGACTCAAGAAGTACCCTGACATACCATTCTCCACTTGAGAGGAACACCGAGAGTTCTGCCTGAACTTAAGAGAAGCCCCGTTTCCACCTCTTCCCCTTGAGATGAGGGTTCATTTCCCTGCTTCATCGGGAAAGGTTTCACGGCATTCCTGTCTCATCTCAAGAGGAGGCGATCTCAAATGGAAAGTCGAGAGGAACTCCATTGGTTGTGCCTCCATTCCAAAAGACGCCCAAATGTCTCAGTCCACTCCAGAGTACCCTGATTTCCCTACATTTTCTCGACTGTCACCTTGAGTAAGGACTCACACTACAGAGGCACTTGATTCAGCCCTGTGGGAAAGCCTCGAGGTGAAGCCACAGACCTCTGTGTCAACTCGACGGGAAGTCTGACCCTACTGAAACAGCTCGGGAGGAAAGTGGAAGTGCACGTCTCCAATGGAGATGAGGCCTGACTCCCCTGTGGAACCTCTAGAGGCACCTCACGATCCATGTCAGCACTGGAGAGGAAACCTCAGGTTCCGGCCTCGGTACCAGATCAAAACTTAGAATCTGTTCCTGACTGGTCAGGAATCCCAGAGGGCCCTTGCAACTTGCGTGGAGACTGGCCTTCCATGAGGCCACAGGGGTGGGTCAGGAAGGTCGCTGTCGTAATTCGTGATGAACGTGCAGCAATTCGTGAAAAATCAGAAGGCTCACCCCTCCAGGCGAGATGAGGGTCTTGTCTGCTCGTCATCTTGGCAGAAGTCACCCCTTCCCTCATGAACCTCGAAGGGATCCTTCACACTCTTGAAGAGACTCAAGAAGTAACCCGACATACCTTCTCCACTCGAGAGGAACAGCGAAGGTTCCTCACAAATTAAAAGAAGTCCCATTTCCCCCTCCCCAGCTCGAGAAGAGCGTTCCTTTCCCTGCTACATATGGAAAAGATTCCCGTTGTTCCCATCAAATCTCGAGGAGGCACTTCAACAGGAAAGTCCAGAAGAATTCCAGGTGTTGTGCCACCATTCCAAAAGACCCCCAAAAGTCTCTATACACTCCAGAATAACGTCATTTCCCTGCATTGCCTCGACTTTCACCCCACGAATGGACTCACACCAAGTTGGCACGTGTTTCAGCCCTGTGGGAAAGCCTCGATGGAAAGGCACCTATATCGCTGTCAACTAGAAGGATAGCTTGACCCTGCTGCTACAGCTCTCAAGGAAAATGGACATGCATGTCTCCACTCAAGATGAGGCCTGACTCCCCTAAGAATCCTCCAGTGGAACCCGAAGATCCATTTTAGCACTGGAGGGGAAACCTCAGGTGCCAGCCTTGGCAGCAGACAAGAACTTAGAAGCCGGCCCCATCTGTGTAGGAATCTGGAGAGGCCCTCGCAACTCGCGTGGAGACTGGCATTTCCTGAGGTCACAGTGGCAGGTCCCTGAAGTCTTCGTCATAACTCGAGAGGAACCTTCTGCAACTCGAGATATACCACGAGGTTATTCCCTTCATGCGACGTGAGGCCCTTACCTGCTACAGCAGCTCATGGGAAATCACCCTTTCCCTCTTGAACCTCAAAGGGTACTTCACACCCTTGCTGCGACTCAAGAAGTTATCCGACCGACCCTCTCCACGTGAGAGGAACATCGAGGGTCTCACCAAACTCAGGAGCAGATCCGTTTTGCCATCCTCCACTGGAGATGGGGATTCCTTTCCATGCTTTGTCGGGAAAGGATTTCCAGCATTCCCATTGCATCTTAAGAGGAGGCGCTGTCAATAGGAAATTTGAAAGGAACTCCAGGATTCTTGCCACCGTACTTCCAAAAGTACGCCAAATGTCTCAGTGTATTCCAGAGGAACGTGATTTCCCTGAACTGCCTCGAATGTCACCCCGAGTATGGACTCACATTATGGAGTCATGTGTTTCAACCCTGTGGGAAAGTGTCCAGGGAAAACTGCAGACCCCAGTGTCAAATCGACGGGAAGCCTGACCCTGCTGCTGCAACTCAGGAGGAAAGCAGTCATGCAAGTCTCCACTCGAGAAGAGGCCTGACTCTCCTGTGGAGCCTCCTGAGGGACCCCATGATCCTTGTCAGCACTGGAGAGGAAACCTCAGTTTCCGGCCTCGGGTCCAAACGAGGACTTAGGAAACAGCCCTGACTGAGCAGGAATCCCATGAGTCCCCTCGCAACATGCGTGCAGACTGGCCTTTTCTGAGGCTACAGGGTTGGGTCTCTGAGATCCCTATCAAAACTCGAGAGGAACCTCCCGCAACTCGAGGAAAACCAGGAGGTGCTCCCCTCTAGGCGAGTTGAGGCCCTTGTCCACTGCGGGGTCTCCGGGGAAGTCACCCCTTCCCTCTTGAACCTCCAAGGGGTCCTTCACACCCTTGCAGTGGTGCTCAAGATGTACCCTGACATGCCATTCTCCACTCAAGAGCAACACTGAGCGTCCTGCCAGAACTCAAGGGGAGCCCCGTTTTCCCCTCCTCTGCTGGAGATGAGTGTTCCTTTCCTGCTTCTTTGGTAAAGGATTCCTGGGTTTCCGATGAATCTCAAGAGGAGGTTCTCTCAACAGGAAGGACGAGAGGAACTCCAGGTGTTGAGCCACCATTCTAAAAGACGCCCAAATGTCTCAGTCCACTCCAGAGGAGCCTGATTTCCCTGCACTGCCTTGACTGTCACCCTGAGTATGGACTCACACCACGGTTGCACGTGTTGCAGCCCTGTTGAATAGCCTCAGGGGAAACACACAGACCCCTGTGTCAACTCGAAATGAAGCCTGACCATTCTGCTACAGCACGGGAGGAAAGCGGACATGCACGTCTCCACTTGAGACATGGTCTGACTCCCCTGTGCAGCCTCCAGCGACACCCACGAATGATGTCAGCAGTAGAGAGGAAACCTCAGGTTCTGGCTTTGGCTCCAGGTAAGGACTTAGGAGCCGTTCTGAACTGTTGAGGAATCCCTAGAGGCCCCTTGCAAGTTGAGTGGAGACTGGCATTTCCTGAGGCCACAGGGGCGGGTCAGTAAGGTCTCTGTCTTAACTCGAGAAGAAACTGTCGCAACTTCAGAAAAACCAGAAGATTCACCCCTCCAGGCGTGATGAGGCCCTTGTCCACTGTGGCATCTTGGCGGAAGTCACTCCTTCCCTCTTCAACCTCAAAGGGGTTCTTCACACACTTGCAGTGCCTCAAGAAGTACCCTGACATACCCTTCTCCCCTAGAGAGGAACATTGAGGCTTCTGCCACAATTTAAGAGAAGCTCTTTTTCCCCGTCCTCCGCTCGAGATGAGGGTTCCTTTCCCTTCTTCGTCGGGAAAGGATTCCCGGCATTCCTATCACATCTCAAGAGGAGGTGCTCTCAAAAGGAAAGACAAGAGGAACTCCAGTGTTCGTGCCACTATTCCAAAAGATGCCCAAATATCTCAGTCCACTCCAGAGTACCCTGATTTCCCTACACTTTCTCGACTGTCACCCCGAATATGGACTCACACCACAGTGGCCCGTGTTTCAGCCCTCTTGGAAAGCCTCGAGGGAAAGTTGCAGACCTCTGTGTCAACTCGACGGGAAGTCTGACCCTTCTGCTACAGCTTGAGAGGAAAGCGGCCGTGCATGTCTCCACTCAAGATGAAGCCTGACTCTCCTGTGAAGCCTCCAGTGGGACCCGAAGATCCATGTCAGCTCTTCCGAGGACTCTGGCCTTGGCTCCTCATAAGGACTTAAGAGCCATTCCCGACTGAGCAGGAATCCCGAGAGGCCTCTCGCAACTTGCATGGAGACTGGCCTTTTCTGAGGCCACAGGGGCGGTTCAGGAATGTCCCGGTTGTAATTTGAGAGGAACTTGCAGCAACTGGAGAAAAACCAGGAGGTTCATCCCTCCAGGCGAGTTGAGGCCCTTGTCCATTGTGACATCTTGTCGGAAGTCACCCCTTCCATCTTCAACCTCGAAGGGATCCTTCATACCCTTGCAGCAACTCAAGAAGTACCCCGACATACCCTTCTCCACTCGAGAGGAACACCATGGGTTCCGCCTCAATGTAAGAGAAGCCCCGTTTCCACCTCCTCCACTCGAGATGAGGGTTCATTACCCTGCTTTGTCGGGAAAGGATTCCCAGCATTCCTGTCTCATCTCAAGTAGAGGCGATCTCAAAAGGAAAGTCGAGAGGAACTCCAGTGGTCACGCCACCATTCCAAAAGACGCCCAAATGTCTCAGTCCACTCCCGAGTACCCTGATTTCCCTACACTTCCTCGACTGTCACCCTGAGTATGGACTCACACAACAGTGACATTTTCAGCCCTGTGGGAAAGCCTCGAAGGAAAGCCACAGACCTCTGTGTCAACTCAACGGGAAGACTGACCCTGTGGCTACAGCTCAGGAGGAAAGCAGAAGTGCACGTCTCCACTGGAGACGAGGTCTGACTCCCCTGTGGAGCCTCCAGAGGCACTGGAGAGGAAAATTCAGGTTCTGGCCTTAGTATCAGATGAGAACTTAGGATCTGTTCCTAACTGGTCAGGAATTCCGAGAGGGCCCTCGCAACTGTTTTGGAGATTGGCATTCCCTGATGCCACAGGGGTGGGTCAGGAATGTCGCCGTCGTAATTCGTGAGGAATCTGCATCAACTAAAGAAAAATCAGGAGGTTCACCCCTCCAGGCGAGATGAGATTCTTGTCCTCTGCGGCATCTTGGCAGAAGTCATCCCTTCCCTCTTGAACCATGGAGGGGTCTTAAACACCCTTGCAGTGACTCAAGAAGTAACCTGACATACCCTTCTCCACTCGAGAGGTACACCGAGGGTTCCGCACAAATTGAGAGAAGCCCTGTTTCCCCCTCCCCAGCTCAAGAGGATTCCTGTCCTTGCTATGTCTGTAAAGGATTCCCGTTGTTCCCGTCAAATCTCGAGGAGGCAATTCAACAGGAAAGTCGAGAGGATCTCCAGGTGTTGTGCCGCAATCAAAAAGACCCCCAAAAGTCTCTATCCACTGCATAGTAACCTGATTTCCCTGCACTAATTCGACGGTCACCCCGCGAATGGACTCACACCATGGTGGCACGTGTTTCAGCCGTGTGGGAAAGCCTTGAGGGAAAGTCACATACCTCTGTGTCAACTAGACAGGAAGCCTGAACATGTTGCTACAGTTCTGGAGGAAAGTGGACGTGCATGTCTCCTCTCAAGATGAGGTCTGTCTCCCCTGTGAAGCCTGCAGTGGAACCCAAAGATCCATATCAGCACTGGAGAGGAAAACCCAGGTTCCAGCCTTGGCTCAAGATAAGGACTTAGGTGCCATTCCCAAATGGGCAGGAATCCCGAGAGGCCCCTTGCAACTTGCATGGAGACTGGCCTCTCCTGAGGCCACATGGGTGGGTCAATAAGGTCCTTGGCTTAACTTGAGAGGAACCAGTCGCAACTTGAGAAAAACCAGGAGGTTCACCTCTCCAGGGAGATGAGGCCCTTGTCCACTGTGGCATCTTGGCGGAAGTCACCTCTTCTTTTTTCAACCTCGAAGGGGTCCTTCACACCCATGCAGCGACTCAAGAAGTACCCCGACATACCCTTCTCCACTCGAGAGGAACACCGAGGGTTCCTCCTCAAATTAAGAGAAGCCTCGTTTCCACTCCTCCCCTCGAGATGAGGGTTCCTGTCCCTGTTTCATCTGGAAAGGTTTCCCATGGTTCCCGTCAAATCTTGAGGAGGCACTTCAACAGGAAAGTCAAGAGGAATTCCAGGTGTTGTGCCACCATTCCAAAAGACCCCCAAAAGTCTCTATGCACTCCAGAGTAACCTGATTTCCCTGCACTGAATCGGTTGTCACCCAGTGAATGGACACACACCTCGTTGGAATGTGTTTCAGCCCTTTGGGAAAGCCTCGAGGGAAAGCCACATATGTCGCTCTCAACTAGAAGGGAAGCCTGACCCTGCTGCCACAGCTCTGGAAGAAAACGAACGTGCACTCAAGATGAGGCCTGACTCCCCTGTGAAGCCTCCAGTGGAACACGAAGATCCATGTCAGCACTGGAGAGGAAACCTCAGGTTCCTGCCTCAGCAGCAGACGAGGACTTAGGAGCCGGCCCCAACTCTGTAGGTATCTTGAGAGGGCCCTCGCAACTTGTGTGGAGACTGGCATTTCCTGAGGCCACTGTGGTAGGTCCCTGAGGTCTCCATTGTAACTCAAGAGGAACCCTCCACGACTCGAGATAAATCACGAGGTTATTCCCACCATGCCAGGTGATGCCCTTACCCGCGATGGTGGCTCATGAGAAATCACCTTTTCCCTCTTGAACCTCAAAGGGTACTTCACACCTTTGCTGTGACTCAAGAAGTTACCCGACCGACCCATTTCCACGCAAAAGGAACACCGAAGGTCTCACCAAACTCAAGAGCAGACCCGTTATCCCATCCTCCACTCGAGATGGGGATTCCTTTCCACGCTTCATCAGGAAAGGATTCCTGGCGTTCCCATCGCATCTCAAGAGGAGGCTCTCTCAACAGGAAAGTAGAGAGGAATTCCAGTGTTCGTGCCATCATTCAAAAGTAACCCAAATGTCTCAGACACTCCAGAGGAACGTGATTTCCCTGCACTGCCTTGAATGTCACACCGTGTATAGACTCACATTACGGAGGTACGTGTTTCTGCCCTGTGGGAAAGCCTCCAGGGAAAACTGCAGACCCCTGTGTAAGATCGATGGAAAGCCTGATCCAGCTGCTGCAGTTCAGGAGGAAAGCGGAAATGCACGTCTCCACTCGAGATGAGGCCTGACTCCCCTGTGGAGCCTCCAGAGGAACCTCACGATCCATGTCAGCACTGGAGAGGAAACCTCAGGTTCCGGCCTCGGCACCAGACAAGGACTTAGGAGCCAGACCCAACTGTGAAGGAATCCCGAGCAGCCCCTCGCAACTCGCGTGGAGATTGGCCTTTCCTGAGGTGACAGGGTGGGTCCCAGAAGTTCCCATCGTTACTTGAGAGGAACCTGCCACAACTCGAGAAAAACCAAGAGGTCTCCCCTTCAGTCGAGATGAGGCTCTTGTCCACTGCAGCAACACGGGGGAAATCACCCCTTCTGTTTTGAAACTCGAAGGGGTCATTCACACCCTCTATGTGATTCAAGAAGTTCCCTGACATAACCTTCTCCACTTGAGAGGAATACCGAGGGTCCCGCCACAACTCAAGAGGAGCCCCATATCCCACTCTTCCCTCGAGATGAGGGTTACGTTCCCTGCTTCATCGGGGAAGGATTCCTGGTGTTCCAGTCGCATCTGAAGAGGAGGTGCTCTCAAAAGGAAAGTCGAGAGGAAATCCAGGGGTCATGCCACCATTCCAAAAGACCCGAAGTGTCTCAGTCCACTCCAGAGAGACCTGTTTTCCCCTTAATTCCTCGAGTGTCAACCCGAGTATGGACTCACACCACAGTAGCACGTGTTTCAGCCCCATGGCAAAGTCTCCAGGGAAAGCCAGAGACCCCTGTGTTACTCAAGGGGAAGTCTGACCCTACTTCTACATCTCGGGAGAAAAGCGGACGTGCATGTCTCCACTAGAGACGAGGCCTGACTGCCCTGTGGAGCCTCAAGAGGATCCCCCAATCCATTTCAGCACTGGAGAGGAAAACTCAGGTTCTGGCCTCGTCTCCAGATGAGGGCTTAGGAGCCAGTTCGGACTGCGCAGAAATCCGAGAGGCCCCTTGCTACTCGCGTGGAGATTGGCCTATCCTTTGACCAGAAGGGTGGGTCCCTGAGGTCCCCGTCATAACTCGAGAAGAACCTGCCACAACTCAAGAAAAACCAGGGAGTTCAACCCTCCAGGCGTGATTAGGCCCTTGTCCACTGCGGTGTCTCGGTCAAAGTCAGCTCTTCCCTATTGAACATCGAAAGGGTCCTTCACTCCCTTGCAGCGACTCAAGAAGTACCCCGACATATCCTTCTCAACTCGAGAGGAACACCAAGGGTCCTAATACAACTCAAGAGGAGCCCCGTTTCCCACCTCTCTGCTCCAGATGAGGGTTCCTTTCCCTGCTTCGTGGGGGAAGGCTTCCAGGAGTTCCCATCACCTCTCAAGAGGAGGAACTCTCCATAGGAATGTAGAGAGGAACGCAGAGATCATTCCAACATTCCAAAAGACCCCCAAATGTCTCAGTCCACACCAGAGGAACCTGATTTCCCTGCACTGCCTAGACTGTCACCCCGAGTATGGACTCACACCACAGTGGCACATATTTTAGCCCTGTGGGTAGAAACGAGGGAAAGACACAGACCCTTGTGCCAACTCGACAGGAAGGCCCACCCTGCTGCTACAGCTCGGGAGGAAAGAGGATATGCACGTCTCCACTTAAAACGAGGCCTGAATTCCCTGTGGAGCCTCCAGAGGTACCCCTCCGTTTTTGTCAGCACTTGAGAGGAAACCTCAGGTTCCATCCTTGGCTCCAGACAAGGACTTATGAGCCGGCCCTGACTGCAGGAATCCCAAGAGGCCCCTCGCAACTTACGTGGAGACTGGACTTTCCTAAGGACACAAGTTCGGGTTTCTGAGGTCTCCTTCAAATATCGAAAACAACCTGCTGCAACTTGAGAAAAATCAGGAGGTTCTCCTCTCCTGGCGAGATGAGGCCGTTGTCTGCTGTGGTGTCTCGGGGTAAGTCACCCATTCCCTCTTGAACCTCGAAAGGGTCCTTCACATCCTTGCAGCGACTCAAAAAGTACCCCAAAATACCCTTCTCCTTCGAGAGGAACACCAAGGGTCCGGCCACAACTCAAGAGGAGCCCTGTTTCACTCTCATCCATTCGAGATGAGGGTTTATTTCCCTGATTTGTTGGTGAAGGATTTCCGACGTTCCCGTCGCATCTCTAGAGGAGGCGTTTTCAACAGGAAAGTCACAAGGAACTCCAAGGGTCGTGCCTCCATTCCAAAATACCCCCAAATGTCTCAGTCCACTCCAGAGGAACCTGATTTCCCTGCACTGCCTCGACTGTCACCCCGGGTAGGGTCTCACACCACATTTGCACGTGTTTCAGCCCTGTGGGAATGCCTCGAGAGAAAGCCACAGACCTCTGTGTTAACTTGATGGGAAACCTTAGCCCACTGCTACAGCTCTGTAGGAAAGTGGAACTACACGTCTCCACTCGAGATGAGGCCTGATTCCCCTGAAGAGCCTCCAAAGGAACACTACGGTCCATGTCAGCACTGGAGAGGAATCCTCAGTTTCTGGCCTTGGCTCCAGATGAGGACTTCAGAGCAGGACCCAACTGCACAGGAATCCCGAGAGGCCCCTCATATCTCGCGTGGAGACAGGCATTTAATGAGTCTGCAGGGGTGGGTCCCTGAGGTCCCTGTTGTAACTCGAGAGGAATCAGCTGCAACTCAAGAAAAATCAGGAGATTCTCTCCTCCAGGCGAGATGAGGCCTTTGTCCGCTGTGGTGTATTGGGGGAAGTCATCCCTTCCCTCTTGAACTCGAAGAAGTCTTCCATAACCTTGCAGCGAATCAAGAAGTACCACGACATACACTTCTCCACTCGAGTGGAACACCGAGGATCGCACCAGAACTCAAGAAGAGCCCTGTTTCCCTTGCTTCTGCTCGAGAAGAGTTTTCCTTTCTCTGCTTCTTCAGGGAAGAATTCCCGGTGTTCCCGTCTCATCTCAAGAGGAGGCGCTCTCAAAAGGAAAAAAATCCAGAGAAAATCCAGGGGTCATGCCACCATTCCAAAAGACCCCCAAATGTCTCAGCCCACTCTAGAGGAACCTGTTTCCCCGCACTGCCTCTACTTTCGCTGCGACTATGGACTCACATTACAGTGGTACATGTTTCATCCCTGTCATAAAGCCTCGAGGGAAAGCCACAGACCCTTGTGTCAACTCGAGGGGAAGCCTGACCCTGCTTCTACAGGTTGGGAGGAAAGCGCACGTGCACGTCTCCACTCGAGATGAGGCCTGACTCCCCTGTGGAGCCTCAAGAGGAATCCCACGATCCATGTCAACAATGGAGAGGAAATCTCAGGTTCCGGCCTCAGCTCCTGATAAGGACTTAGGAGCCGGCCCCAATAGCGCAGGAATCCCCAGAAGTCACTCGCAAATCTCAGGCAGACTGGCCTTTCCTGAGGACACAGGGGCGGGTCCCTGAGTTCCTCGTCCTAACTCGAGAGGAACATGCCGCAACTCGAGAAAAACCATGAGGTTCTCCCCTCCAGGCGAGATGAGGCCCTTTTCTGCTGTGACGCCATGGGGGAAGTCACCGCTTCCCTCTTGAGCCTCAAGGGGTCCTTCACACCTTTGCAGCGCCTCAAGAATTACCCCGACATGCCTTTCTCCGCTTGAGAGGAACACTGAACATAAGCCAAAACTCAAGAGGAGCCCCGTTTTCCCCTCCTCCGCTCGAGATGAGGTTTCCTTTCCCTGCTTCATCGGGGAAGGATTCCCGGCATTCCCGTCACATCTCAAGGGAGGAACTCTCCACAGGAGACTCGATAGGAACTCCAGGGATTGAGTCATCATACCAAAAGGCCACAGATGCCACCGTCTACTCCATAGGAATCTGGTGGCATGAGCCACCTTGTCTGTCACCCCGAGGATCGGTTCACACCATGGTGGCACATGTTTCAGCCCTGTGGTAAAGCCTCGAGGGAAAGTCACAGACCCTCTGTGTCAACTCGATGACAAGCCTTACCCTGCTTCTACAGCTCGGAAGGAATGGGGACGTGCATGTCTCAACTTGAGACGAGGCCTGACTCCCCTGTGGAGCCTCCAGAGGAACCCCACAATCCACGTCATCAATGGAGAGTAAACCTCAGGCTCCAGATGAGGACTTATGAGCTGGCCCTGCATGCACAGGAATCCCCAGAGGCCCCTCGCAACTCGCGGGAAAACTGGCCTTTCCTGAGGACACAGGGGCGGGTCCCTGAGGTCCCCACAATAACTCGACAGGAACCTGCCGCAACTCAAGAAAAACCGAGAGGTTCTCCCTTCCAGGCGAGATGAAGCCCTTGTCCCCAGTGGCGTCTTGGGGGAAGTCACCCCTTCCCTCTTGAACCTCGAAGGGGTCTTTCACACCCTTGCAGTGATGCTCGAGAAGTATCCAGACACGTCCTTCTCCACTCGAGAGGAACAACGAGAGTCCCGCCACAACTCAAGCAGAGGCCCTTTTCCCCATCCTCCACTTGAGATAAGGGTTCCTTTCCCTGCTTCATTGGGGAAGGATTCCCGGCGTTCCCGTCGCATCTCAAGAGGAGGCACTCTCCACAGGAGAGTGAAGAGGAACTCCAGGGGTCGTGCCACCTTTCCAAAAGATCCCTGGACATCTCCGTCCGTTTGAGAGGAACCTGGTGGCCCTGCACTGCTTCGACACTCACCCCGATGATCAGCTCATACCATAGTGGCACGTGTGATAGCCCTGTGGAAAAGACTCGAGGGAAAGCCAAAGATCCCTGTGTCAACTCGATGGCAAGTGTGACCCTGCTGCTACAGCTCGGGAGGAAAGCAGACGTGCACATCTGCACTTGAGTCGAGGCCTGAGTCACCTGTGGAGACTCTAGAGGAAACCCACAGTTAACGTCGGCACTGGAGAGGAAACCTCAGACTCCAGACCAGAACATAGGAGCTGGCCCCAACAGATCAGGAATCCCCATAGGCACCTCGCAAATCACGTGGAGACTGGCCTTTCCTGAGGCAACATGGGCGAGTCCCTTAGGTCCTTGTCGTAACTCGAGAGGAACCTGCCATAAGTTGAAAAAACCAGGAGGTTCTCCCCTTCAGGGGAGATGAGGCCCTTGTCCGCTGTGACGTCTCGGGGGAAGTCACCCCTTCTCTCTTGAATATCAAAGGGGTCCTACCCACCTTGCAGCAGAGCCCCGTTTCCCCCTCCTCTGCTTGAGATGAGGGTTCCTTTGCCTGCTTCGTCTGGGAAGGATTCCCAGCATTCGCGTCGCATCTCAAGCGGAGGCACTCTCCACAGGAGAGTTGAGAGGAACTCCAGGGGTCGTGCCACCCTTCTGAAGACCCCCAGATGTCTCTGTCCACACCAGAGGAACCTGGTGACCCTGACCCACCACGACTGTCACCCAGAGGTTCGGTTAATACCATGGTAGCACGTGTGACAGGCCTGTTGGAAAGCTGAAAGTCTTGAGCGAAAGACACAGACCCCTGTGTCAATTTGACTGGAAGCCTGACCCTGCTACTACAGCTCAGAAAGAAAGTGGACATACACGTCTCCACTCAAGACGAGGCCTGACTCCTCTGTGGAGCTTCAATGAACCCCAGAATGTATTGCAGCAATGGAGAGGAAACCTCAGGTTCCAGATGAATACTTAGGACTGGCCCCGACTGTGCANCAGAACATAGGAGCTGGCCCCAACAGATCAGGAATCCCCATAGGCACCTCGCAAATCACGTGGAGACTGGCCTTTCCTGAGGCAACATGGGCGAGTCCCTTAGGTCCTTGTCGTAACTCGAGAGGAACCTGCCATAAGTTGAAAAAACCAGGAGGTTCTCCCCTTCAGGGGAGATGAGGCCCTTGTCCGCTGTGACGTCTCGGGGGAAGTCACCCCTTCTCTCTTGAATATCAAAGGGGTCCTACCCACCTTGCAGCAGAGCCCCGTTTCCCCCTCCTCTGCTTGAGATGAGGGTTCCTTTGCCTGCTTCGTCTGGGAAGGATTCCCAGCATTCGCGTCGCATCTCAAGCGGAGGCACTCTCCACAGGAGAGTTGAGAGGAACTCCAGGGGTCGTGCCACCCTTCTGAAGACCCCCAGATGTCTCTGTCCACACCAGAGGAACCTGGTGACCCTGACCCACCACGACTGTCACCCAGAGGTTCGGTTAATACCATGGTAGCACGTGTGACAGGCCTGTTGGAAAGCTGAAAGTCTTGAGCGAAAGACACAGACCCCTGTGTCAATTTGACTGGAAGCCTGACCCTGCTACTACAGCTCAGAAAGAAAGTGGACATACACGTCTCCACTCAAGACGAGGCCTGACTCCTCTGTGGAGCTTCAATGAACCCCAGAATGTATTGCAGCAATGGAGAGGAAACCTCAGGTTCCAGATGAATACTTAGGACTGGCCCCGACTGTGCAGGAATCCTGAGAGGCCCCTCGCAAGTCTCGTGGAGACTGGCCTTTCCTGAGGCCACAGGGGAGGGCCCCTGATGTCCCCGTTGTAACTCAAGAGGAACCTGCTGCAACTCAAGAAAAACCAAGAGATTCTCCCCTCCAGACGAGATGAGGCCTTTGTCCGCTGTGGTGTCTCGAGGGAAGTCGACACTTCCCTCTTGAACCTCAAAGGTGTCCTTCACCACCTTCCAGTGACTCAAGAAGTACCGCAGCATACAGTTCTCCACTCAAGAGGAACACCGAGGGTCCCGCCACAGTTCAAGAGGAGCCCCGTTTCCCCCTCCTTTCCTGGAGATGAGGCTTTGTTTCTCTGCTTCATAGGGGAAGGATACCCAGAGTTTCCATCACATCTCAGGAGGAGGTGCTCTCCATAGGAAAGTCGAGAGGAACACCAGGGATCATGCCACCATTCAAAAGATGCCGAAACATCTCAGTCCACCTCAGAGGAACCTGATTTCCCTGCAGTTCCTCGACTGTCACACCGAGTATGGACTCACACCATGGTGGCACGTGTTTCAGCCTTGTGGGAAAGCCTCAAGGGAAAGCCACAGACCCCTGTGTCAACTCGACAAGAATCCTGACCTTGCTGCCACAGCTGGGGAGGAAAGTGGACGTGCACGTATCCACTCAAAATGAGGCCTGACTTCCCTGTGGAGCCTCCGGAGGAACCCCACGTTCCATGTCAGCACTGGAGAGGAAACCTCAGGTTCTGACTTTGGCTCCAGACGAGGACTTAGGAGCTGGCCCCGACAGTGCAGGGACCCCGAGAGGCCCCTCACAACTCGTGTGGAGACTGGCCTTTCCTGAGGCCACAGGGGCGGGTCCCTGAGGTCCCCGTCATAACTCGAGAGAATCCTGCCACAACTCGAGAAACCCAGGAGGTTCTACCCTCCAGCCCAGATGAGGCCCTTGTCCACTGCCACGTCTTGGGGAAAGTCAACCCTTCCCTCTTGAACCTCAAAGGGGTCCTTCACACCCTTTCAGCGACTCAAGAAGTACCTCGACATGCTCTTCTCCACTCAAGAGGAACACCAAGGGTCCGGCCACAAATCAAGCGTAGCCACATTTCCCCACCCACCACTCGAGATGAGGGTTCTTTCCCTGATTCGTCTGGAACTATTCCTGGCATTCCTGTCGCATCTCAAGAGGAGGCGCTCTCCAAAAGAGTGTTGAGAGGAACTCCAGGGTTCGTGCCACTGTTCTGAAAGACCCCCAGATGTCTCCACTCCAGAGGAACCTGGTGGCCCTGCTCTGCCTTGACTGTCACACCGAGGATTGGCTAACACCACGGTGGCACGTGTGAGAGCCCAGTGGGAATGCCTCTTGAGAAAGCCAAAGACCCCTTGTGTCAACACGACGGGAAGACTGACCCTACTGCTACAGCTCAGGAGGAAAGCGGACATGCATGTCTCCACTCAAGATGAAGCCTGATTACCCTTTGGAGCATCCAGAGTAACCCCATGATCCACTGGAGACGAAACCTCAGGCTCCAGATGAGAACTTAGGAGCTGGCCCTGACTGTGCAAGAATCCCGACCAGCCACTCACAACTCACATGGAGACTGGCCTTTCTTGAGTCCGCAGGGGCGGGTACCTGAGGTCCCAGTTGTAACTCGAGGAACCTGCAGCAACTCGGGAAAAACCAGGAGGTTCTCCCCNCCCTGACTGTGCAAGAATCCCGACCAGCCACTCACAACTCACATGGAGACTGGCCTTTCTTGAGTCCGCAGGGGCGGGTACCTGAGGTCCCAGTTGTAACTCGAGGAACCTGCAGCAACTCGGGAAAAACCAGGAGGTTCTCCCCTCCTGGAGGGATGAGGCCCTTGTCCACTGCGGCGTCTCAGGGGAAGTCACCCCTTCCCTCTTTAACCTTGAAAGGGTCCTTCACACCCTTGTAGTGATTCAAGAAGAACTCTGACATACCCTTCTGCATTTGAGAGGAACACCAAGGGTCCCGCCACAACTCAAGACAAACCCCGTTTCTGCCTCTTCCGCTCCAGATGAGGGTTCCTTTCTCTGCTTTGTCGGGGAAGGTTTCCCAGCATTCTCGTTACATCTCAAGAGGAGCCTTGGTCTACAGGAAAGTCGAGAGCAACTACAAGGATCGTGCCACCATTCCAAAAGAAAACCAAATGTTTCAGTACACTCCAGAGGAAACTGACTTCCCTGCACTGCATCGAATGTCTACCCGAGTATCGACTCACACCATGGTGGCACGTGTTTCAACCCTGTGATAAAGCCTCAACGGAAAGCCACAAACCCCTGTTTTGACTCGACTGGAAGCCTGAACTTGATGCTACAGCTAGAGAAGAAAACGGATGTGCACGTCTCCACTCCAGACGAGGCCTGACTCCCCTGTGGATCCTCCAGAGGAACCCCATGATCCATGTAAGCACTGGAGAAGAAAACTGAGGTTCTGGCCTCGGCTCCAAATGAGGACTTAGGAGCTAGCCCAGACTGGGCAGGAATCCCGAGAAACCCCTCATAACTCGCGTGGAGACAGGCCTTTCCAGAGACCACAGGGGTGAGTCACTGAGGTCTTCGTCGTATCTCATGAGGAACCGGCCACAACTGGAGAAAAAACAGGAGGTTCTCACCTCCATGCAAGATTAGGCCCTTGTCCAGTTCGTTGTCTTGGAGAAAGTCACCTTCTCCCTCTTCAACCTCGAAGGGGTCCTTTACAGCCTTGCAGTGACTCAAGATGCACCCCAACATACCCTTCTCCACTCGAGAGCAACACCGAGGGTCCCGCCACAACTCACGAGGAGCACCGTTTCCCAATTCTCTGCTGGAAATGAGTGTTCCTTTCCCTTCTTCGTCGGGGAAGGATTCCTGGCATTCCCGTCGCATCTCAAGAGGAGGCGCTCTTCACAGGAAAGTCGAGAGGAACTACAGGGGTCGTGCCACCATTCCAAAAGTCCCCCAAATATCTCAGTCCATTTCAGAGGAACCTCATTTCCCTGAACTTCCCCGAATATCACCCTGAGTATGGACTCACACCTTAGTGGCCCGTGTTTCAGCCCTGTTGGAAACCCTCGAGGGAAAACCACAGATCCCTGTGTCACTCGACGGGAAGCCTCATTTCCCTGCACTGCCCTGAATGTCACCCAGAGTATGCACTCACACCAGGGTGGCAAGTGTTTTAACCCTGTTGAAAAGCCTCGAGGTAAAGCCACAGTCTCCTGTGTCAACTCGATGGGAATCTTCACCCTGCTGTGACAGCACATGAGGAAAACGAACATGCATGTCTCCACGCGAAATGAGGCCTGATTCCCCTGTGGAGCTTCCAGAGGAACACCACGATCCATGGAAGCACTGCAGAAGAAATCTCCGGCTCCAGATGAGGACATAGAAGCCGGCCCCGACTGCGCAGGAATCCCGAGAGGCCCCTTGCAACTCGCATGGAGACTGGACTTTCCTGAGGCCACAGTGGGGGACCCTGAGGTACCCGTCATATCTCTCAAGGAACTAGCCACAACTGGAGAAAAACCAGGAGATTACTACCTCCAGGTGAGATGAGCATCTTGTCCACTGAGGTGTCTCAGGGGAAGCCCCCCTTCCCACCTGAACCTCAAAGGGATCCTTCACACCCTTGCAGCCATGAACAAAAAGTACCCTGACATGCCTTTCTCCACTCGAGAGGAACACTGAGGGTCCCGCCACAACTCAAGGCAATCCCCGTTTCCTCCTCCTCCGTTCGAGATGAGATTTCCTTTCCCTGTTTCGTTCGGGAAGGAATCCCGGTGTTACCGTCGCATCTCGAGGATGTGCTCTCCACTGGAGAGTCGAGAGGAACTCCAGGGCTTGTCCCACCATTCCGAAAGACCCCCAGATGTCTTTGTCCATTCCAGAGGAACCTGAAGGCCCTGCGCTGCCTCAAATGTCACCCAAGCATCGGCTCACAGCACCTTGGCACTTGTGATAGCCCTGTGGGAAACCTCGAGGGAAAGCCACAGACCCCCTGTGACAACTCGACGGCAAGCCTGACTCTGCTGCTACAGCTCAGGAGGAAAGCAGACATGTACGTCTCGACTTGAGATGAGGCCTGACTCTGCTGTGAAGCCTCCAGAGGAAACCCTAGGTCCACGTCAGTACTGCAGAGAATACCTCAGGTGCCAGATGAGGACTTAGGAGCCAGAACCGACTGCACAGAAATCCCCAGAGGCCCCTTGCAACTCGCTTGGAGACGCATTTCCTGAGGCCACAGGGGCGGGTCTGTAAGGTCCCCATTGTAACTCTTGAGGAACACGTCACAATTCGAGAAAAACAAGGAGGTTCTTCGGTTCAGGCGAGATGAGGCCTTTGTTTGCTGTGGCGTCTCAGGGGAAGTAACCCTTTCCCTCTTGAACATTGAAGTGTTCCTTCACACCTTTACAGCTACTCTCAAGAAGTTCCCTGACATGCCCTTCTCCACTCGAGAGGAACATCGAGGGTCCCGCCACAACTCAAGTGAAGCCCCGTATCCCCCTCCTCTGCTCGAGATGAGTATTCGTTTCCCTGCTTCATCGAGGAAGGATTCCCTGTGTTCCCGTCCCATCTCAACAGGAGGCGCTCTCCATAGGAGCGTCGAGAGTAACTCCAGGGTTCGTGCCACCATTCCAAAAGACCCCCAGTTGACTCCGTCCACTCCAGTGGAACCTGGTGGCCCTGTACTGCCTCGACTGTCACCCCGATGATTGGCTCAAAACATGGCAATGTGACAGCCCTATAGGAAAGCCTCGAGGGAAAGCCACAGACCACCTGTGTCAACTCGACGGGAGCCTGAAACTGCTGTTACATCTCAGGAGGAAAACGGACGCACACGTATCCAATCGAGACGAGGCCTGACTCCTGTGTGGAGCTTCCATAAGTACGCCACGATCACCGTCAGCACTGGAGTGGAAACCTAAGACTGCAGACGAGGACATATGAACCAGCTCCGACTGCACAGGAATCCCCAGAGGCCCCTCGCAACTCGCGTGGAGACTTGCCTTTCCTGAGGCCAGAGGGGAGGTTTTCTGAGGTCCCCCTTGTAACTCGAGAGGAACCTGCAGCAACTCGAGGAAAACCGGGAGGTTCTCCCCTCCAGGCAAGATGAGGCCCTTGTCTGCTATGGCGTCTCAGGGGAAGTCACACCTTCCCTCTTGAACTTGGAAAGGGTCCTTCACACCCTTGCAGCANGGAACCTGCAGCAACTCGAGGAAAACCGGGAGGTTCTCCCCTCCAGGCAAGATGAGGCCCTTGTCTGCTATGGCGTCTCAGGGGAAGTCACACCTTCCCTCTTGAACTTGGAAAGGGTCCTTCACACCCTTGCAGCAACGCTCAAGAAGTACCCTGACATGCCCTTCTCCAATCGAGAGGAACACCGAGGGTCCCACCACAACTCAAGCGGAGCCCTGTTTCCCCCTTCTCCTCTCGAGATGAGGGTTCTTTTCTCTGCTTCATCGAGGATGGAGTCCCGGTGTTCCCATCGCATCTCAAGAGGAGACTCTCTCCACAGAAGAGTCGAGAGGAACTCCAATGGTAGTGCCTCAGTTCTAAAAGACACCCAGATGTCTCAGTCCATTCCAGAGAAATCTGGTGGCCCTGGGCCACCTCAACTGTCACCCCTAGGATCTGCTCAAACCACGGTGGCACTTGAGACATCCTTGTGTGAAAGCCTCGAGGGAAAGCCACAGACCCCCTATGTCAACTCGACGGGAAGCCTGACCCTGCTGCTACAGCTCAGGAGGAAAGCAGTAGTGCATGTCTCCACTCGAGACGAGGCCTGAGTGCCTGGTGGAGCCTCCAGAGGAACCCCAAGATCCACGTCAGGACTGGAGAGGAAACCTCAGTCTATAAGATTAGGACTTAAGAGCCGGACCCTATTGTGCAGGAATCCACAGAGGCCCTTCGCAACTCATGTAGAGATTGGCCTTTCATGAGGCCACAGATACGGGTCCCTGAGGTCCCCTTCATAACTCAAGAGGAACCTGCTGCAACTTGAGAAAAACCAGGAGGTTCTTCCCTACAGGCGAGATGAGTCCCTTTTCTGATGAAGCATCTCGGGGGAAGTCACCGCTTCCCTATTGAACCTTGAAGTGGTCCTTCACACCCTTGCAGCGATGCTTAAGGAGTATCCCAGCATGCCCTTCTCCACTCTAGAGGAACACCAAGGGTCCCGTCACAACTCAAGCGGTGCCCTGTTTCCCTCTCCTCCACTCGAGATGAAGTTTCCTTTCCCTCCTTCCTCAGGGAAGTATTCCTGGCATTCCAGTCGCATCTGAAGAGGAGGAGCTTTCCACAGGAGACTGGAGAGCATCTCCATGGGTCAAGCCTCCGTTGTAAAGGACCCCCAGATGTCTCTGTCCTCTCCAGAGGAAATTGGTGGCCCTGGGCCACCTTGACTGTCACCCCGAGTATCAGCTTACACCATGGTGGCACGTGTGACAGTCCTGAGGGAAAGCCTCGAGGGAAACCCACAGACCCCTGTGTCAACTCGACGGGAAGCCAGAAACTGCTGCTACAGCTCAGGAGGGAAGCGGACATGCAGGTCTCCACTTGAGACGAGTCCTGACTTCCTTGTGGAGCCTCCATAGGTACCCCATTATACATGTCAGCACTGGAGTGGAAACCTCAGGCTCCAGACGAGGACTTAGGAGCCAGCCCTGACTGCACAGCAATCCCCAGAGTCCCCTCACAACTCGTGTGGAGACTGACCTTTTCTGATGCCACAGGGCGGGTCCCTGAGGTCCCAGTCATAACTCGAGTGGAACCTGCCGCAACTCGATAAAAATCAGGATGTTCTTTCCTCCAGGCGAGATAAGGCCCTTGTCCACTGCGGCTTCTCGGGGGAGGTCACCCCTTTCCTATGGAACCTATAATGTGTCCTTTACACCCTTACAGTGACACTGAAGAAGTACCCCAACATGTCCTTCTCCACTCGAGAGGAACACCTAGGGTCCCGCCACAACTCAGGCGGAGCCTCGTTTCCCTCTACTCCGCTCAAGATGCGGGTTCCATTCCCTGCTTCATCAGGGGAGGATTCCTGGTGTTCCCGTCGCATCTCAAGAGGAGGCACTCTCTAAAGGAGAGTCGAGAGGAACTCCAGCGATCATGATACTGTTCCCAAAGACCCCCAAATATCTTGGTCCACTCCCGAGGAACCTGGTGTCCCTATACCCCCTCGACTGTCACCCCGAGGATTGGCTCACACCACGGTGGTACGTTTGACAACTGTGGGAAAGCCTCGAGGGAAAACCACAGACCCTCGTGTCAACTCAACGGGAAGCCTGATGCTGCTGCTACAGGTCGGGAGGAAAGAGGACGAGCACGTCTCCACTCGATTCGAGGCCTGACTCCCCTGTGGAGCCTCCAGAGGAACCGAAGATAAACGTCAGCACTGGAGAGGAAACCTCAGGCTCCAGATGAGGACATAGGAGCCGGCCCCAACTGCACGGAATCCCTAGAGGCCCCTCACAACTCGCGTGGAGACTGAGGCCACGCGGGTGGGTTACTGATGTCCCCGTCATAACTCGAGAGGAACCTGCCACAACTGAAGAAAAACTAGGAGTTTCTCCCCTCCAGGCAGGATGAGGCCCCTGTCCACTGCGATGTCTCCTGGGAAAACACCCCTTCCCTCTTGAACATCGAAGGGGTCCTTAACAACATTGCAGTGATGCTCAAGAAGTACCCCAACATCCACTTCTCCACTCGAGAGGAATACTGAGGTTCCTGCCACAACTCAAGTGGAGCGCCGTTTCCCCCTCCTCCACTTGAGGTGAGGGTTCTGTTAACTACTTCATCGGGGAAGGATTCCCGGTGTTCCAGTCGCATCTCAAGAAGAGGTGCTCCACACAGTAGTGTTGAGAAGAACTCCTTGGGATGTGACACCGTTCCCAAAGACCCTCAGATATCTCCGTATTCTCCAGAGGAAACTGGTGGCCCTCGCCACCTTGACAGTCACCCCAAGTATCAGCTCACCCCACGGTGGAATGTGTAACATCCCTGTGGGAAAGCCTAGAGGGAAATGCACAGACCCCATTTGTTAACTCAATGGGAAGGCTAACCCTGCTGCTACAGCTCAGAAGGAAAGCAGACATGCATGTCACCACTCAAAACAAGGCCTGACTCCCCTGTGGAGCCTCCAGAGGAACCGCCTGATCCACGCCATCAATGGAGAGGAAACTTCAGGCTCCAGACGAGTACTTAGGAGCCCACCACCACTGCACAGTAATACCCAGAAGCCCCTGGCAACTCGCCTGGAGACTGGACTTTCCTCAGGCCACAGGAGGAGTCTGTGAGGTCCCCATCGTAACTCGAGAAGAACCTGCCGCAACTGAAGAAAAACCAGGAGGTTCTCCACACCGGCAAGATGAGGCCCTTGTCCGCTGCGGTGTCTCGGTGTAAGTCATCCCTTTCCTCTTGAATCTCGAAGGAATCCTTCACACCTTTGCAGCGATGCTCAAGAAGTACCCTGACATGCCTTACTCTACTCGAGAGGAACACCGAGGGTCCCGCCACAACTCAAGCGGAGCCCCGTTTCCCCCTCCTCTGATCGAGATGAGAGTTCTTTTCCCTGCTTCGTTGGGGAAGGATACCCGGCGTTCCCGTCGCATCTCAAGCAGAGGCGCTCTCCAAAGGAGTGTTGAGAGGAACTACAGACGTTGTGCCACCATTACGAAAGACACCCAGATGTCTCCATACACTCCAGAAGAACCTGGTGGCGCTGCTCCGCCTCGACTTTCACCCCAAATATCGGCTGACACCACGGTGGCACTTGTGACAGCCCTGTGGGAAAGCCTCGAGGGAAAGCCACAGACCCTCTGTGTCAATTCAACAGGAAGACTGACCCTGCTGTTACATCTCGGGTGGAAATCGGACATGCACATTTCCACACGAAACGAGGCCTGATTTCCCTGTGGAACCTCCAAAGGAACCCCATGATCCATGGCAGCACTGGAGAAGAAACCTCAGGCTCCAGACGAGGACTTAGGAGCTGACAACCAATGCGAGGAATCCCGAGAGGCCTGTCGCAACTCAAGTGGATCCCTTTCTTTCCTCAGGCCACAGGGGCAGTTCCCTGATGTCCCTGTCATAAAACGAGAGGAACCTGCAGCAACTTGAGAAGAACCAGGAGGTTCTCCCCTCCAGGTGAGATGAGGCCCTTTCCCCTTTTCCTCAAAGGAGTCTTTCACTCCCTTGCAGAGACTCAAGAATCACCTCGACATACACTTCTCCACTCGAGAGGAACACGGAGGGTCCTGCCACAAATCAAGAGGAGGCCTGTTTCCCCCTCCTCTGCTCGAGATGAGGGCTCCTTTCCCTGCTTCTTCGGGCAAAGAATCCCCGCATGACCATCGCATCTCAAGAGGAGGCGCTTTCCACAAGAGTCGAGATGAACTCTAGGGGTTGTGCCACTGTTCAGAGAGACC
Organism: Neotragus pygmaeus; assembly: GCA_006410875.1. Taxonomy (NCBI): domain Eukaryota; kingdom Metazoa; phylum Chordata; class Mammalia; order Artiodactyla; family Bovidae; genus Neotragus; species Neotragus pygmaeus. The sequence continues at coordinate 24,577 of SJYV01000998.1, forward strand.
CCCAGATGTCTCAGTCCACTCGAGATGAACCTGGTTACCTTGCACTGCCTCGACTATCACCCTGAGCATCAGCTCACACTATGGTGGCACGTGTGACAGCCCTGTGGGAAAGCCTTTAGGGAAAGCCCAGACCTTTGTGTCAACTCGATGGGAAGACTGACTCTGCTGCTACAACCTGGGACGAAAGCAGACGTGCACGTCTCCACTCAAGACGAGGCCTGATTCCCCTGTGGAGCCTCCAGAGGAACTACACGATGCATGTCAGCAGTGGAGAGGAAATCTCAGGCTCCACATGGGGACTTAGGAACCGGCCCCCACTGTGCAGGAATCCTGAGATGCCCCTCTCAACTCGTGTGTACAGTGCCCTTTCCTGAGGCCATAGGGGTGGGTCCCTGAGGTCCCCATTGTAACTCGAGAGGAACCTGTCACAACTAGAGCTAAACCAGGATGTTCTCCCCTCCAGTTGAGATGAACTCCTTGTCCGCTGCGGTGTCTCGGGGTAGTCACCCCTTCACTCTTAAACCACAAAACGGTCCTTCACACCCTTGCATTGACTCAAGAAGTACCCCGACATACCCTTCTCCACTCAAGAGGAACACCGAGGGTCCTGCCTCAACTCAAGAGGAGCCCATTATCCCACTTCTCCGCTAGAGATGAGGGTTCCTTTTTCTTGTTCTTCGGGAAAGGATTCCCGGCATTCCTGTCGCATCTCAAGAGGAGGCGCTCTCCACAGAAAAGTCGAGAGGAAACTCAAGGATGGTGCAACCGTTCTGAAAGACCACCAGATATCTCAGTCCACTCCAGATTAACCTGGTTGCCCTGCACTGCCTAGACTATCACAGCAAGTCTCGGCTCAAACTACAGTGGCATGTCTGACAGCCCTGTGGGAAAGCCTTGACGGAAAACCACAGACCCCTGTGTCAACCTGACAGGAAGCCTGACCCTGATGCTACAGCTTGGCAGGAAAGCGGACGTGCACGTCTCCACTCGAGATGAGGCTTGACTCCCTTGTGGAGCCTCTAGAGGAACCCCATGATTCATGTCAGCATTTGAGAGGAAACCTCAGGTTCCATTTTTGGCTCAAGAAAAGGACTTAGTAGCCTGCAATGACTGCTCAGGAATCCCAAGAGATACCTTGCAACTTGCATGGAGAGCAGACTTTCCTGAGGCCACATGGGAGGGTCCCTGAGGACTCCGTCCTAACTCGAGAGAAACCTGGAGCAACTCGAGAAAAACCAGGAGGTTCTCTTCAGGTGAGATGAGTTCCTTGTCCACTGCAGCATCTCGTGGGAAGTCGCTTCTTCCCTCTTTAACCTAGAAGGGGTCCTTCACGCCCTTGCAGCGACTGAAGAAGTATCCCGACATACCCTTCTCCACTCGAGAGGAACACCAAGAGTCCTGCCACAATTCAAGGCTAGCCTCTTTTCCCCCTCCTCCGCTCGAGATGAGGGTTCCTTTCCCTGCTTCGTTGGGGAAGGAATCCCGGCATTCCTGTCTCATCTCAAGAGGAGGAGCTCTCCACAGGAAAGTCAAGAGGAACTCTAGGGGTCGTGCCATTATTCCAAAAGATCCCCAGATGTTTCAGTCCATTCCAGAGGAACCTCCTTTCCCTGCACTGCCCCAAATGTCACGCTGAGTATGGAGTCACAACACTTTGGCACATTTTTAAACCCTGTCAGAAAGCCTCGAGGGAAAGCGACAGACCCCTGTGTCAACTCGACGGGAATCCTCACTCTGCTGCTACATCTTGGGAGGAAAGTGGACGTGCACATTTCCACATGAAACGAGTCTTGATTCCCCTGTGGAGCCTCCAGAGGGACCTCAGGATCCAGGTCAGCAATGGAGAGGAAACCTCAGTTTCCGGTCTCAGCTCAAGAGGAAGACTTAGGAGCCGACAACGACTGTGCAGGAATGCTAAGAGGCCCCTCTCAACTCACGTGAAGACTGGTCTTTCCTTCACCACAGGTGAAGGTCCCTGAGAAACCCGTCGTAACTCAAGAGGAACCAGCTGCAACCCTAGAAAAACCAAGAGATTCTCCCCTCCAAGTGAGATGAGGCCTTTGGCTGATGTGTCTTTTCGGGGAAGTCACCTCTTCCCTCTTGAACCTCAAAGGGGTCCTTCACACCCTTGAAGCGATTCAAGATGTACCCCAACATATCATTCTCCACTCAAGAGGAACACCAAGGGTCCTGCCACAATTCAACAGGAGCCCTGTTTCAGCCTCCTCTGCTCCAAATGAGTGTTCCTTTCACTGCTTTGTCGGGGAAGGATTCCTGACATTCACGTCACATCTCAAGAGGAGCTGTGCTCAACAGGAAAGTCGAGAGGAACTACAGGGATGGTGCCACCATTCCAAAAGACCCCCAAATGTCTCAGTACATTCGAGAGGACCCTGACTTCCCTGCACTGTGTCGAATGTCTCCCCGAGTATGGACTCACACCATGTGACACGTGCTTCAGCCCTGTGGGAAAGCCTCGAGGGAAAGCCACAGATCCCTGTTTCAACTCGAGGCGAAGCATGACCCTGATGCTACAGCTAGGGAGGAAAACGGATGTGCATGTCTCCACTAGAGACGAGGCCTGACTCACCTGTGGATTCTCCACAGGAACCCCATGATCCTTGTAAGCACTGGAGAAGAAAACTCAGGTTCCGGCCTCAGCTCCAGACGAGAACTTAGGAGCCGGCCCCTGCTGGGCGGGAATCCCGAGAGGCCCCTCACGACTCACGTGGAGACTGGTTTTTCCTGAGGCCACGGGGTGAATGCCTGATGTACCCGTCGTATCTCGTGAGGAACTGGCCGCAACTTGAGAAAAACCAGGATATTGTCCCCTCCAGGCGAGATGAGGCCCTTGTCCACTGCGACATCTCGGGGGAAGTCATCCCATCCCTCTTGAACCACGCAGGGTACTTCACACCATTGCAGTGACTCAAGAATTAACCCAGCATGCCCTTTCCAATTCGAGAGGAACACCAAGGGTCCCGCCACAACTCAAGAGGAGCCCCGTTTCCCCCTCTTCCAGTGGAGATGAGGGTTGCTTTCCCTGCTTCATCGCTGGAGGTTTCCCGGGCTTCCCGTCACATCTCAAGAGGAGGAGCTGTCCACAGGAAAGTTGAGAGGAACTCCAGGGGTCGTGCCACCATTCCAAAAGCCCTTTAAATGTCTCAGTCTACTCCAGTGGAACCTGATTTCACTGCACCGCTTCGACTGCCACCCCAAGTATGGACTCACACCGCNTCTCAAGAGGAGGAGCTGTCCACAGGAAAGTTGAGAGGAACTCCAGGGGTCGTGCCACCATTCCAAAAGCCCTTTAAATGTCTCAGTCTACTCCAGTGGAACCTGATTTCACTGCACCGCTTCGACTGCCACCCCAAGTATGGACTCACACCGCGATGGCACGTGTTTCAGTCCTGTGGGAAAGCTTCGAAGGAAAGACACAGACCCCTGTGTCAACCCGATGGGAAGCCTGACCCTGCTGCTACAGCTCTGGAGGAAAGCAGACGTGCACATCTCCACTCAAAACGAGGCCTGACTCTCCTGTGAAACCTCCAGAGTAACCCCACGATCCATGTCAGCACTTGAGAGGAAATCTCAGGTTCCGTTCTCGGCTCAAGATGAGGACTTAGGAGCTGACAACGACTGTGAAGGAATCCCGAGAGGCCCCTCGCAACTCTCGTGGAGACTGGTCTTTCCTTGGCCACAGGTGAAGGTCCCTGAGAACCCCATCGTAACTCGAGAGAAACCTGCTGCAACTCGAGAAAAACCAGGAGGTTCTCCTCTCCAGGCGAGATGAGGCCCTTGTCCACTGCAATGTCTCAAGGGAAGTTACCCCTTCCCTCTTGAACCTCGAACGGGTCATTAACACCTTTGCTGGGACTCAAGAAGTACCCCAACATATCCTTTCCCACTCGAGAGGAACACCGAGGGCCCTGCCACAACTCAAGAGGAGCCACGCTTCCCCCTGTTCTGCTCAAGATGAGGGTTCCTTTCCCTGCTTCATCGGGGAAGGATTCCCGGCATTCTTGTCATATCTCAAGAGGAGGAGCTGTCCAGATGAAATTTGAGAGGAACTGCAGGGCAAGTTCCGAAAGACCATTCCAAAAGACATCCAAATATCTCAGTCCACCCTTGTGGAATCTGATTTCCCTCTTGAAACTAGAAAGGAACCTTCTCACCCTTGCAGCAACTCAAGAAGTTCCACGATATACCCATCTCCACTCGAGAGGAACACAGAGGGTCCCGCCAAACTGAAGAGGAGCCCCTGTTCATGCTGCTCTGCTCTAGATGAGGGTTCCTTTCTCAGTTTCGTCCGGAAAGGATTCTCAGCTTAACTGTCAAATCTCAAGAGGATGTGCTCTCAACACGAAAGTCGAGAGAAACTCCAGGGGTCATGTAACCATTCCAAAAGACCCCCAAATGTCTCAGTTCACTCCAGGCGATCCTGATTTCCCTGCACTTCCTCGACTGTCACCACAAGTATCGACTCACACCACTGTGGCACGTTTGACAGCCCTGTAGGAAAGCCTCAAGGGAAAGCCACAGATCCCTGTGTCCACTTGACAGGAAGCCTGAAACTTCTGGTACAGCTTGGGAGGAAAGCGGTCATGCATGTCTCCACTTGAGACGAGGCCTGACTCCCCTGTGGAGACTCCAGAGGTACCCCAAGATCCATGTCCGCACTGGAGAGGAAACCACAGGTTCCAGCGTTGGCTCTAGATGAGAACTTAGGACCGGCACCCCAAGGAGAGGAATCCAGATGGGCCCCTCACATCTTGCAGGGAGACTGGTCTTTCCTGAGGTCACATGAGCTGGTCCCTGAAGTCCCCATCGTATCTCAAGAGGAACCTGCCACAACTCAAGAAAAACCAGGAGGTTCTCCCCTCCAGGCGAGATGAGGCCCTATTCCGTGTGGAAACTCGAGGGAATTAATATCTTCCCTCTTGAACCTTCAAAGGGTCCGTCTCACCCTTGCAGCAACTCAAGAAGTTCCCCAAAATACCCGTCTCCACTTGAGAGGAACAGCGAGGGTCCCAACAAAATCAAGAGGAGCCTCATTTCCCACTCCTCTGCTTGAGATAAGGGTTTGTTAAACTGCTTCATCGGGAAAGCATTCCCAGCGTTTCCGTCGCATCTCAAGAGGAGGCACTCTCAACAGGAAAATCTAGAGGAACTGCTGGGGTCGTGCAACCATTGCAAAATACCCCCAAATGATTCAGTCCAATCCAGAGGAACCTGATTTCCCTGCAGTGCCTCAACTGTCACCACGAGTATCGACTCACCACGGTGCACATGTCACAGCTCTGTGGGAAAGCCTTGAGGGAAAGCCACAGATCCCTATGTCAACTTGACAGGAAGCCTCACATTGTGGATACAGCTCGGGGGGATAGTGGTCGTGCATGTCTCCACTCGAGCTGAGGCCTGACTCCCCTGTGGAGACTCCATGTCAGCACTGGAGAGGAAACCTCAGGTTCGGGACTCAGATCCAGCTGAGGACTTAGAATCCAAAACCGACTGGAGAGGAATTCAGAGAAGTCCATCAAAACTTGCATGGAGACTGGCCTTTCCTGAGGCCACACCAGCGGGTCCCTGAGGTCCCCGTCATAAATCAAGAGGAACCAGATTCAAGTCGAGAAAAACCAGCAGGTTCTCCCCTCCAGGCAAGATGAGGTACTATTCCTGAGGCATCTCGAGGGAAATCACACCTTCCCTCTTGAACCTCAAAAGTGTCCTTCACATTCTTACAGCAACTCGAGAAATTCCCCGAAATACCCGTCTTCACTGGAGAGGAACATCGAGGGTCCCACCAAAACTCAAGAGGAGTCCCGTATGCCCCTCATCCACTCGAGATGAGGTTTACATTCCTTGCTGCATAAGGAAAGGGTTCCCGGCATTCCTGTCGCATCTCAAGAGGAGGCGCTCTCCACAGGAAAGTCAAGAGGAACTCAAGGGATCATGCCACCATTCCAAAGGACCTCCAAATGTCTCAGCCCGCTCCAGAGGAATCTGAATTCACTGCACTGCCTCGACTGTCACCCCGAGTATCAACTCACCCCATGGTGGCATGTGTAAAAGCCCTGTGGGAAAACCTCTAGGGAAAGGCACAGAGCCCTGTATCAAATCGAAGGGAAGCCTGACACTGCTTCTACAGCTCGGGAGGAAAGCGGACATGCATGTCTCCACTCGAGACGAGACCTGACTCCCCTGTGGAGACTCNGGAAAACCTCTAGGGAAAGGCACAGAGCCCTGTATCAAATCGAAGGGAAGCCTGACACTGCTTCTACAGCTCGGGAGGAAAGCGGACATGCATGTCTCCACTCGAGACGAGACCTGACTCCCCTGTGGAGACTCCAGACGAACCCCAAGATCCATGTCAGCACTGGAGAATAGACCTTATGTTCCGGCCTCGGATCCAAATGAGTACTTAAGACCCGGCACTGACAGGAGAGGAATCTCAAGAGGCCCCTTGGAACTTGCATGGAAACTGGCCTTTCCTGAGGCCTCATGAGCGTGCACATAAAGTCCCCATTGTAACTCGAGGGGAACCTGCCATAACGAGAAAAACCAGGAAGTTCTTCCCTCCAGGCTAGATGAGGCTCTTTTCCACTGTGGCATCTAGCACGAAATCACACATTCCCTCCTGAACCTTGAAAGTGTCTTTTACATCCTTGCAGCAACTCAAGAATTTCCCCGACATACCTGTCACCACTCGAGAGGAACAGTGAGGGTCCCACCAAATTCAAGAGGAGTCCTGTTTCCCCCTCCTCCACTCGAGATGACGGTTCCTTTCCCTGCTTCATCGGGAAGGTTTCTTGGCGTTCCCGTAGCATCTCAAGAGGATGCGCTCTCAACAGGAAAGTCGAGAGGACCTGCAGGGATCATGCTATCAATCGAAATGAACCCCAAGTGTCTCAGTGCACTCCAGAGGAACCTGATTTCCCTGCACTGCCTCGACTGTCACCTCAAGTATCAACTCACAACACGGTGGCACGTGTCAAAGCCATGTGGAAAAGTCTTGAGTGAAAGCCACAGATCCCTGTTTCAACTCTAGAAGAAGACAGACACTGCTTCTACAGCTCAGGAGGAAAGTGGATGTGCATGTCTCCACTCAAGACGAGGCCTGACTGCCCTGTGGAGACTCCAGAGGAATCCCAAGATCCATGTCACCACTGGAGAGGAAACCTCAAATTCCAGCCTCGGCTACAGACGAAGACTTAGTACCCAGCACCGACTGGGGTGGAATCCAGAGAGGTCCCTCGCAACTTGCATGGAGAGTGGCCTTTCCTGAGGCCACACAAGCGGGTCCCTGAGGTCCCCGTCATAACTGGAGAGGAACCTGCCACAACTCGAGAAAAACCAGGAGGTTCTCCCCTCTAGGCGAGATGAGGCCCTTTTCCGCTGCGGCGTCTAATGGGAAATCAAACCTACTTTCTTGAACATTGAAAGGGTCCTTCACACCCTTGCAGCAACTCAAGAAGTTCCGCGAAATACCCGTCTCCACTCGAGAGGAACACTGAGGGTCCTGCCACAATTCAAGAGGAGCCCGTTTCCCCTCCTCCACTTGAGATGAGGGTTCCTTTCCCTGCTTCGTAAGGAAAGGATTCCCAGCATTCCCGTTGCATCTCAGGAGGAGGTGCTTTGAACATAAAATTTGAGAGAAACTCCAGGTGAAGTTCCACCATTCCAAAAGACCTCCAAATGTCTCAGTCCACACCAGATGAACCTGATTTTCCTGCACTGCCTCGACTGTCATCCCGAGTATCGACTCCCACCATGGTGGCATGTGTGACAGCCCTGTGGGAAGCCTCGAGGGAAAGCCACAGATCCCTGTGTCAACTCAATGGGAAGCCTGACACTGCTGCTACAACTCGGGAGGAAAGCGGTCATGCATGTCTCCTTTCTAGACAAGGCATGACTCTCCTGTGGAGACCCCACAGGAACCCCAAGATCCATATCAGAAATTGAGAGGAAACCTCAGGTTTCGGCCTTGGCTCAATATGAGGAATTAGGACCAGGAACTGACTGGTGAGGAATCCCGAGAAGACCCTCGCAACTTCCACAGAGACTGGACTTTCCTGAGGCCACAGGAGTGGGTTCTTGAGGTCCCCATCATAACTGGAAGGGAACCTGCCGCAACTCAAGAAAAACCAGAAGGTTCTCCCCTCCAGGCGAGATGAGGCTCTATTTCACTGCGGCATCTTGAGGGAAATCACGCCTTCCCTCTTGAACCTTGAAAAGGTCCTTCCCAATCTTGCAGCAAGTCAAGAAGTTCCGTGACATACCCGTCTCCTCTTGAGAAGAACACTGAAGGTGCCACCACAACTCAAAAGAAGCCCCGTTTCCACCTCCTCTGCTCGAGGTGAGGCTTCCTTTCCGTACTTCATCAGGAAAGGATTCCCGGCCTTTCCGTTGGCCTTCCCATCACATCTGAAGAGGAGGCACTCTCAACAGGGAAGTCAAAAGGAACGCCAGATGTTGTGCCACCATTACAAAAGAATCCCAAATGTCTCAGTCCACTCCAGATGGATCTCTTTTCCCTCCGATGCCTTGACTGTCAGCCCGAGTATCGACTCACTCCACAGTGGCATGTGTGACAGCCCTGTGGGAAAGACTTGAGGGAAACCCACACATCCCAGTGTCAACTTGATGGGAAGCCTGACACTGCAGTTACACCTCGGGAGGATATCGGACGTGCATGTCTTCACTCGAGACAAGGCCTGATTCCCCTGTGGAGACTTCAGAGGAACCCCAAAATCCATGTCAGCACTGGAGAGGAAAACTCACTTTCCAGCCACGGCTCCAGACGAGGACTTAAGACCCGGCACCTCTGGAGAGGAATCCCGAGAGGCCCCTCGCAACTCGCATGGAGACTGGCCTTTCCTGAGGCCACANTTGAGAGTCCCTTGGACTGTAAGGAGATCCAACCAGTCCATCCTAAAGGAAACCAGTCCTGAATATTCACTGGAAGGGACTGATGCTGAAGCTGAAATTCCAATACTTTGGCTACCTAATGAAAGAACTGACTCACTAGAAAAGACCCTGATGCTGGGAAAGATTAAAGGCAGGAGGAAAAGGGGACGACAGAGGATGAGGTGGTTGGATGGCATCACGAACTCAATAGACTGAGTTTGAGTAAGCTCCTGGAGCTGGTGATAGACAGGGAGGCCTGGTGTGTTGCAGTCCATGGGGTCACAAAGAGTCGTACATGACTGAGTGACTGAACTGAAAGCTCCCTCTTTTAAACACTGCTTTCTTTTCAGTTCACAGTTGTAGTTCATTATTTACATCTGATTAACTTCGGGACATGTGAAAAGTTACCACTAATCTTTTCTAAAGCACAGTTAAATATAAAAAATGAGCAAAACATTGTTATAAGGAAGTATAACAGAAAGCCAATAATGGTAAAGTTATTACTTTGATAGAAAGAAATTTTAAGGAATGCTTCTAAAATGAAATACATTTTATAGTACAGTACTATATTTAAAAAGTGAGGAACATGTTTTATATCACAATTGATACTGATGACCCTTGCTGAGACTTTTCTTTCTTTGCAAATATGTATAAATACGTATCGGTAGAATTCTCTGTATGATCACCAAAAATTCTTGAGCCAAAGGACATATCTAACTATATTCATCAGACACAAATGAATTAAAGGTGCTTATAAAGTTTTGTGTTTAATTTCTACTATGAGGATTCTAAACAAAATAGCAATGGAAACAGGTGTTGGTGGGACTGTGGAGAAACTGGAACCCCCATACATTGCCAGTGGGGATGGAAAGTAGTGTATCCATGGGGGAAACAGTCTTGAAAAGCTAAACATAGAGATGCTACATGACCCCAGAATTTTTGCCTTGCGCTAAGTTGCTTCAGTTGTGTCCAACTCTTTGTGACCTTTAAACTGTAGCCCTCCAGGCTTCTCTGTCCATGGGATTCTCCAGGCAAGAATACTGGAATGGGTTTCCATGCCCTTCTCCAGGGAATCTTCCCAACCCAGGGACTGAATGTGTGTCAAACCTGTGTCTCTCATATCTCCTGTGTTGGCAGGTGGGTTCTTTACCACGAGTGCCATCTGAGAACTGAAAACACAAATCCACACAAAAACTAGTACACAAATACTCACAGTGGCACTGCTCATAACTCCAAAAAGAGGAAACAGCCCAAATGTCCATCAATGAATGAATGGACAAAAAGTGACATAGTCACACAACGGAATAGTATTCAGCCATAAAAAGGGTGGAGGGCTGATTATGCTACAGCATGAATGAACCTTGATAACATTACGTTAAGTGAAAGAAACCAGAGACAAATGCATTTACATGAAATGTCCAGAATTCAAAAATCCATAGAGATAGCAAGTAAATCAGTGGTTGGCTAGGGCTAGGGAAATCAGGGAATAGGGAGTAACTGTTAATGGACGGGTCTTTTTTCTTGAGTGTTGAAAATGTTCTGGAATTAGGTAGTGGTGATGGTTGCATAACTTTGTGAATATACCAGAAATCACTAAATCACAAACTTTAAAATGGTGCATTTTTATGGTATGTGAATTACACCTCAATTTTAATAATAATAATA
>SJYV01000999.1:0-20046 GCA_006410875.1 Neotragus pygmaeus
CCCACCAGGCTCCTCCATCCATGGGATTTTCCAAGCAAGAGTACTGGAGTGGGGTGCCATCGCCTTCTCTGCAGTAACTGCTTAGGACCTGTTAATTGAGCAAATAGGGTTTCACAGGTGATGCTAGTGGTAAAGGACATGCCTACCAGTGCTGGAGACATAAGAGATGTGGATTTGATCCCTGGGTGGGGAAGATCCCCTGGAGGAAGGCACAGCTACCTCTCTAGTATTTTTGCCTGGAATACTTGCCTGGACAGAGGAGAATGGTGGGCTGCAGCTCACGGGGTTGCAAAGAGTCAGACATGACTAAACTGAGCATGCATGCATGCATTGAACAAAGAAATCAATCAGGGTCTGAAATTTTACTACTTGAAGATATAGGAGGCTCAGCAAGAAGCATGTTAGGGATTCAGAAACCCCATACCCCTTCTTCCCTCTAGGTCCAGCCTATGAGGCTTACCTACCTGAGCCACAGTTCCAAGAAGGCCTAGTCTCAGTAGATCACAGGCCAGCTGAGCAGCCGGCATCCTTGGGAAAGGGAGTGTGGTGTCCCCTACGCCTGAGCACAGGAAGTAAAAGACGGGGGATGGCTCATGGTTATTCTGCCCCTGACCAACTGAGATCCAGCCCAGGATGTGTGGGCTCACCATTGAGATCAGCAGCTCCTTGAAAAGTCCCTTCCCCAGCTCACTTCTAAGTGGGGGAAGAGTGGTATCCCATTTTCTGTGAACAGGTGGGGGTGGGGAGGAGGGGAAAAGTTCCTTCTCCTACAGTTTCATCTGTTGAAGCCCAAGCTCCTCCTGTCACTTGGACCATTGCTATTTTAGGAGGAGTGAATCCAATTCAATGAGTGTCTGCTGATCACCTAGTGGAGACAGAATAATGATAATGACCAGTGGCTCTTTGCTGTTGATGAATATTGTCATCTCCAAGATCATATATGCGTGTCCCATCAAACCCATGGAGTAGATAACTGTTTCACTCCTGTCTTACAGATGAGGGAAAAAAGGAGACTTGCTTAGGGCCACATGGTATGAGAATCAGGTCTGGCCAGACTCCCAACCAGACCACACTCTGAGCTCTTGGGAGGAGGGAGAGGAAGAAGAGGGCCAGGAGGTTGAGGGTGGGATCATGACATAGGTATCTGGGGTTGAGGACAGCCACAGTCAGCAGGAGCAGGGGTCTGGTTCTTGCTATTTATATGTTCCCAGAAAAAGGCATATGTAGGTTAATATACAATTTCAGGAAGCTCAGAAGTGCTCGCGTGGGACAGAGATGGGAGCCAGAAAGGAAGAAAGGATGGTATTGAAGCCAGTGGGTAGCTTAGCTATTCTTGTCCTCCAAGTATAAGTCTTCACTCAGGGTGAAAGCAATTTCTGAATATAAAATAGGTAACTAATGAGAACCTACTGTACAGTGTAGGGAATTCTACTCAATGCTTTGTGGGGACCTCAATGGGAAGGAAATCCAAAAAAAGAGAATATATGTATTCACATAGCCGATTCACTTTACTGTACAGTAAAAACCAACACAATATTGTAAAGCAATTATGCTCCAATAAAAATTTAAAAAAAATGAAAGTAGGGCAAAACAACTCTGAATAAATGTGATTTTTCCTCTCAAGCCCAATATAGAACATGCAGAAATCAGGAGTACCCTGCTCCTATTCTTAGCAACTATGCCGTGCCATGTAATCATTGACAAAGATATCCCCAGCACATGTCCCAGTGACAACTGAATCAAAGCCGTGACCAGCAGCACGGGGTAAAGAGGTAACACCAGTAAACTTCTATTGTCACGAAACATAGAAAGCTATTGTTCAGGTCCTGTACAATGCACATACCTGTTGACTTCGCACTGTGATTACAAAAGGAGCCCCCATTTGCTCTAAAATCTAACTATAATGTCCACCTGTATTGTAAACTCAACCTGAAACTCATATACTATCTTTCATGAGCGTTATTTAAGAAGCATTTTTTTATTGTGTTGCAGTTCAGAAGCATTTTCAAAGGCAATTAGGAAGGTTAATACCTGAGAAACAGAAATGACTAAAAGAAATTGAAGCGGGTACCCCCCCCCCCGCCTTTATGTAAAGACAAATTCTCGTGGCAAACAGGACCTTCCTGTCCCATGGTGCTGCCTTTGAGGCTGCATCCAGCGCAGTCCCTGGAGGAGCAGCGACAGCACAGCCCTGACCTGCTCCTGGCCGTGACCTTGGGAAGGGACCTTCATTGTAAGCCGGGAGCCTGACATGCCCAGAAGCATGGTGACCTGCTCAAGGCCCCCCAGGGCTCAAATGCAGGCCCAAGTCCTGCTAGAGCCACGCTTCTTTCAACTAAGCTGTGTCCTACCAGTGGAAACAGTGAAGGGAACAGCACACGGCTGTTCGGGCATTAATTAATTGCAACAAAAGTGGGAATTGTTGAAAAGAGGACCAGCTGTGCTCTTTCCCCCCTGCTAGGCTGAGAGATACAGGGCAGGGCTGAGGCAGATGCCTAGGTCCCTGGTGGGTGTCAGACTGTGAGGCCGGCACCTGTCTCATCGGGCAGCAGAGAGAGGCTTCCTTGCTCAGCCACCCATCTCAGGTCTGTCTTTTCATTCCTGCCCTCTGGGCCCAGCTTGGGGAGCTGTGTGGCCTGGGAAAGGGAACACGAGTCTTCCGAGAACTCACTCTGTGCTGTGGGTGGGGGGTGTGTGCCGTGGCCCGCTTTGGTCTGCACAGTAGCCCTGCACGCTCCCTGTCATCAGGTCTGTTGGATGGGTGGGAAGCGGAATCTGTTAGGTGAGAGGCAGCAGGGCTCAGAGTCAAAGGTGTGGCCTCTGGCCTGAGCTGCTGGAATCCTGACTTTCTACTCACCAGACTAGAGGAAATGAAACTTAGCTTCTCAAAAGAACAGTATACTCTCTACATGTGGGGATAACAGGAGTGGGCAACAGGAGTGTCTCAGTGATTGGGCTTTGGTGAAGATGTATGGGTGATGCTTGCAAAGCTCTTGGCACAGTGCATGACACTCAGTAAGGGCTGACCCTAAGCCAGTGATAGTCGGTGCGAGGAGGAAGGGCTGACTTTAGCCCCAGCTCAGCCTGACTCTCTCCATACAGCCAGGGCACCATGTGCTAAATCCCTGCTCTGTGATTTATTTACAAGTTGCATGACCTTAGGTCACTTTCCTTGGGCCTCAGTTGCCTTTACTGTAGAGTGGGGATACTGCTTTACAGGATGGTTGTTGTGGCTCAAGGGAATTTGAAATAAAAACATTGACTCAACTGCTAAAAGTAATATGCAGAGTCAACTGTTAGCAGATGTTTTAACAAGTGTTGGTTGGTGTGTTTGGATTTGTCCTGGTTCTCTTTGGGGTTTAAAGTTGTTGTTCACTTGCTAAGTCATGCCTGACTCTTAGCGACCTCATGGAGTGTAGCAGGCCAGGCTCCTCCATCCTTCACTAATTCTTGGAGTTTGCTCGGATTCACGTCCACTGAATCAGTGATTCTATCTGACCATCTCATCCTCTACTGCCCCCTTCTCCTTTTGCCTTCAATCTTTCCCAGAATCAGAGTCTTGGGATTTAAAGTACAGAATCCTAACCCTTGACTCTCCTGGAAACCAGATAAGGGAAAAGATCAATACCTGATAAATGCACAAGATAGGAACAAAGTGGAGTGGGAAGGGAGCTGACTTTCTATTGATGCCTACTGTATGCCTGCCTAATGATGGGCATTTCAGAGATGTACTCCAGGTGTTCCAGCCCACAAGCCTGTGACTAGAAAGTCTTGGATCCTTCGCTTTCACCATCCCCTAGTGCCAGATCTGAGTGTTCTCTGGATATTTCAGGGCCTCGTTACTCACGAACTCCACCACACCCTTCCTCTCCTGCTTGAATCCCCATGCCTGTGCCCACTCCCCCATCCAAGCATGACCCTTGCTCTGTGAGGGGGGGCCACCCACCCTCTTCACCAGGGCATGGAACACTGACACACAGACCCTTCCAGGCAGACAGAGGATGGTGCCCCTCTCTACCTCCATGGGCTACAGGGCAGCTCTGCTTCCAGTAACCTTACAAAACCTTTTGAATTTTAAAAAATAATTTTATTTTATTAAAAAAAAATGGGGGGAGAGGTTGTGCTAGGTCTTTGTTGCTGCACGCAGGCTTTCTCTAGTTGTGCGGCTCTCTAGTGGTGATGTAGGAGCTTCTCGTGGCGGTGGCATCTCTTGTTGCAGAGCACTGGCTCTAGTTCCCAGCCTTCAGTAGCTGAGGCTTGTGGGCTCTAGAGCTCGGGCTCAGTAGTTGTGGCGCACGGGTTTAGTTGCCCCACAGCAGGTGGGATCTTCCTGGACCAGGGGTTGAGCCAGTGTCCCTTACATTGCAAGGCAGGTTCTTAGCCACTGGACTATCAGGGAAGCCCCTTTTTGACTTCTAACTCTCCATCGTCTAGATCTTAGAGCTCAACCCTGTCCCAGTGGCTGGATGAGAAGAGGTCCCATATCACCTCTCTTTTTCTGCTGTCTCCCTAGACCAAGCTCCCAGTCCAACATCTCCTTTACGCTCTCTCCTAAAAAATAAAAGTATCTGGGCATTATCAGTGGATATCAAAAATACTAGAGAGCACAGTAGCATTATCACTTGTCCAAATAGTGTCTGGATTCAGGCAATTCCCAATGCCACGCAGCATCTTTACCAAAATGCTGTGAGATAGATACTATTAACCCACTTTGCACATGAAGATGCTGAGGCTCAGAGGAAAGAGGTTGAGTCAAGGATGTTCAACTAGTAGTTGGCTGAGCTGGGGTTCTGATGCAGGAATGTTTGGTGCCACCTTGCTTCTGGAAGCCGAAGGGATGACCCTCTGACAGTGCCGGGTTGGACTGTGGGGACCCACCCACAGGGGTCTCTGGCTTCTTTCTCCCCAGCCACACAGGCATTAGCTGATGCTTCCTAGCATACTTTCCAAGCTCATCTAATACATCCATCCCAACCTTGGCTCTAATTATGTCTGCCCTTGAGAAAGCCAAGCAATTCAGCGCCCTCCCACCCTGGAAACTCAGACTCCCTGAGTTTTCCAGTGCATTTCAATATGCAAGAGCCCTGAAGAAAGGTGGCCTGTCTGTTTTCCTTCTCATGATGAAGTGGTTTTCATCTGGATCTGCAGGAGAACTTCCTCCCACCCTTTCTTTCCACTCTTTCTTTCTTATTATCCCCCAGGATCACAAATGCAAAATGCCCAAGATAACCGCTCCCATTTTTTTCTTCTCTGCTTTTTGTGTCTTTGAATCTTCAAATCACATGCCACACCAGCCAGTTTAGCATAAGAAATTAAATTAATTTTCAGGCTTCAGATGTAAATGCCTTTATTAATAATTTAAAGCACATTTATTTATGCAGTTTGATATGTTTCAGGTTCGGGGAAGCAATTAAGTTTTGCCCAAGTTGCTGATCAGCAGACAGTGTCTTCCATGTCTCCAGCTCCTCTGGAGCAGCTGCAGGAGAGAGAGTCACATGGGCAGAGCCTCACCCCTCTGGCCTGCCCACTGCCTCTGTGACATTCGGACTTTTGAAATGAGAGCACGTTTATTTGCAGGGGCCCATTTTGAGAAAGGCCAATTTCTTTCTCAGAATTGCCCTGGGTTGTTAAACTTGACCTTCAGAGGTCCTGGCCACTAAAGGTTTCTCCCCTCAACTAGTTCCTGGGAAGGCTGTCATGCTCTAAAAGCCACTTTTAACTTTTAACCTGGAAAGCAATTTTTCATCTATTAAGGGCCAGGCTGCTTGGGAGTGAGATGAGCTGGCTTGGCCACTTAGGAACTGGTGAGTGTGGACAACTTGCCCCACTGTGTTTCTTTATCTGAAAAATGAGGACATGATATTTACCTTAATAAGAATGCTGTGATGACTGTATAGCGAGATAACGTGTATGAAAGCACTTAGCTGGTCTCCCCACTTTCCCCTTTTGATGGCCTTGCCCTCTCCCCATCCCCAGACCTGTGCTTGGGCTGTGCCAGCCCCCACCTGTGATCCTCTTCCTTCTCATCTTCATATCTCAGCCCCACCCCAAACTTTGTCATAAAAATACTTTGTTTTCATTTATGCCTAGTACTATCCATAGAGCTTTTGCAGCCATGCTGGCTTCCTCCGTGAAAGAGGAGAAAGCTCACCATGGTTCTAGAGCTCACCACGAAACCATTCACCTCAGATTGGGACTTGAACCCACATGGCCGGCTCTTGAACCGGCCAAATCCCACGATCTCCCAACCCAGTTCACAGACCTGGTTTCAGGACCCAGTGAAGCTCAGGTTCTTGATGTCTCATTGCAGAAAGAAGTCAGTGAGAGACGAAGTGATAGGAAAGAAGTGGATTTATTTAGAAACACACTTCACGGACAGAGTGCAGGCCGTCTTAGAGGGTGAGTGCGGCCTTGGGAGAAACACACTCCACAGAGTGTGGGCTATTGCGGAAGGTGAGAGCGGCCTTGCAATGTGGTGTGGTTCGCATTTTAAAAAATCATTTATTTTACATCTAAAGATAATTGCTTTAGAATATTGGCTTGACTTCTGCCAGATATCAGTATGAATTAGCCATAGGTGTACATATGTCCCCTCCGTCTTGAATCTCCCTCCTACCTCCCACCATTTCCTACCCCTCTAGATTGTTACAGAGCCCCAGTTCCTTGAGTCATATGGCAAATTTCCATCAGCTATCGATTTTACGTATGTTACTGTAGATTCTTCCATACTACTCTCTCCATTCATCTCACTCTCTCTTTCCTCCCCCCATACCCTTGTCCATAAGTCCATTCTCTCTGTCTGTGTCTCCATTGCATACTCAGTTGCTAAGCTGTGTCCAGCTGTTTGCGACCCCACGGTCTGTAGCCTGCCAGGCTCCTCTGTTCATGGAATTTTCCAGGCAAGAATACTGGAGAGCACTGCCATTTCCTACTCCAGGGGATCTTCCCCACCCACGGATCAAACCCAAATCTCCTGTATCTCCTGCATCGACAGGCAGATTCTGTATGACCAAGCCATAAGCCCATAAAAGCTCTCATCTGAGATCAATTTAGCAACTTGTCTGTGCCATGAATGACAGCTCCTGAATGCCTTCTAGTGGGATTGTCTCTGGAACTCCTTGATTTGAGCTCTTGGCAGGAGCTGAAGTGGGTGGGGTGGAGGGGAGGCTGAGACAGGTTAGGGGAGCATGTGGGGAGGGCAGTGGGGGAAGCTGCCATCTCACATGTGGTCTGGGAGGCAGCATAATTTGGAAATAGTTCTGGCCGGAGGTCAAGAGAGCTGGGTTCCAACACAGCTCTACACTGGCTACCATGTCTCTGAGCGACCTCCCAGAGCCTCAGTTTTGTCATCTGTACCTGGGGACAATCCTGAGGATAATCTCGACCTTCCAGAGTGAGTGAGAAAATCTACAGTGCAACACTCAAAAGGCCTGGGCTGGTCTTTTTCTGTAGGTCTCCCTGCTCCCGTCTGCTCCCCAAGGTCAAGAGAGGGGACCCAGTTCAGCCAAATGCAATGGAGGACCACGAGGGACAGGCTGGGTGATCTTGCCTTCCCAGTGAGCCTTTTTAGCGCATGTCTCTTGTCTGAGGCTCATCTACTTCCCTCTGTTAAGAGGAATGTCTACTCTGAGAGCCGGGAGCCCTCACCTTGTCCTGCTCACTTGCTTCTGTCTCTCCAGTGCCCAGCAGAGTCCCTGGCTTGTCCTAGGCTCGAGATAAATATATTCTGAAAATGGAAATGGAGGGAGAGGCAGCCAGGAGCCCTGACGGAGGGTGGGGATTACAAGGAGAGAGATGTGACGGGGGCTGCACCTGGGCTGAGAAGGTCCCAGGCTCGTGTCTCAGGCAGATGCTAACTGTGGAGAAGGATGACATTGTGAGAGTCTGGGAGAGGAGATGATGCACAGAAGTGCAAGTGCTGTCTAACATAGACAGGAGACCCAGGCGGGCAGGGTCTGGTGCACACGCAGGCTTGGTGCTGATCTGGCTCAGCTGGTGACCCCTGCAATCCTCCCTAGTGTCTTCAGGTAAGCTAGCTAGCCTCTTTGAGTTTCCTAGGGTAAGGATAGGAAAACTGGAACTGTGTTAGTTCATTCGTGTCTCCTGTCCCCCTCCCTTCTAGAAAAGTCTTCGGAGCGGGTGGCATGGGCCGTGTGTAGGGTGTGCAGGTAGACCATCTAGGCTCTGGTTTTCAGGGAAGCAGAGCCTGTCTTTACTGACCCTAGAGTTACAGTCTAACGTACCTTCTAGCAATTCCATATGAACTCTTGGAACCTGATGGGAGAAAGAAAGAGACTGGGGCCTTCTTCTGTGGGAGAGTCAAAGTGGGTAAGAGTGGGGGCCTGGAGAAAGACCAGCAGAGGGACTGGAGAAGCGGCAGAGGGTGGGAGCATCAAAGACAGGCTGGGTCTCTGGTGGGGCTGTGTCCCAGAAAGGCTGCTGGGTCTGGGTCCCAGGCTGGTTCCCCCCTGACCCAGGAGTGGTCATATCACCCTGCCCACCCCAACCTGCCCCCAGCTTCCTATGAATGGAAACCCCACCCACACCCCTCGAGGCTTCCTGGACTAAAGAGCTCGGCTGTCAACAAGTGGACACCTCCCTGCAAGAGGCTTTAGATGCCGGCCAGCCAGGGAACACCTGGCCCCAGTGCACCCCTAGTTGGGTTAGGAGGGGTGGACTCACATGTAAAAATTGGTGTGGTGAACAGGTGTATGGCTGGTTCCTACTTCTAGGTTTGTTCAAAGTGTGGTGCTCAGTCCTTTTAAGCTGTCATCCATAACGATCTTGGCCTTGGAGGCCAGAGTGACCTTGGGCAAGACATGCCACCTTAACTGAGCTTCAACTGAAGAATGGGGCAAGAGCATCTCTCCATGGAGTCATGTTAGAGAGGAAAGGAAAGAAACTGTAAAGCATCTAGTTAGAAATTGCAGGAAGAAATATTTCTCTGTTCCCTTTCTCCCCAGACTCATGAAGCCTGTTGGGGTGGAGTGCAGTCCTGCTTGCTCCCCTCCTGTGGTTCGGCTCTTATCTACCACAGGCTGGTTCTGCAGGGTCCAGGAGTCCCTGAGCCCTCCCCTTGTCTCGTCTGCCTGGAACAGCAGCCGCCAGGATGTTGACGTGCTTCTGATGACCTTCCCCTCGAGGAAGCTGAGTGATAGTGGTGTGGACATGAGCTGAGCCTCCCTCTCATCTCACGCTCGTCATCAGCTCCCATAGGCAGGCACCGGAGGGGCTCCCGGCCAGCTGGGCGGGCTCCAGACAGCAGACACTGGGTTGCACAGGGGCTGATCCAGGAAGGAGGGGCAGATCGGTCACGGGGACAACTTCCTAAGCACTCAGTCTTTCCTGAGCCCTGGGCTGGCTCAAACCTAGAAACAGGAAGTGTCAAAGTTGATGTGGTGGGAACCCACGAAGCCCAGGCACCGCATTGTCGGTGTGGGGAAACTCAGTGCAAAGGACCAGAACTCAGACTGATTTCTTCAACAAACATGATTCAGAATGACTTGCAGACTGGGCACCATGATGGGCATGGGAACCCAGCCCCTACCTCTTGTACAGCTTCCAGGGCACACGCGGGTATGAGTTTGGATGGCCACACAGTCTTGTGGTGTGAGTGGCTTGGTCTCAGGCCTGAGCCTGTCAGCTCTCTGAGGACCCCCGCAGCCCCTAGTGCCCCGCATAGACTTGGGTGTGTGGTGGGCCATGGCTGCACACCTGGGGGTTTAGGGACCCTGTGAGACTGTCACCCAGGCCCACTTCTTGCTCTCCTGTCACTTACAATCTCCCTCAGAAAGCAGAGACAGTACTTTGGGTAACTGGATAGACCTCCCCAGTAAGCACATGATCAATGATGCTACTTGGGCCGAATTAACTATTGGGCTTCCCTGGTAGCTCAGATGGTAAAGTGTCTGCTGTAATGCAGAAGACCTGGGTTCGATCCCTGGGTCAGGAAGATCCCCTGGAGAAGGAAATGGAAACCCACTCTAGTACTCTTGCCTGGTAAATCCTATGGATGGAGGAACCTGGTAGGCTACAGTCCATGGGGTCGCAAAGAGTCAGACATGACTGAATGACTTCACTTTTTTCTTGCATTTTCCAAGACTGTGAACCATCTGGCTCATTCCCACATTTCCAGAGTCACTGAAGTCTCTCTGTTGTGTAAGATTTAGGGATCCGGGGAGGCCTGGGGCAATTTGACATCACCTGCTCCCCTGCCCTGCCTGTTCCCCTGAAGCCCTGCCTGTTCCCTCTCAGCAGGTGGAGACGGGTTTCTCCGGGAAGAATACAGGAATCTGCATTGCACAGCCCGCAGCGAGGCTGAGGGCGGGCTATGCCCACAGCTGGGGAATGAGTATATTTCTGGATGGCCCTTCTGTTTACACCACATTTCCAGAAACTGATCGTCTAGATGTTAACTTCCTGCCCTGAGCAAAGCACCGAGCTGGAGGGAGTAAGGCTGACCTCAGTGAGTTGTATCTGGGAAGGAACAGAAAGGATACCTACCCAAACTGGGGTATGCTGGTGAATGTCTAATAACCAGCTTCCCACAGGGAAAGCATGATACCCTATCACAGCATTTGCCAGTTCCCACGGTATGCAAGTTTTCACCATAACCACTTTCAAGGTGTCAGTGTGGCGTCTTTGGCAGAGAGGCAGAGAATCGGGTCTTGAGAGCAGAAGCCAGCTCCAGCACACCACTGTCCCAAACTAACCAGGCGGCAAGGCAGTTTGCACAACATACTTAAAAAGAAAGATATTTCTCTGTACAATTCTGTGACCCCTGGACAGGGGAGCAATACCCTCTGATGGAGCTTTCTGGGGAGGCTCCAAGGAGCAATCATTTGGCTTGGGTTTTGAGGAAAGAACGGCTTTCACCAAGAGCAGGGAAGCAGAGGTCTTCCAGCCAGAGGGAGCAGCCAGTGCCAAGCAGAGTCCGACATGTCTGAGGACCCGCGTCCCGTGGCAAGACCGCGGGGACCTTGTGCACTCTGCTGAGGAGCTGGGCCTTTATCTTGTCAGCAGTGGGGGATACAATGGTATATCCTAAGCAGGTGACTGACGGAAGTTCTGATTGGTTGTGCTTTTTTAAAATCTTGACTTCACCATTTTATTTCTTAAAAAAAAAAAAAGTCTGTTTATTACAAAAACAAATCAAGCAATGCATCGAAGTACAAAAACACTTTTTGGAACATTAGGTGAATGTCTTCCCAATGTCTCCATACATATGCACAGAGAAAAGATTAAATGACACAACATAATAGAAATGAAAATAAACATATAAAGAGAGAGAACATAGGAGTTAACTGGTCCCTTTTCTTCTCCTGCTTGTTGTCAGGACTGTGTATCAAGTGTGGCACTGTGGCAGCCATCCTGTGACCATGAGGACAGCTGGCCCATGGCAGCCACTATACCCAGGGTGGTAACAAAGTGGGAAGATGAGGAGAATATGGGTTTTAATGATGTAGGGTAGCTGCTGTCTTTTATAGGTAGATCATCATGAGACAACTCTGGTTTTTATATGTGTATGATTTTCCTATCTACCTATATTCTGAATTTTCAAGGCTTAAAACTTGGCTGTAATGAAGCAAGTCAGTGTGATAGAGTGTCAAGGTCTCAGGCTTTGGAGTCAAACAACTGTTTTCCTTATGGAGGAATTGACTGGAGAAGGAAATGACAACCCACTCCAATATTCTCGCCTGGAGAATCCTAGGGACAGAGGAGCCTGGCAGGCTACAGTCCATGGGGTCGCAAGAGTCAGACAAGACTTGGTGACTAAACCACCACCAACCGTGGAGGAACTGGGTAAAGAATCTACTTGCCAATGTAGGAGACGCAAGAGATGCAAATTTGATCCCTGTGTCAGGAAGATGCCCTGGAGAAGGAAATGGCAACCCACTCCAGTATTCTTGCCTGGGAAATCCCAGGGACAGAGGAATCGGACGGGCTACAGTCCACGGGGTTGCAAAAGAGTCGGACACCACTTAGGGGCAAACGATAGTAATAACAAATAGAGGAATCACTTAACCTCTCAGTGCTTCAATTTTTCTCATCTCTGAAATTGGAATACTAAACTTGTCCGCAGAAATGTTCTGAGCATGGCATTAGACAACATATATAAAGTTTCTACCTCTGTGCTTAGGAAGAAGGCACTCATAAAAATGCTTATAAAATATACAAATAGATCTGAGAAAGTATGGAGATGCCATTGGAAAAAAACATTTTACTTTGATTCCCTCAGTACTTTCAGCAAAGATGGGTTTGACTGTGACTGAGGGTACAGCTCTGACATGGGGCAGATGAGCAAGTTTCTTTATTGCCCTAAGTATCACTTTCCTTAACTGTAAAATGGGTACATTACAAGAGAGTTAAATAAAGTTAATGCCCAAAACACTTGAACATGGTAGGCTGCTAATTAATACTCATTTCCTTCTTTCTTTTTCCTCCAATACACAGACAAGTGCTCACACGTACGTGAGTACAGATACACCCAGACTCACATACATCCAGATACACCCAGACAAATATACACACACACACACACACACACACACACACACACCTTTCTTAGCTCCAGAATCTTTCAGATTTTCATGAAGGTGTGGCTTTAAGAAAGCTGTCCCCCATTTCTGTTGCAAAGCCAGCCTGTTCACCTGATTACTGTCGTGAGTTTTTTATCTTTCACCGGATTTGTTTTCCAAGTGTAGGATCTTTAAACAGTGGGCGTTGATGCTTAAAGGAAAACTATTTTCTGGGGGAAAAGACACTTTAAGATGAAATTTTGTATTAGATGCACAGCTAGTAAATAATCTAGTACACAATTAGACATTTAATGCTTTGAATATAAAACACCACATTTTTGCAGATGAGACAATGATTTGGGCAATCAGAGGGAATCAGGAGAGAGAAATGAAGGAAGTAACTGTTAACTTCCTTTCTATTTACCTGGTGGAACTGGCCTGGCCCCAGACTGTGGGTCTGGGAGGGGACCTAGCAGACAGGCTGTGCCTGGATACAAGGAGCAGGAACATGAGAGGTGGGCTGCTGGTTGGTCTTCCATCATGTTCAAGCATCGCCATCCCAGGGGGGACCTTCGTGGAGTCATCCTGGACGATTCCTTTAGCTTTCTCTTTCAGTTCCCAGCCCCATTCTTTCCTCCTCTATTCTGTGTAACATCATGATGAGTTTGTCCTTTGAAATGTCACTTTTCTCGAGAGAACCTCCTGCTGGAAGACCTCTCTCCTCCCCCTCTTCCTGCTTGACTTCCCAGGAAAACGAGGCAATCTTTGGATGTGGCTCTCCCGGCATGCAGCCGCCAGTGACATTTCCACCCTTTTCAGAGCTGCCTGATTCCAGAAACCGACTGGTCCAGCCCTAAGCCACAGAGCTGGAGTCTTAACTTTCTAAAGGCTAAGTGTGTGCCTGACTTCAATCCCAAGCCACTCTCTCTGACCACTTTTCTCTCCCCTTCCCACCAGTCTCTTCTCTGCCTGACTTTTCTTCTTGTTTCACCTTCCTAGGATCCTTGAACTGAATCCTCAACCCCATGGGCTTGTCTTTGACCTGGATGTCCCTCCCAGCACGTGATTTGGATTTTTCCATCTGATCAGGCATTCCTTCCTTCTTTCGTCAAACTCATACGGAGCAGTCGTGGTGGCATATGCTGGGCTGTGCTCACGAGGCATGAACAGTGCTGTGATCTGCAAGGGGAGGTCATCAGACAACTCACTTACTGCGTGTGTTGGCGGGGAGTGTTGAGTGGGTGGGGAGAGTGAAATTGAAGAGGAATAAAATGCTGTCCTTGAACTCTGGCAACTCGCCAGAGGCTGGTCAATAGAATTTTATTCTTAATTGATTTATCAGATTAGCTTTAATGGAGCCCAGAGGATGCTGGAGCAAGTCAGGAAGTGATTACAACAGAAGAGATTGGACTCAAGGTTTCCCTTTGATCTTCAAACAACCCTGAGAAGGAGGGGGTTGTTCCCGTTTCCCAGCCTGGGAAGCGGACACGGAGAGGCTGGGTGACTTTCCTGAGTCAGCCAGTGAGTGGTGGAGAGGCTGCGGGCGTGAGGCCAGGCAGGCCTGGTGGACATCCTCTGCGTGCCACTGAGATCGCGCCAACCCCAGGGCTTCTGCTGAACAGGCTTGTGGGGACTGTGAGGCCCAAATCCCTTCCACAGGGCAGACTGGAGCCTCTCTTTCACTTTGGACACTGCTTCCTTTTCTCCCTACATAATCTTCCTAGCTCTGCGGCCTCGGCCCCAGGCCAAAGGGGAGCCTGCTGAGTGGTCATCTGAGCACACACCATTCAGAGCTAATAGGAAAAGGACATTGATTTATGATCCAAAATGGGGAAGGGCGATGCCAGGGAAGAAGCAGGGTGGTGGGTGGGTGGGTGATAGGGTGAGACCTGCAGAGACTAAGAATCCCTAAGCCTTACTACAGAGGCTGCCCTCTGATTCCTGGATAGGTGTGGTCTGAAAATCTTCTGTGTAAAACTGAAATGGAATCACAAATGAGGGGAAATCATCTTGGGGCTTGGGTGTGCCTTCTAGGGCTGAATTAATTTAAAAATCTATTGATTTTCCCCACTGATTAACAGGCCTGGCACGTGAGAAAGGGCGGCAGACCTGTAGGCAGCTTGAATTGCTTCCCTAGCACACCAGCATCTCTCTGCTGCATCCCTTGTCACCTCTGAGTCCTGGCAATTTTATAATTGGCCCAATGGGTTATGATTTGAAACCAGAAGAGCCAATTAGCAGGAGTCTCCTTTGACCTCTGGTTTGGGGTGGTAAGAGACGAAGTAATGACTTGAGACAGAGGGAAGGAAAAAAAAACACTAAACTAAAAACAAAAATAGAAAATATCAAGAGCAAGACTTAAATCTTTTTGGCGCTCTGATTAATAACCCTGTCATGCCGATCACAAGCTCTAAACAGCAATGCTGGTTGCAGCTGAATTTTTTATACTTTCTATTAATCTTTAATGATAGCTTGGTCACCTAGTCTCTTTTATCTTGTCAGATAAATGTATGGTTAACAGGATAATGAGATTTCTAAAGCCCCGTTCCAGCTCCCAGCTCTCTGGTGCATGCGGTGACCTTTGACCCCCAGCAGACAGCGGCACCAGGGTGCTGATAATTGGTAGGTGTGCTGGGAATGTATTGGAAGCTGACGGATGGTTTAAACTTTGATTTGAGGTCAGTGAGGTCACAGAGCTCTGGAAGACCAGCCCGGTTTTATTACCAACTGTCTCTGATGGGGATATAATTAGATTTAGCTATTGCTTTATTAATAAGTAATCGCTTCCCCCGTCACTGTGGGTGGGCGAACGTTTTCCTTGGATAATTTTTGGACACTAGTCTGGCTTTATTAATAAGAATATATCATGTGTATTTGACTAGGCGCAGATGCACATCTGGTTTTCTGGACTTTGGGGGAACTTTATCATTTTTACTCATTTGCAGTGTTGAATAAATCGGCTGTGCCTTGTGAAATCTACCCTGCCTCGGTGACCTCGTACTCTCTGTTGTTGCAGGGAACCTCTCTTTTGGCTTGTTTCTTAATGGCACAAGAATAAAAAATGTGTAAATAATTGTATCAACTGTCCATCCATATTTCTGTCCATCCATCCATCCTTTCATCTGCTCCATCATGTGAATATTTGCTAAATGTTAGTTCCAGTCCCAGGTGAGGGGGACAGGGGCTGACAATGAATTAAAGACCTAATCCTCCTCTTGAGAGTTCAGTCATGTCTGACTCTTTGTGACCCCATGGACTGCAGCATGCCAAGCCTCCCTGTCCATCAACTCCCGGAGCTTACTCAAACTCATGTCCATTGAGTCGGTGATGCCATCTAACCATCTCATCCTCTGTCGTCTCCTTCTACCATCAATCTTTTCCAGCATCAGGGTCTTTTCCAACCAGTCAGCTCTTCGCATCAGATGGCCAAAATGTTGGAGCTTCAGCTTCAGTATCAGTCCTTCCAATGAATATTCAGGACTGATTTCCTTTAGGACTGACTGGTTTGATCTCCTTGCCATCCAAGGGAGTCTAAGGAGTCTTCTCCAACACCACAGTTCAAAAGCTCAGCTTTCTTTTTAGTCCAACTTTCACATCCATTTGTGACTACTGGAAAACCATAGCTTTGACTAGATGGACCTTTGTCAGCAAAGTAATGTCTCTGCTTTTTAATATGCTGTCTAGGTTGGTCATAACTTTCCTTCCAAGGAGTAAGCATCTTAATTTCATGGCTGCAGTGATTTTGGAGACCAAGAAAATAAAGTCAGTCACTGTTTCCATTGTTTCCCTACCTATTTGCTATGAAGTGATGGGACTAGATGCCATGATCTTTTTTTTCTGAATGTTTTCTTAGTTTGTTGAAAAGAGATTTACAAGAGGTAGACAACTATATTCCAAAGAATGTTGAGTTAAAAACCATAAGAGAATATTAACAAAATGCTACAGTGCATGAAAAGTATTGAGTGTCAGACCCAACACATTAAAAATACTGAGTTTGGTAACAGTTATTGACATTACTTGTCTATTTTAAAGAAGGGCTGGGGCACAGGAGGCGAATAGACTTGAAAGAAGGGCTGATTTCCTGTGAATGATTTATAATTTTGAGAATTTCCCCTATGAATCCCTATAATAGAAAAGAGAGAGGAATAGGGGAGGCTAGGGTGAGAAACAAAATATAAGAGAAAGAGAATTAAAGAAAGGTCACTCCTTAGTCCTAGACTCTAATTAATTCAATGACTATTTAAGTGTCTAGCAGAGACATCACTTTGCCAACAAAAGTCTGTCTAGTTAAAGCTATGGTTTTTCTGGTAGTCATGTATGGATGTGAGAGCTGGACCGTAAAGAAGGCTAAAAGTGAAGTCGCTCAGTCGTGACTGACTCTTTGCGACCCCATGGACTGTAGCCTACCAGGCTCCTCTGTCCATAGGATTTTCCAGGCAATAGTACTGGAGTGGATTGTCATTTCCTTCTCCAGGGGATCTTCCCGACCCAGGGATTGAACCCCGGGTCTCCCAAATTGTAGACAGACGCTTAACCGTCTGAGCCACCAGGGAAGGCTAGGCACTGAATAATTGATGCTTTCAAACTACGGTGCTGGAGAAAACTCTTGAGAGTCCCTTGAACAGCAAGGAAATCAAACCANCCCCGGGTCTCCCAAATTGTAGACAGACGCTTAACCGTCTGAGCCACCAGGGAAGGCTAGGCACTGAATAATTGATGCTTTCAAACTACGGTGCTGGAGAAAACTCTTGAGAGTCCCTTGAACAGCAAGGAAATCAAACCAGTCAATTCCAAAGGAAATCAACCCTGAATATTTATTGGAAGGACTGATGCTAAAGTTCCAATACTTTGGCCACCTAATTGAAGAGTCAGCTCACTGGAAAAGACCTTGATGCTGGCAAAGGTTGAGGGCAGTGAGAGGAGGGGGTGACATGATGAGAGGGTTGGATGGCATCATCGACTAAATGGACATGAATTTGAGCATACTCCTGGAGATAGTGAAGGACAGGGAAGCCTGGTGTGCTGCAGTCCATAGGGCTGCAAGGAGTCGGGCAGGACTGAGCGACTAAACAGCAATGTGTCAGACATATCCTGGTAGAACAGTCTTCCACATTCACCCAGAGGTAACTTCAGTATAAAGACTGCAATTCTCATGGTCAGTACTCTAGGACTACATATGCCATTTGATTCTGAAATCCTGTAATCTTGGTATTTTGGGTGATTAAGTGCCATCAAGTAGGTATTTTTAAAAATCTGACATCAAATTTGCTTTGCTGGGTACCTCTCCTCCAGCTGGTAACTTCGGGATTTATCTCCTGCTATCTTAACCTGTACCTCAAAACTTAAACACAGCACTAAAATTTCTAGTTGAACAAAGGAATGCACTTTTAATAAATGATTCTGACCACATCTCTACTATATTTCATGTAATCTAGCATGAAAAAGAAAAAGGACTGATCATCTACGCTCCTAATTATACTGTGATATGCTGTGGACCAGAAGACATATTCTGAGTTCCAAAATGTGAAACGAAACATGTTTTATAATTGAAAAAAGGCAACAGTTTAAAGCTTCCCGTAATATACTGTGGTTCTAATTCTTATTTTTCAGGTTCCTTGGGAGGGTGGCCATATTTTTGTATGTTCATTGGCCACTTGTCCTCTAGATCCAGCTGGGCTTGGGTCTACTTCCCAAAGTCTCAGATGGCATCTTTTGAAGAAGAGAATAGGAGGTGAGGGGAATTCTCAGCCTGATGCCTCACTTTGCCTGGACAGACCCTGCTGTTTTTTTCTTGCTCTAGAGGTGGAGTCCCTCTATTCACTTCCCCTGTCTCCTTCCTGGGCCACATCAATTCTCCTAGGGCCTGAGCCTCTCTCCAGTAATCACTTACCTTTACTAGAAGACCCTCAAGAGCAGTGGACAGGAAAATCCCACCAGGAAAGACTCAAGCTAAGACCAAGGAACCTCAGTCCTGGCCGTAGACTCTCCCAGATGGAGCAGTGTTTAAAGGCAAGGGGTACAAAGCAACGGTAAGTTTGGTAAGAAATTACCATTTGGTGGAAAAGTTGCTAAGCTATTTTTCTCTGAATGTTGAAGCTACTCTTGATTATTAACGCTCAGTCTTTTTGAGAATTTATTGGTGGAGCTAGAAGGATATAGTTAGATGATATATGGGTACTTATTTCACAGACCCCATCTGTATTTATCCAGAGAAGTGGTTCCTTTCTAAGAGCCCTTCCAGTAATTATTTTTGTTGAACACCTGAGAGACATCAGGTACCCTCTTTTCAGTTGTGTTAGTCAGGATGGGCTAGGTTATGCTGCAGTAACAAGCATACGGTTCTCGGTGATTTAACCCAATGAGAGTTCACTGTTCTTATCACTCCATCAGACAGCTCTGCTGGGCACCTCTCTTCCAAGAGGTGACTCAAGTATCTGCCCCTTTTTGTTTAGCTTAAGAGGGTACCTAAGTGCCCTCAGAGACTTCCTTAGTGGCTCAGATGGTAAAGAATCTGCCTGTAATGCAGGAGACCTGAGCTTGATCCCTGGGTTGGGGAGATTCCCTGGAGAAAGGAATGGCAACCCACTCCAGTATTCTTGCTATAGGAGAATCCCATGGACAGAAGAGCCTGGTGGAGTACAGTCCATAGGGTTGCAAAGAGTCGGACATGACTGAGCAATTAACACTTTAGTGCCCTCAAAGTCCTCCTCAGGATCTTCTGCATTCAGCCAGCAAATGAGCAAGGTAGACATAGAAAGGGGAGTTTGTGGAGGCTCTAGGAGCCAGGCCTACAATGGCAAGTCTCATTTCTACCACATTCCATTTATTAGGGCTAGTCACATGGCTCTGCCTAGATTCAGGGGTCATATCTAGGAGGAACATGAACTGGTTTGGGTGAATATTTGCTGTTAATTCTTCCTCATCAAAAAAGCCCACAGCTGGAAAGTGGAATGATGATGCAAACTCGGAATAAGGTCCTCTTTATCCTTGTACCACAGGCCTAGAATCTTCTGTGGTGAAGTGAAATAGCTCAGTTGTGTCCGACTCTTTGTGACCCTTGGACTGTAGCCTACAGCAGGTGGGGTCAGTGGTTTCAGCATGTGGGCGTCTTTAGCTGCAGTGCAGGCTTAGCTGTTCAGTGGCATGTGGGATCTTAGTTCCCTGGCTAGGGGTCAAACCTGCATCCCCTGCATTGGAAGACAGATTCTTAACCACTGGCCCACCAGAGAAGTCATCTTCTAAACCTTTCTCAGGCTGAAAGCAAATCTTTGGCATGGTGGTTAACATGGTGGGCTCTGGAACCAGTTAATTTAAACTGTACAACTTAATACCATTTAACACTGGCTCTGTGACCTGGGAAAGCTTCTGAGCTTCTCTGTGCCTCAGTTTCCCCACCTGTGTAATGGGGATAATAATGGTACCACCTAAAAGAGTGCTGCGAGGACTGGTGAGTTGATGTGGTAAATGGAAACGGCATTTTAGGGCCCTGAGCATCCCCTGACCACAGGCACTTTGCACCCCTATTGCC
>SJYV01001000.1:0-12932 GCA_006410875.1 Neotragus pygmaeus
CTTCACTAAGATGTCTCCAAATGACTCCAGCAGAGAGCTAGGCTTCTTACCAACTTAAAATCAGAAAATAGGCAGGCATCATTTCCCCAACCCCAAACTGCTAACAGGATAGCTCAAGCTGATGAAATCAAGAGAATAGAAGCTGGGGAAGGTGTGGTTTGTGGAAGCCACTGCTCTCTCCCCCTGGGGCACCACCCACTGCCAACACCATATCCACAGAGAGAGGAAGGCCCAGGGCACTCTCTCTCCACGTGCCAAACGGGTTCAGGTCAAGGAAGGGTTCTTGAGGAAGGAATTCACGTTTTTATCTTGTCTCTTGGAGAGGCAGGATAAGTTAGGTTAAAATCACCTGATCTCCAGGCGCAGGCTGGGGTAGAGAGTTACATGCTTGAACACAAGAATCCCCAATGATAGAAGCCTCTAAACAAAGTTTTGAAACCCAGAGAATGGACATTTTACAGAAGACCCATTTTGGATTAAAAATAAACTTCCATCAACACCCCCAGCACCCACCCAAATGACATTTAAAACCAGACTAACTTGACTGCCATGCAGATTGATTATTGGAAGTGGACTCAAATGAACTCAATGTTGACAATTTGGTGCTGGACCATTTAAATTCTCTTCAAACTGCAACAAACTTATAATGGTATTTTTGATGTGCCTTTACTAATCCTGTTACCATGTTAGTGCACAAAAATAGAATCTGTTCCCTTGGAGTTCACTGGTTGCCATAGGAATGGCATCAAAATGTATTATACTTTCAGGTGCAGAAACGCACCATAGGTGCTCAAGAAGAAAAACGCTTAGCAAACCCAGTTCAAACTCAAATCCCTTTAAAAATAAATGGGTACAAATATACCAAGAACACAACTCAAACAGCTGTGCTCCAGGTCTAGGGAAGAAAGCGAAATTTCACTCAACACAAACATAGAACACCAGGCCTGTGGAAGACCCTCCCACGAAATATAGCCAACCTGGCCCAACTATCCTGACCAGGACCCTCCACACCCTGCCCCCGGCCTTGGCACACACACCAGAGGCAACAGAGCTCATGCACACACATTCCCACTCCAAGCCCAGTCTTCTATTATTCCTGATCTATTCCATTTTCATATGGACCCATATTTGAAAGCATAAGCTTTAACTCCCAGTGGATTCAAGTTCCCTAGTGAGTTAGGCTCACTACCTCTAGTGAGTAAGGACAGATATAAGCTATTATAGATCTGACTTCAACCCCAGGCATGATTTGAAACTTTTAAAAAGTGTTCTAAAAAGAGAAAAGCCTATTGCATTACAGAGGTAACGGTGCTCAGCAGACCTAGATGGAAAGAGATAGGCACGATGGTACTACAGACCCTGCAGAAGCCCAAATCAAGGGGCTCTGAAAGGGCTGAGCTTGCTCCTCTTTCTTGTTACCTTGCTTCTGTGATCCAACTGCTGCTCTTCTCACTAACCAGTATCTTATCTGGCCTGTCCTGCTTCTTAGTTTTGCTTCCTTCACTACACAGATATATGCTAATATAACATGTATTTGTGTTGTGTGAGTATGTAAGGAGATGATGTTTAAGATTAAGAACAAGGTGAAAACCAACTGGTCCAGTCTGGCCAAGCAGCAGAGGCCTGGGGATGACTGGGTATAATCCTGTCATTTGAGGTGCTCCTAGTTTAGTGAAAACTTTGGATTTGCTACAGTTTTCAACAAACACCGTACTGTGTATCTCTTAATTCTACAGGCTCTTGGGCTTCAGCACAAAGACACCTACCCTCATGGGCTTACATTCTGGCCGAGAGGTGGGGCAATGGAGGCAGACAGGCAACCAAGAACTAAAATAACAACTAAAATTATGTGATGTATATCGAAAAAAGAAATGATATGGGGCATATGGCATTGGAGCTTTTACAAGTAACTACTCCTTGGGACTTTCAGAAAAAGCAAGACTGTGGTTTCTGAGCTCTCCCCATTTCATCAAGGAACCTAGCTGACACATTTTCTCCATTAAAATATCTAATTCATGTGCAAATTACTCTAAAGATGGTTTCCCTGGTCTGTATCTATTTTGAACTCAGGGGCTTGTGGCTTACTTAAAACCACAGCTTTCATTCAGTGACAGACTCACCTTTAAAGATAAAGAAAAAGGACAGAATTCATTTACCGTACAGAATTTACATATAAGACAAAAGAATTCATTAAGCCAGTTCCATACAACAAATTCACTTTTTGCCTACACATTTATTGCATGCACGCACGCTGAATCGCTTCAGTTGCATCCAACTCTTTGTGATCCTATGGATTGCAGCCAGCCAGGCTCCTCTGTCCATGGAATTCTTCAGACAAAAACACTGCAGTGGGTCGCCATGCCCTCCTCCAGGGGATCTTCCCAACCCAGGGATTGAACCCGACTGTCTAATGTCTCCTGCATTGGCAAGCAGGCTCTTCACCACTAGCGCCACCTGGGAAGCCCATTCACATTTATTATACAAGCATATTTTCCTGCAGAGAGTCATGTCTGAGAGGCAAGTCATCCTTGATTCCACCCCTCAGGCAGGATACAAAGACAGCAAATCCTAGGTTTACCCTGTTACAGCCAGAAGAATGCAGTTCCTTCTGGTACACCAGTTACTTGGGTGGCAATAACAAAATGATGGGTTTCCCTGGTGGCTCAGCAGTAAAGAAACCGCCTGCAATGCAGCAGACACAGGTTCAACCCCTGGGTCAGGAAAATCCCCAGCGGAAGGAAATGGCAATCCACTCCAGTATTCTTTCCGGGGAAATCCCATGGATAGAGGAGCCTGGCAGGCTACAGACTATGCGGTGCAACAAGACTTAGTAACTAAAAACAAAATGATTCCCGAAATAAATGTCACAGTTGTAAGCCTTGCCAAATGACAACTTCTTAGTTGATCAAAGCTTGATTTTTCATTTCACAAACATATTCCACCTTTAATTAGGAAAGCAGGTCAAAGAGAGTACCCTAGTAATAACAAGCCACTGTTATACATTCCCTATCCTAATCGTCTATCTCAGAATCCTCAGAAGTTTCACAGCTCCCATGTGCCAAAGGCAAAAATGCGCCTTCACCTGGGGAGGTGCCTTCACAACCCCTATCCACGACTGCTGACTCGGGGGATTTAATCTACACTCTAGGGGTCTCCTCTTTGCTGCTGGAAAGTCCCTGTCATTATTTGGACTAAGCAATGGGCTGGGAAGAAACCTGCCAAATACAGCACTGTGAGCACATGAGACAAGCACAAAGAGCCCAGCCTGAAGCGGCCCAGGCCTTGGGTTTCACAGTCTCACGCTGCAGAGGATCCCAGCAAAGGAAGGTGAGCACATGTGTCCTCCTCACTGGGCAGGGAGGAGGGTGAGCACCTCCTTTTGGATTTCAGTGCCCCTGCAAGGGCTGGTTCGTGCAAGACCACCATGCCAGTGCACACCCGGGGGTCCTGACAACAGCCATCTACCATCGATGCCAGCAGCTCAAGGGGGCCAAGAGAAGCACCACTCGAGTCAATGACATCCAGAAGGAAAAAAATCCATGAATAATAAAGTCACCTTTAACTCAAAACAAGATTAGCTGAATCTCAGAAAACAGTGTAAAACCGAAGCTGGGAAAACCATGAAACCCAACAACCACAGTGGCTATTTGGAAGAAGGAGGTGGTTCTGGCCACTTGAAGGCCCAGAAGGGTGGCATCGGGTAAGGCTACCACAAAGCCCACCACCACTGAGAAGGCAAGCTTATCTCCGTTCCCAGGACACCAGATTAGAAGCAGCCCATTGAAAGCGGAGAGAAGCAGTTGAAGGCACAGGAGGAAGCAACAGCTGGCAATGCGATAGCAGACAAGAAGACAATTACGCCGTTTTACTAAAGGAAAAAAGAGCCAACAATTTAACTGCCACCATGGCAGAGAACAACAGCCTTAGGCAACCTGTGCAGACCAGAAGCCATTAGTCTGCAGGAATATGATCAATATACAGCTAGTCACCTGAAAGAGGTAACGTACACGCGTTAATTTTTTTTAATTGTGGTAAAATATACATAAGGTTTACAATTTTAAAGTGTAAAGTTCCATAGCATGAGGCACATTCACACTGTTATTCCACCATCACTACCATCCATTTCCAGAACTTCTTCATCTTTCTAAACATGAACTCTGCCCCCATTAAACAAGGACTCCCACTCCCCTCCATCCTCCAACTCCTGGCAACCAGTGTTCTGTTTCCTGTCTCTACAAATAAGCCTGCTGCAGGCCTCTCATAGGTGAGATCACACAGGGTCTGTCCTTCTGCGTCTGGCTTCCTTAACTTAGCAGGGTCTTTAAGGTCTGTCCATGCTGTACCCACATGTCAGAACTTCCTTCCTTTTGCAGGTGAATAATGTTCCATTATATGGCGATGCCACACTTTGTTTAACCATTCATCAAGTGGACATTTGGACTGCTTCTAGCTTTTTGCTACTGTGAGGAGTGGTATGAGCAATGGTGAGGGCACAGCTCTTTCTACCTCAGGACAAAGATTCTGGTAGTTCAGTTCAGAACGTGGTCCATCTCCAACTGACTGGCAGAAACGGCTTCAACACTTCAGTCAGGGGCCTGCATCCCAAATTTTAACAAGGCCCAAATATAGCCCAAATAGTTAACTGGGCTTTAATAATAAACCAGACCACCACTCCCTCTGTCCTCACACTAAGAAGGTGCTCTACAATGAAGATAGCAAAGGAAAAATCCAGTACCAAGCATGCCCAGAAGAGTCTGCGACTTGCCCAGTGTACGTCTCTCTTCACAAGACTGTGCAGCTTCCAGATTCTCAATACTCAGCACTCGGCTTGGGGTGAAATCTGGGTAAACAATAGTTTACAGACCTGTACAGTTGGCAGCATCTGGAAAACATTTTTAAAAAGAAAAGAAAATAAAGACACCTGGGCCTCTCCTCAGAGAGTCCAGTAACAAGAGTCTTAGGTAAGGGCCAAGTATTAGGATTCTCACATGCTCCCAAGGGAATTCTTAACATTCAGGCCAAGACTGACCCACTGTACAAACCAAGAGCTGGGGTGCCAATGTCAGGACACACCAGTGGTCTGGAGTTCTCACAAATGTACTTCACAACTTTCTCCAACTATATGCTGAGTAAAACACAAATGAAAACACCAAAATCTAAGGTTCTCCTTCCCCCTGCATTTCTTCAGCTATAACTGATAAAATGAAGGTCTGAAGGTGTAAGTTCACAGAAGAGAAAGACATGCTAGCCTCTACGAATACATCTGTCAGACCGTCTGTGACCTCTGCCAACTAGGAGGAAAACCACCTTGTGCAGAGGTTTCCTGGGTCCTCGTTTCCTTTCCAATCCGGAAGCCAAGGAGACAGGAAGAGGAACACGATTCCACTGCCAGCACTGAATACAACTGAAACTTGGCTATAATTCCAGGGCTAATTTCTGGGTGTGGAATTTCCCTCTTCCCACTGTTTTATTCCAGAAAAGTTTTCTCAGTATACCACAGCAACTTAGGGCAGGCTCCTGTTCCAAAGGTTTATCAAGTCAGCTCTTGGGATGTCTCTGCGGGGTTCCCAGGGAAGACTGCTGTACAAGATGGCTGGATGCCAGGACTAATCCAAAATGAACTGGCTGATTTCCTTGGAGCCTAGGGCTCTAATATCTGGCTAACATCCAAGATTCATTCCCAGGATGCAGAGAGTTAGTGCGAGGCAAGGCCTGGAGTTTGGACCCTGTGTGGTGAAGTGGCAAAGCAGTCATGGATACAGTTAAGGCTAATGAATGGTGGGGCAGGCTGTCCGAGACCCCAGAGGCCAGAGAACAAAGAACTAACACATCTGTTTTTAAAAAGAGAAAAGATAAAATTATTCTTCAGTTATGATCGTTTCCCCAATTGTCTCAACACTTAATACCATAATACTACTTCATCTTGTTCAGAATTTCAAAATCAGGTCCTGACTGGAGGTGCCACGAATAGGGCCAGTGGCCCAGGGAACAAGCCACACAGTTGAAGCCAAACCTTGGTAGTCTGCCCACTCCAGAGAACCAGCAGGCTGAAAGAAGCTGCACCACAACCAAACTCCTCCTGCAGTCTGCAAGTATTGTCCCTGGCATCTCAGGGCACTGGGCCCAAGGATTCTAGCCAGAACCCACCTCCTAGTCCCCATCTTTCTCAAAAAGATGCTTGCTGCTACTCACATATGTACCATTCTGACACATCTGACTTCTTCTTTTCACTATACTAGGCTTTCCCTGTCTAAAAACACCCTGCCCTCCACAGCTCCCCATCCTGGCACACCACTCTCCTTCAAGAAGCCTTTGTTGAGTCCCCAACCCCTGCCCACCCCAAGTGTGCCGCAGGTGGCTTTCCCAAGAGTTCCTGTGGCCAGATTTTGTCTTATCACAATCACAGGATCTAGTTACTACTGAGAAACTAGACACTTTCTCCTTAAGATCTTGGACCAAGGCAAGAATGTCATTTCTTTTCTTTCAATATTTATTATTATTTATTTATTGACTGCACTGGGTCTTAGCTGTGGCACTCAGCACCTTCGATCTTTGTTGTGGTATGTGGGATCTGTAGTTGAAGCATGAGAACTCTTAGTTGTGACATGTGGAATCTAGTTCCCTGACCAGGGATAGAACCTGGGACCCCTGCACTGGAAGGGCAGAGACCTAGCCACTGAACCACCAGGAAGTCCAAGGATGTCCTTTCTTACCACTCCTTCAACACTGTACTGTAAGTCCTAACAAATGCATTAAGAAAAGAATAAAAAGAATACAGACTGGGAAGAAACAAGACTGCCTTTATTTGAAAATGGCATGATTGCATCTACAGAGAATCTGAAAGAATCAATTAAAAAACCAAAACAAAACACCTGAAACTAAGAAGCAATTAGAGCAAAGTTGTAGGATACAGGGTTAATGTACAAAAGTCAACCACTTTCTTATCAGCAATGAACAATTGGAAATTATAACCACAGTGCACACAGATCTGTGATCGTGTTTGTTCTCCTTCTCCAAGTTCATATTGCGACAGACAACATCAAGTCAGTGTTTGACAGGTTGAAAGGTCTCAATAAAAGTTCGAAGAACGCTAGAAACCAACCACAGTTGCCAGTTATGCAAAGCCCAAAGCCTGGGACAGAGCCTTCCCAACCCCAGAGGGAGGGCAGGATGTCTGCAGACAAGTCAGTGCGTCTTCAGACAGTAGTAATGCAGAGTATGACACGTCAGCTAAAGTGAACAGGGAGCCAAGAGGATCAGTGTGGGGGGTGGATCATCAACAACGACAATCACTGATCATCACGGTGACGCCACAATATGCAGTGTGAGTGCGGGCATGCTAAGCCACTTCAGTCGTGTCCAACTCTTTTCAACCTCTGTCCATAGGACTCCCCAGGCAAGAATACTGGAGGGGGCTACCGTGACTCCTCCAAGGGATCTTCCTGACCCAGGGATCGAACCCAAATCTCTTTTGTCTCCTGGATTGGTAGGCAGTTTCTTTACCACTAGCACCACCCGGGAAGCCCAATGTGCAGTGTACTGACCTCCTAAACACACTGAGCTTCTGAAGCAGCACTTCACCCAAGGACAGAGCTTTAAATTTGAGTTTGGGAAATCCAGACACCTAATGCTTTTGAACTATGGTGTCAGAGAAGACTCTTGAGAGTCCCTTGGACTGCAAGGAGATCAAACCAGTCAATCCTGAAGGAAATCAATCCTGAATATTCAATGCAAGGACTGATGCTGAAGCTCCAATACTTGGCCACCTGATACGAAGAGCCGACTCATTAGAAAAGACCCTGATTCTGGGAAAGACTGAAGGCAGGAGAAGCAAGGGACGACAGAAGACGAGATGGTTGGACAGCATCACCAACTCAATGGACGTGAGTTTGAGCAAGCNAATATTCAATGCAAGGACTGATGCTGAAGCTCCAATACTTGGCCACCTGATACGAAGAGCCGACTCATTAGAAAAGACCCTGATTCTGGGAAAGACTGAAGGCAGGAGAAGCAAGGGACGACAGAAGACGAGATGGTTGGACAGCATCACCAACTCAATGGACGTGAGTTTGAGCAAGCTCTGGGAGATAGAGAAGGACAGGGAAGCCTGAGCGACTAAACAACAAAGTGGGGACAGACCAACTCGCTCTCAATCTTCTGAAAACCCACTTAACAAATGAGATGTGTGGAAAAGGCACCTCTAATTTGGTTATCTAAGCACATAACTCCCTTTGCCTCCCTTTCCTGGGGGACTGGTCTCTGATGGTGGTGATTCCCCCAGGTGAAAGACTTATCAATACTTCAAAGCCAGGAAGACCTTAGTTCAGATCCTGCCTGTGTGGCCCTAGGCAGGCACCTTAGCCAGGGGCCTTCTTCTGGGATTTTGTCTTATCTTCTTGTGTTCTTCTGAAAACTAAAAAGGATAAGAAGTTAGCACAGCTTCCAGCAAAAGATTAAAGAAAAAAAAAGTTCCTTCCCCTCTCACACACAAATAGGTAATAACAAGTTGCGAAACACTAGTAGCCCTCAGTTACAAGTGTCATAATCCTCAGAAAAGACATAGCATGGAATTTCCCTGGTGCTACAGTGAATAGGAGACCGACTGCCAACGCAGGGGATATAGGTTCAATCCCTGATCCAGGAAGATTCCACATGCCAGGAACATTCCACGACTGCTGAGCCTGTGCACCTAGAGCCTGTGCTTTGCAACAAGAGAAACCACTGCAACGAGAAACCCACACACCTCAGTGAAGAGTAGCTCCCACTTGCTGCAACTAGAGAAAGCCCTCAAGCAGCATGAAGCCTCACTGCAACCAAAAATAATTTAAAAAAGAGGAATGGTTGCTTCTTTAAAAAAGGGGGGGGGGGCACAGCATGGCAACCAGGTCTGGCATCATTGCGCTATGTCACTTTCAAATGTCAGAAAGGCCTGCCGCCCAGGCCACACAAACTGGGAGGACTTTCCAAGCTGTTCCTTCACAGTTCTAAATTTAATGATTCTCAAGTCTTTGGGTTGGCATGCCCTCCCACTTCAAGGATGGATTCTCCTGCTATCTTTTAAATAAAATAGAGCTGTAACACTGAAAAAATAAATAAATAAATAAATAAATTTAATGAGAGCCTTTTCTCTTTTTGGTCTCTAAGAAAAGGTCGGGTGGAATATGTTACCCCCTTCAAATCCTATCATCACAAACAAGCAATGCGCAAACAAGACACACAAATATTTAGCGACCCAGATCTATCTTCACAAAGTCTGTAAATCTCTGGATAGCTTCAGCTGCTTCTCAAGTCTTCCACTTATCAAAGCCTGACACACTCCCATGCCCTCCTTTGTTCTATTGGACAAGTACAAGGAACTTTCTATTTGCATAATTAATAAGCCTCCTTTGGGCTTCCCTAGTGGCTTAGATGGTGAAGAATTTGCCTGCAATTGAACCCTGGGAGACCTGGGTTCAATCCCTGGGTCAGGAAGATCCCCTGGAGGAGTCATGGCAACCCACTCTAGTATTCTTGCCTGGGAAATTCCATGAACTAAGGAGCCTGGCAGGTTCCTGGCTACAGTCCATGGGGTTACAAAGAGTCAGACATGACTGAGAGACTAACAATTTTCCTTTTAACCCTCCTTCAGGGGCTTGTTGACATTTCATCAGCTTTTGTTGTTGTCGCTCAGTGACCCAGTCGCGTCCAACTCTTTGCGACCCCATGGACGGCAGCACGCCAGGGCTCCCTGTCCCTCACAATCTCCCAGAGTTTGCCCAACTTCATGTCCATTGCTCGGTGATGCCATTCAGTCATCTCATCCTCTGATGCCCTCTCCTCCTTCTACCCTCAATCTTTCCCAGCACCAAGGACTTCTCCAATCAAGTCAGCTGTTCACATCAGATGACCAAAATACTGGAACTTCAGCTTCAGCATTATTCCTTCAAACCCTGAGTATTCAGGGTTAATTTCCCTAAAGACTGACTGCTTTGATCTCCTTGCTGTCCAAGAGACCTTCAGAAATCTCCTCTAGCACCAGAGTCCGAAGGCCAGTTCTTTGGCGCTCTGCCTTCTTTACAGTACAGCTCTCACAATACCACACATGACCACTGGGAAGACCACAGCCTTGACTATACAGACCTTTGTGGACAGAGTAATGTTACCTTTTCTGCTTTTCAACCTGCAGAGTCTAGGTTTGTCATAGCTTTCCTGCTAAGGAGCTAGAGTCTTCTGATTTCAAGGCTTCAGTCATCAGCTTTTAGATTTATCTTTCTAGTGGGAGATGCCCCACCTGCTGATAAAGGGAAAACAGAGGTAGGCTCCATTTGGAGAGTCCTCATTTTCTCTTATCTGAGGTGGCAAAAGGCAGAAAGCAGCTGGTTCACGTGGAAACTGAAAATGGAACCAGCAGCATAGACGGGCCCAGTCCATAAAGCAAACACCCTCACAGCAGGAAGGAAGAGGTGATGTCTGCAGGTCCTCGTTCCAAATCTCGGGCATTTTTGCAATCTCATCTTCGAGGTGAAGGTATTAACAACAGGGAGTTGTTAAAACCAGCAATATCCCCGGATGGGAGAACCACTATGAGCCACAGCACAACAGGCGGCCAGACACCAGGTATGCAGCAGGTAACTGTGATGAAGGTTCCTGTGTGCCTATTCTACAAAAGCAATGGGGCACACGGCAGGCGCAAAGACTCACAACCCAACTGGGACTTGATTCTTAAACTGGTTTTTTTGGTGGGTTCTACAAAAACACACAAACATGGATAAAAGTCCACAAACGGAAATATTTACTGTAAGTACTGCTGGAATATTTGGTTTCTTTTTGCCCAAATCTTGCCTAAGTCTATAAGAGACTGTGGTTAACTCCAATGGTAGTTCAGAAAAGAATCACAAAATGCTTTCCTTGCGTACTTAATATAAAAGCTTGCAGTCACATCGTTCCTCTCCTCACTCCATCCCTGAAAAAGGGATGAAACTACATTTCTCTATAGTCTCCCTAACACTTGTGAACTAGACCAAATTATAACAATCTATTTCCTACAATCAGAAAATTGGCGTAAAAAAAAGAAAGCCAAATCGTTTATCCTGAGTAGAATACAAAGTCAATCCAACTCCACCCGAGGCCTCGAGAAAGAAAATCAGCCCCACACTGAGAGCTCCAGGAGCAGTCCAGGCTACCTCCTGGGACTCCAGCCCTTGGGTTACCGCAGACACTTGATCCCGTCACTTCTGTATGTCGTGCCTCTGGCACCGTCGCCAAAAGCCCTCTTCTGCTGGCACAGAGCCAGGCACTATAAACACCTGTGGACACAGACGCTCCTTGGGGAGCAGACATGCTTAGCTACCTCCAACTGCCCACCTGAATGCCTTAGGCTCTGGACTGGCTCCACTCACACTTGTGACCCATGTGACTATCTCACAGCAGAAGGATCCAGCATTTTACTAGAAGGGGACCATCATGCATGGAATGGTCCTTGCCATTAAAAAAAAAAAAAATCCTCTCCTTAGAGAATTTAAAGAATTTTCACACAATTCTTTCTTTGTGCTCCATAGGCACAGTAACCAACTCAAGAGTCCCTGGGTGTGTGGGGGGGGGAGTGGGGGATGGGATGAAGGGACAGAAGAGATAGGATAGGACCTGGGGCATCCAAGCTATGGCCAGTATCAGCTAAGAAGCAGTTTACTCTGTGATTCCAGGCAAGAGAAGCCTTCGCCTCAGGCAGAACTCCCAATATGGACAGACGCAGAGAGGCACACAAGAGGGACACACTTTCATAGCTTTCAGCACGAGTGCACTCTGTGGCAGGATTTTCACACTTCCTCCTCCCTCCCCAGGCAGGGCAGCGGCAACACCAGGCAGGCAGCCACCACTCACAACAAGGCCCAATATTCCAGGGCTATCTCTCCGTACAGCAAGTGGTCACCTCCTTCTGCATCTTATCCAGCAGGCTCATAGGCAAAAACATGACATAACTGCTGCTCTGGAGAGAGCTCA
Source organism: Neotragus pygmaeus (assembly GCA_006410875.1). Taxonomy (NCBI): domain Eukaryota; kingdom Metazoa; phylum Chordata; class Mammalia; order Artiodactyla; family Bovidae; genus Neotragus; species Neotragus pygmaeus. The sequence goes on from SJYV01001000.1 coordinate 11,980, forward strand.
TAAGGCAGCGGCGCTCATCTCTGGCTGCACAGAGAACTGTTTAGGGATCTTGCTTTAAACCCTCATGTATACAGCTGGGGAAGGAGGAAGGGCTGACTGCAAAGCAGCACAAAAGGAGTTTGGAGGAATGCTGCAATCAGTGGTGTATTTGTCAGAGTGAATTTTATAGCATACACATTTAAGAAAATGAACAAACAAACCATGTCTGTGCCCCCACCCACTTCAGACTTGACGCTGTGCAGGGAACGTGGAGACAGACCTGCAGATGAAGAACAAAAGCAGGCTGGCCTGAGCCTTGTCAACCTCCAGAGCTAATATCTGAAACTTTTAGCAACAGACACTGTCATTAGACTTGTGACTCCTCATCTGTGAAAGAGTGGCTAACAGGGCCCATCCTTAGGACTATCTCAAGTTCAGGCGGCTTACAGACAGTACCTGCCTTATGTGCAGTGCTTGTTGAACTGCCCAATGGTGTTCAATCACAGCTTTTGGAGGGGGGTGGGGTTGAGAAAGACCCAAACTGCTCTACTTTCTGGGAAAGAGCCATCTACCTGTGCAGACTGGAAACACCTCCAAGATGACAGCAGCTACTGGAGCACTGCTTAACAACTAAACGTCATGAAGCACTTTTCTGAAAGGGAAGTTTAAGGTAAAGAACAGGTTCTATGACTTGTGGTTTACATTTAAGACAGCAAAACAGCGAGACTAACAATCTTAAAGGAGTAATAAAAAAATCCTTGTGGGCTGCACAACCGCAACATTTCCTGCACTCACATCAGTGGGGACATGGGGCTACTCCTAGCTCAGAAAGTTCAGTTCAGTTCAGTCGCTCAGTCGTGTCCGACTTTTTGTGACCCCATGAATTGCAGCACGCCAGGCCTCCCTGTTCATCACCATCTCCCAAAGTTCACTCAGACTCACGTCCATCAAGTCCGTGATGCCATCCAGCCATC
>SJYV01001002.1:0-15800 GCA_006410875.1 Neotragus pygmaeus
AACAGGACTGAGCGACTGAACTGAGCTGAGTGGTTATCCTGGGTAATGGACTGAGAGTGCATGTTCTCTTTGGCTTTCTCTCAGGTGAGAATATGTGGGTTCATAAGCAGAAGGTCTTCTACTTTCAAAGCTCCCACTGCCTTCACCTGACTTCTCCCGTGGTTCTCACAGGGCTTCCCTCATGTGATCTTCTGTGCTGTATGCTATGTGCTCTTTTCTCTGCTTGACACGCAATCCCTGTCAAATAAAATCCAGAGCTGGACAGTAGTTAAAGCAGTAAGGCAGGCTTTAATCATGAATGATGCAACAAGGCTCAGTTCTGAATACAACGTGGACAAGTGGGTGTTTATAGCCATGGAGAAGAGTGTGTGCATGTTTGCAGGGGGAAGGGGGATGAGGATGGGAAAAATCACTGGACAGCAACATCCAGGGTGAGGGGATTCTGGCCAAGCCGACCTGAAAGCTTTCTTGCTTCAGCAGAGCAGGGTGATGAGACAACACCCAAGGGATGGTGGGGGAAGAGGAGTCTTATCAGCTCTGAGGGCTTTCTAGAGGGAGCAGAAGTTCTCTAACTGATGTAGCAGAACTGTCACTAGAACTGGGTTCCCTAGATGGAACCCAGGTTTGGACCTTGCAGAGTGGAGCGCTCCGAAAAGCCTGAGATTTCGTCGGTATCAGCCCCATTTCTTGTTGATGGAAAAAAGGAATGTTTCTCTTTTGTTTGAACGTGTAAGTCAATTTTCTCATCCAGTTGCCTCCTATTCACTGAGGGCCAGTGAATCATCTGTGAGACTTGGATGCAGAGTGGGTGTGCCAGGAGTCAGGCATTCAGTGAGAGAGAGTTCTGTGGAAATAAAAGAATAACAGAGGTTAATGGTTGGAAACTCAGTTTCTGAACCCAGTTTTTCTCTCACCTACCTTGCTTAGTGCCTCTAAGAATTAAAACCCAACCACCCAGATCTTAATTGGGACTGTTTAGAGAAGGCCTGTGGGCTGAGGCTGGACGCACCACCATTCTCCAGGTAACAGCCGTGCCTGTAACTCCGGAACCTGAGCCACGTCCAGCCGCATTCAGCCTGCAAACCAGGAAGTCTGCGTCCTCCTCACAGCTGTCCTCACTCTAGCACTTAGAACCCATATCGTGAACAGGAAAGGTACTGACAAAATTCTCAGAACTTTTATGAGTCAGTTTCTGGAATACCTACAATAGCATTTATTCATGTAAATGTTACTATATAGTATTTACTCATAAAAATGTAACCTGTTGTTGTTCACTTGTTCAGTCACGGCTGACTCTGCAAGCCCCCTGGATTGCAGCACACCAGGCTTCCCTGTCCTTCACTATCTTCCAGAGTTTTCTCGGATTCATGTCCATTAGTCAATGATGCCAAGCCTAGATTAAGAGCAAGAAGTTTTCATTTAGGATTTGATTTGGGGAAAGCCAACTGTCAAAAATAAAAAAAAAACTTTACCTCTTTTAAAAGTGAGAAGTCCCATCTCTCAAATCAAGGACATGAAAAGGTTAACATAAAGCTTATGAAATTATTCTGATTGAGACATAAAATTTTGGTTTCTTAGATTACTCAAAAAGTAAAAATCTTGTATATCTGTTATGAGGAGCAAAGTAATAATCCAGAAAATTTTGCCATTTTAACAGAGAAAATAGCAAATTCTGTTTTGCACCAGAAAATTAAAGACTGCTTTACAAATCAAGCTTATACATAAATCCATTCAAATCTTAGCCAGTCCCGATAACACATAAAATTCTTTTTTTTTTTTTTCAAACCTTCTACAACTTTTTATGTCTATTTAGCTTCAATCCCTCCCTTTTCATTTTCCTCTGTCTCATTCTGAAACATCCAGTCACTTTAACTTAAAACAAGATCACTCTCTTTTCTCCTTAATGAAGATGTATCCTTCAGATATATCTCACTTTTGGTGCATACTTCTCTTGTGAAATTGTTCTCTTTATTTTAATAGCTATATTTTTATATGTGGACTTTATTTTTAACCCTTAGTAAGGTCTCTTTTACACATAAAACTAAGAATTAGACAATTGTGAATTTTCTGTAACAGTTTCTGTAACTGTTTGGAAACTGTTTCATCTTCTTATTTAGGAAAACATAATACTAAACAAATTTATCTGTCATCTCAGGCCTTTCCCTGTCAACGATTTTTATAGCACATGAGTGTCAGGAAGGTATCACAAAAGCAAAATACCCTAAAAATGTTTAAATACATGGGTCTCTGTTCTACTGTTGTGCCTAATATGAAAGAAGTAAGCGACACCCAACAATTTATTTTTTACTGCATCTTTATTTCTACATTTGTTCTTAGGTTGCATTTATAACTTTATAACATTAAACATCTAGCAGAGATTTATAAATAAATCTATTTCACTTGTAAACCCAACTAGAATAAAAATGCATGCTTATTTACACTTCAGGCTAATTCAGACATTTATCATTATATAATGTTCTTTTCCCTCGTGTTAATAACATTGCTTGTTTTAAATCCTATCTGTCTGATAGTCCAGCTTTCTAATGGTTACTGTTTGCATGGTGTATCATCTGTCATTCTTTTATTCTCAATCTATTTATGTTGTTGAATTTAAGATGTGCTTCTTGTTGACAACATGTAGTTGCATCTAGATTTTTTATCAAGACTGGAAATCTGCTCCTTGAAAAGGATATTTAGTCCATTTGTATTTAATGTTATTTTACCTGTGTCTCCCACTTGGTAATTATTTTTAAATCATCTTATGCCTTTTCAGCCACTCTGCTCCTTTACTGTCTCTTCTTGTGCTAAGCATTTCAGTATGATGTTTTAACATATCTGTTTATATTTTACCACATTATTTTGAATTATTTTCTTAGTGTTCGTTTGCAGTGGAGTGGGCAGATCATTTTCTCATAAAGGACCAGACTTAAATATTTTAGACCGTGAGCTATAAGTTCTTTTTTGCAGCTCTGCCACTGTACTATGAAAGCAGCCAGGGTCCACAAGCGAGTGAAAAGCAGGACAGGTCTGTCAGTCATCTTGTGCTCTCAGGTTTTAGGGATCACATGTGTATACTAACTGGTTATAATCTACTTCAGAGCCATAGCAACTTCATTGTAGCAAGATTAGAAATCAGCTACAATATCGCTCCTTGTCCTCCGCCTCTTTTCTGTTATTATAATCATATGTATCGGGGTTTCCTAGGTGGTACAGTGGTAAAGAATCCACCTGCCAGTGCAGGAGATGCTGATTAGATCCCCTGAGGAAGGAAATGGCAACCCACTCCAGTATTCTTGCCTGGAGAATCCCATGGACGGAGGATCCTGACGGGCTACAGTCCACGGGGTCAAAAGAGTCAGACATGACTGAGTGAGCACACACAAACACACACATCGTAAATATCATGTCTCTATGTTATAAACCCTGAGAGCAGTGTGGTGATTATTGCTTTAAACCATCTTATGTCTTTCAAATAGTTTAATAGGAAAAGAGAATGTATATTTATAGAGTGTTTTATATATACCCATACAAATATTGTCCCAGCACTCATTTCTTTCTGTCGTTTTGAATTACTCTCTGTTGCTTCCTTTCAGTCTGAAAGATTTATATTATTAATACTATTTCTTGTAAGTCAGGTCTGGTAGTAAGAGATTTCCTTAGCCTTCTTAACTTATGAGAATATCTATACTTTGCTTCATTTTTGAAGTTTAATTTTGCTGGATAAAAAAATTCTTAGTCAGCAATACTTTTCTGTCATCAATTTGAATAGAGTGAAACATTTTTTTGCCTGTTATTTACTATGTCAACCATTAATCATGTTGTTTACGATTGATCATTTATTTCTTGCTGCTACCACATTTTTCTTTGGTTTTCAACAGCTTGACTGATGTGCTTAAATGTTACTTTTTGTCTTTATTTTGCTTGGGTTTATTTTTCTTCTTGAATCTGTAGATTAAAGTTTTTCATGATATTTGGGAATTTGAATGATTGCTTCTTCATATATTTTCCTCCCCCTTTTCTCCTTTCTTCTGTGGCTCAGTTTTATGTTTGTAGTGTTTTCCACAGATTTTTAAGCTCTTTTTATTTAATCTTCTTTCTACTTGTTCTTTAGACTATAACTTATTTTGCTTTATCTTCAAATTGCTGATTCTTTCTTCCCATATCTCAAATTTTCTGTTAAGTGTTACTAGAGCATATATTTTAGCCATTGTACTTTTCAACTCTAGAATTTCCAATTAGGTCTGTTCTAAAAAATAAGTTATATGCTTGTTCAGATTCTCTGTTGGTGAGTCATTATCACTCACCTTAAACTTTTTAGGTATTATCTTCGGTAGCTCTTTGATCATATTTATAAGAGCTACCTTTAATTCTTGGCTGAGTAACATATCTATTGGCAACCAGAAAAATACATATGGACTATTTTTGACTATGTTTTGGTTACATTTTCTTGTTTCTTTTCATATTTAAAATTGTTTTTGCTTAAGAATAAGCATTTTGATAATTTTTTTCTAGCAACAGTGAATTCTGACTTTTCCTGCTGAGTGTCGTCATTTTGTTTCTTTGCTTGCTTTATAACTTGCCAGGACAAGTTGGAGATCCTCTCTTCCCTGTAATGTGTGCCCAGTTATTTCTCTTCTCTGTTTTTTGTTGTGTTATTTTTAGGTCTCGATTACTACTGATAACTACTGTTTGATTAGATTAGGGTTCATCTTAATATTGGTAAAAGCACATACTTAGACCTTTAGCCAGTAAAGTTTCTAGTCCCTGCTGTTGGATCAAGTTTTGGCCTGGAGAGTTTTTCAATGTCAGTCTATCTTAAAGCTTCCCTGCTGTTACTTTCAATGGACTCTTCCACACAGCCTCTGCACATGTGCACAGGCTTCTTCTGTTGGGATGTTTGGGTGTCTTTGCACCCTTTAGTCTCTGCAGTGCAGGTATACAGACTTATAACAAGGGAGCAGTAAGGGAACTGGAAATCAGCATGTGAATTCAAGTCTTAAATTTGTGGATTTTATATAAAGGACCACATTCTTTCACTGCCAGAATTCTATCCATTAGAAGTAGCATATGATGCATCTAAGCTACAAGATTATTTAAAAACAACTATTTCAAGCATTCATTTGATTTGTGTGTTAATATTTTATTGTTGCCTTAACACAGATATATCCATTGTTATATATTCTTGTTTCTTGGGAAAAAATTAACTGTCAAAATGATGGAACTATATTTGCTTATGCTTTTCATTTGTTCAATGCATCAAGCTCTGACTGCCCAGTCAGTAATTTTGCAATGTCTCATTATTATTCAAAATTGTGAATCTTTGGTTCTGCAAAATATCACATTTTTCTTAGTCTAAAATTACTCAAAAAAATACTGCTGCTGCTAAGTTTCTTCAGTGTCTTCTGACTGTTTGCCACCTTATGAACCATATGTCCACAGGATTCTCCAGGCAAGAGTACTGGACTGGATTGCCATTTCTTCCTCCAGGGGATCTTCCTGACCCAGGGATCGAATAGAAAAAATGCTCTACCATACCAATTTCATGCTTTCTTGGCCATCTTCAGGATGTTGATGTAATTTTTATGTAGAACTTTTAAAAACTCTAAGTGCCTCATTCCTATAGACTTACACATAAATTCTTTTATGTGCATCCTCCTTCTAAGTTGAATATATGTTCTCAACACTCACCTCTTAAACACAGTCACTGCTGCTGATACTGTGTGAGGAGTTCTGTGATACTGGAGAAAATACTGTGCAAAATACCATATGGTGGTATAAAATCTTTAAATATCTATAATCTTTTCCTCAAATCTAGATTACCAAAATTTGCATGACTTTGGAAAAGTCATTTGTAGATCTCAGCTTTAATTATGTTATGATTCAAGTGAAAGTAAGCAATTTTAGGCTATAATGCTTAAAATTTCTAATTATGGACATATTTATAGTTATAATACTTACATGTTTGTAATTATAATTGATTATGAGCATGTTTATAATTTTTATATTATTAGTAAAAGTACACTCTCAAGTTAGATGATGCAATGGCAGGAAGCCAATATACAACATTTTCACATATAAACTAATTATGGAGCAAATTAGATATAGTCTCTTTTGTTCATTTTTAAAAATTACTTTTATTTCATTGATAGCATCATGCATGAAGATTGTAGAATATTAAGACCATACAGAGAATGTATGCAAGTCAAACAAATGACCAATAATCCCACAATCTGGAGAAATAATTCTTTAGAGAAAAATTAATTGGGCACTGAAAACCTCCTTACTTCTCAGTAGTAATATCTGCACTCTCTTTACAATGCACAGAACTGACTTCCTTCTCTCTATTTTTGTTCTTCTCTCCCTTCCACATTGTATGTTGAACTCCAGAAGGTCCCAGCACTCTTGTGAGTGCTGGGGAGGCTGTGCTGGATAACTCGGACATGACCTTCTTCTCATTTAGATTGCATCCTTCTGGAGAAGTTGAGGGCTGAAGGATCCAAAGACCAGAGGCATGACTTTATGCACAGAGTAATTAGCACTCCAGTTACAACTTCAGACCCTCCAGCTCTTCCTACTTTTCTTGTCTTTTCTTCTTGGTGTCTAACTCATTAGGCTGGTTCATTGTCACATTGCAGAGATAGTCTGTGTTGGAGCCTGTACTAAATATCTCACGTTCAGCAGGGGACAGAGCAAGTCTGACTTCTGGGCCCAGGGAGGGACAAGGACTTCTGGGTTGTTTCCAAGAGGTCATTGAGTTACATGGGTATGATGGCCACTATTGGAAGGGAAGAAACCTATTACCTATTGCATCAAGTGATGAAGGATTAGCATAAGGTTTTACAATCAATAACGACAACGTTTCAGGTGACTGCAGCAGTGGAATGGAAAATGGCAGTGTTGTAGACTCTTCTATCTCTTTTTGAAGCTATTTCTGTGCTTTTCCACAATTTTAAGGGAGGACACTGTTCTTTTATTTCCTCCACACAGTATGGGCTTTGAGGTCTTGTCAGAGTTAAGGGGACTTTTGAGTTGTGTTACTACACCTTTATGTTTCCAATATGTTTTTGTGAAATAAGTGAGAGATTGCCATGTCTAGTTTTTCAAGCTGTTCTCTGTTACTGAATTTTTGTGAACAAGACATGTTTTAGGAAGTCTCAGATTCCTGATTCATTTTTGGATCCTTCTTTTGTTGATATGATATTTCTCTCAGCTGTAATCTCCTTGGGGTGCTGGCTTCCTCTGAAAGGGTCAGATTTGCCTTTGATCATAAAAGATTGTTGCTCAAGTGTCCTGGAGCTCTGATTTCTCAAATAGAGGGTCTGTTCAGTTCTAGGGGGCCTGAAAATCTTTGCAATGTAGTTCACTGTTTTCCTGTGTCATGTAGAAATGTCTTTTTCAAAATTTCAGGCATCTTTACATGATATCAAAATAGTATCAAAACATCCCATCTCCTCTTGCTTACCTTTCCGTCACTTTCTTTTTAGCTCCTGAAATATTTTAGGTACTTTTACATGAAAGAATATCCTTATATCATCAAATCATACTATGGATGGTCCATATTGTGGTCTATGGATATAGTCTACTTAGCTCAGTGAGTATTTTTGATCAAAGTATAAACTTGCTAATATCCCTTACTGCAAAATATGTGAGGATAATATTCACTATTAAACTTAAATCCAAATAACACAACAGACAGCCATAGAAAGTCTTATTATACTTTTAAAAAGTATAGAAGTTATTTCAGGGGACAGAATTTCATACCATCCTATGGATCATATATCATGATATGGCAGTAAAGCCTCTTCACCTAATAAATAGACCTTAAACACGGCAAACTAGGGCCAAAATTTCAGATAAACAGTGACTATCCTTCACCACTCTTCTGTTTCCTTCACATGACTGGTGAATGGAAACTGATAGCAAGTCTGGAAATAGTCGNAGTAAAGCCTCTTCACCTAATAAATAGACCTTAAACACGGCAAACTAGGGCCAAAATTTCAGATAAACAGTGACTATCCTTCACCACTCTTCTGTTTCCTTCACATGACTGGTGAATGGAAACTGATAGCAAGTCTGGAAATAGTCGACTCATCACAGAAATATCTCTGAATCATCACAACCACTCAAGATATCAGTTTCTTCAAGCTGTGAAATAAAAGAACTGGAACAGAGTGTCGTACTTGCTCTAAACTTAGCACAGTATGTTCCCACATACTAGAATGCCCATGTTCACTTTTCTGCCTGATGAAATCCTTACCCACACTTTAAAAGCCCAAAGTGCCACCCCCCTTGGGGAGGGTGTTCTCAGTTTTCCAGAAGGTGTGCTGGTAGTAGACAGCATAGATGCATCTCTGTCACGGCACCCTGACCTCAAATTTGCTTGTGGTGTGAGGACTCTTTCTCCTTAACTATCGTAAGATCCTGAGTCAGGTTTTATTTCATTTATTTTGTGTATTGCTCAAGTGGTTTCATTTGCAAGTGATAAAATTTCCATGGTAGAACAGCTTAAGCAGAAGAGGAATTGATTGGTTTGTAACTTGTATTAATAACCGTAGACACAGGGGCAGGGCTGGTTTTATGCTCACTGTCAGTGAGGTCTCAGAAGATGTTCCTGGGGTCCTGTTCCTCTTTCCTCTCATCTTCTCTTCCTCTGGGTTGGTTCCTGTGTGAGACTGGCTCTCCCCTCACATCAGTGAGATGACTTCAGCTTTATTGCCTCACAACGCAAAGAGCAGTAGACTTGAAGGAACTCAGCTTCAGAAATCCCTCTACAAGTCCTGAGAGTCACTTTGAAGTCCCCACCTCGGATGGAAGTCTGCCTCTGAGGTTTCCTCCCAGAGTAGGTGAAGATAGTGACCTGAGTCTCATGTTGCAGCCAGGTTATACAGAAGGAGAGTCAGAAGCAGGGGTGGGCTCCAAGGAATTCAAGGGCTCTTGACAGAGAAGGGGAGTTAGATATGGGGCAGAAAACAGTTAGGAAGAGTCATGGTATTGCTGTGTACACTGCACAGACTGGAACCTCTAGAGCATGATGAGCCAGAGTGTAATGAAGTGCATCACATGCAGGAAAAGCAAATGAAGTGACAGTAGCAAGGAAGCTCCACAGAGGCGAGGCCAAGTGCAGGGACCTCTCTAAAACTGTGCCTCTCCGTGCTGTATTTAAAAATGGATTCACGTCAATGTATGGCAAAACCAATACAGTATTGTAAGATAGAAAAATAAAAATTAATTTAAAAAAATGTAAGCTAGACATTAGAAAAATGATTAATTGCACAAGAATACATAATTAATTGAATTTGATTATATAGTCAATGCAATTAAGTTAATTTGTGTGGTATGAATATAAATGTATATACACACTTTACACATGTGTGCAAATGTGCACATGTGCATGCACACTCACACATACATTTGATATTATTTGTCTACTNCATAATTAATTGAATTTGATTATATAGTCAATGCAATTAAGTTAATTTGTGTGGTATGAATATAAATGTATATACACACTTTACACATGTGTGCAAATGTGCACATGTGCATGCACACTCACACATACATTTGATATTATTTGTCTACTGTATAACTTAAGAATGTTACTTTCATTCTCTCCAGGGATGAGTAAAAGCAAGATTTGTCATTCACTTTTAGATGAGCCAGATAATTTAATTTTTTCACCATTCATGGGAAATAGAAGGAATGTTCTATATTAATTTTCACTAATGTTTAATAAATCAAATATATGCTTAAAAATGATTTGTATATTGAAAATGCTCAAGGCTACTGAAGAGGTGAAAGTGCTCATAATAATGACCGTGGGCCAAATAATAGATTTTTTTCAAAATAAAATTTTAGTTCCTTGTAAGTATGAATGAGAACAGTGGCATAGATAATTTAAAAAGTTGGTAAGAAGAAACATTTTTCTTTCTTAATTTGTGGTTAGAGAAGCAGTATATTTTATATTTTTCTTCTTGAATGTATTTTACTTAAGGTGAAATTTTTGTTTTCTTGCATGTACCTTGACTGATGGGGTCCCTGAAGAATGGTTGATGAGGAGTGAAGCTGTAGGTAATCTATTAGGAAGACAGCAAACAGATAACTGGCTCTTCTTTAATTTTAAAATTTATTTCCTATTTAATGGCCTCTGGAAGCTTCAGTATAATTTTAATTAAAACATAAAATTCAATTTGAGTAAAATATATGGTATGGCAGGAACTCAGCCAAGAGACCAACAGCAATGACAGAGCATAAAATCTGTTACATAGGAGCTCCTGGTCTAGATATAAAACTCTTTGAATCCCTTTTCCTACTCTAAGGAAAATATCACAAGGCATGTATTCCTTGTTGTGGCACTTAACAAACTTATATTTAATAAACTATATGCATGAATTTGTTGCCATTCCCTCAGCTTTCTGAAGGCAGAGACTTGCCCACCTGGGAAGTCCTCTGCCCCTCACGTGAAAACACTTCACCCAAGCTGAGGAATCAGTGTCCAGTGAAGAGAAAGACAGACCAAAGTGAGAGGTGCATTGCGTTGTGAATACGTGGTTAACAATATGAAGAGCTAAAATGTGCTGAGTACATGGAAACCGCAGGGACAACAGTGAACACATCTCTCAGATCACCGACTTTGGGGCACACGACTGANACTCTGGGAGTTGGTGATGGACAGGGGGGCCTGGTGTGCTGCGATTCATGGGATCACAAAGAGTCAGACACAACTGCGAGACTGAACTGAACTGTACTGAAAAAATAAAACGAATAAACGTATGTAACAAAACAGAGAGACTCAAAGATACAGAGAACAAACTACTGGTTACCAGCAAGGATAAGGAAGGAGGGAGGGGCCAGATAGGGTACAAAATTGAAAGATACAAACTACCATGCATAAAAAAGCAATAAGGATATATTGTACAGCACAGGGAAATAAGCTATTATTTTATAATAACCTTAAAAGGATTATAATCTATAAAAATACTGAATCACTATTTTGTACCCATGAAACTAATATAATATTGCAAATCAACTAGTTTTCAGTAAAAAAAAAAGCAATTCTAAGAAATTCATATCAATAAAACCTTAGATGAAGAGAAAAGAATGATCCCAAATAAACAATCTAACTTTATACTTCAAGAAACTAGAAAAAGAATAAACTAATAAGTCCAAAACTGGTACAATAAAGAAAATANAAAAAAAAAAGCAATTCTAAGAAATTCATATCAATAAAACCTTAGATGAAGAGAAAAGAATGATCCCAAATAAACAATCTAATTTTATACTTCAAGAAACTAGAAAAAGAATAAACTAATAAGTCCAAAACTGGTACAATAAAGAAAATACATATCAAAACAAAAATAAATGATAAAGACCAAAAGAAAAGATTAATAAAACTGAGTTTTTTTTTAAATAAAGATAAATAAAATAGAATAATTTACAGCTAGACTTGCAAGAGAAAAAAGAGGAATGAAATAAATGTAATTATAAATGAAAGTAGAGACATTACAGCTGATGCATTACAAATATAAAGGTCATAAGAGACTATTGTGAAGAATTATACAACAAAAATTTGTTCTTTCTGGTTTTCATCTTTCCTGTTTTTTTGCTTTCTCTCGTTTTTGGTATGAGATTTCATTTTCTCTCATCTGTTAGCATAGCATTTATATTGCTTTTTAAAAATGTTTTAACGGTTTTCCCAATATACATTTACAAGTTATTTAAGTTTACTTTCAAATAACATTATAACACTTCATTGGTATTACAAGTACTTTATAAAAATGTATTACTAATTCCTCCCTCCCCGTTTATAAGACTACTATCATTTATTTCACTATCCATAAATTATAATTACTGAATACCTTAATACCATGATTATTTTGAAGAATTACCTATCATAACAATTAAAATAATAAAAATAAAAGAACATAGTCTACCAACATTTATATTCACCTATAGTGCTCTTCATTTTACATGGATCTATTAATACATCTAATAAATCATATCATTATTTCTGAAGAAATTCTTTACACATTTCTCACAAAGCACGTTTGTGCTGCTGCTTCTAAGTCGCTTCAGTTGTATCCAACTCTGTGCAACCCCATAGACGGCAGCCCACCAGGCTCCCCTCTCCCTGGGATTCTCCAGGCAAGAACACTGGAGTGGGTTGCCATTTCCTTCTCCAATGCATGAAAGTGAAAAGTGAAAGTAAAGTTGCTTAGTCGTGTCTGACTCTTAGCGACCCCATGGACTGCAGCCCACCAGGCTCCTCCATCCATGGGATTTTCCAGGCAAGAGTACTGGAGTGGGGTGCCATTGCCTTCTCCACAAAGCAGGTTTACCAGTGACAATTCCCTTATATTTTGTTTAAGAGTATCTGAGAATATTTCTCCTTCACTTTTGAAAGATAGTTTCATTGTATATACCATTCAAGGTTCAATTTTTTTCAATCCTTTACATATTTCACTCCATTCTTTTCATGCTTGCGTGGTTATAAGTAAAGTTTTCTTTTCTCTGGCTTTTTTTCAAGATGGTTTTTGATTCTGCAGGTTGAGTGTGATATGCCTACATGTAGATTTTTTTGTAATATTAATCAATTCTAGTGTTCCTGAGCTTCCCAAATGTATGGTTTGGTGTCTGTCATTAACTATGGGAAATTCTCAGCCATTACTACTTCACCTATTTTTTNGACAAACTGTGTGAACAGTGATGTTACCAGGATACATCCTAGAAACGTAAAGATAAGAAAGACAGTTAATGCTCCATGTGAAATCTTACTGTATTAAGAGAAAGAGTAATTGCAATACAGTGAAATTGCAATTGTTCACAAATTCTGCTATACAATACAATACAGTGAAATTGTTCTGAATTCTGTTATATGGATTTACCACAGAGGGAAAAGGATATGATTAGTGAAAATGCACCACAGTTGAAGGAAAATTCCGACTATCAGAGAATAGGAATGCTCATCTGTATGGAGATAGTCATGCAAATTAAAGATCTGAGTTGGGAGCAAACATTCCTGATTATTAGGGCCTGCTGAGTGTGGGCAGTTGTTTATCATCCTACATACAAGGTTTGAGAATCCCTATGCTTCTGGAGGTCTTGTTAAAACTCAGCAGGTCTGAGATAAGGCTTGAGACCATTTACATTTCCAGAAATGGTTTTCCTGAGATATGTTTACATACCATCAATCTGCTCTCTGAAGTGTATGGTTTGGTGGTTTTCAGCTTGTTCAAAGAGCTATGCAGTTATCTCTATCTTACAACAAATTCATGTCCAGACCACATGTCAATAGCAGAGTGCTAAGAGTCTGATCAGCTCACCATCTCACTCTTGTTTAGTTTCTGTTAGGCCAGCTGAAAAAGTCTAAAATCCCATATGGACGTGGCTTAATGGGAGTCTAGTAGTCAGTCCTGCCCAAGGTCCTTTCATCTAGTTTTCACTGAGATTTAGGCAAAACTTGTACATGAGACGCTCAGGAAGTTTTCTCAGAGGAGGTAAAAGGGAATGAGTTTGAAGATGGAGAAGGTATCAGTTGGGTTTGCTTATTAACTCCTAGAGAAGGCATATGCATGGAGATGCTACAATCTAAAAGAACGCAGGCTCTCTAGATCTATAAGATGTCCAAAAAGTCTGTGATGAAACACTTGGAGACAGTGGAATAAGATGAAAAGAAACTATGACCAGACCTCAAAAAGCCCATGTTCCATGCGGGAGCTTGGGTTTATCTACAGATGATGAAGAGCCACGAAACAATGTTAAACCACAAAGAAACATGATTAATAGCCACTGTAGAAAGGTCACTCTGGCAAAAGTCCAGAAGATCAATCTGAAAAAATTTAATTTGATTGTAAGCATCCCAACCAGAGGGATTTTCCAGTAACCAAAGCAATACTTGTTAAGGCCCCAGTAATCCATTCACAGTTGGATTGTGAATGAATGGATAGAGCTTTGTGAGAATTCAAATAAAAGCTGTGGTATAAATAGGAACCTCGGAAGAAATTCAGGATTTTAGCTTCAGTGACTTGAGAGGATGATAAACCCATTACCTGAGCAAGGACAAAAGAAAAGAAAAGGTTTTTATTTGTGTGTTTGGATTCCATTTATTTATAGGACTTTGGAGGTTGGGCGATAGATGTTTTGAAGATAAAAATTTTTGAGTTTTGTCCAGTCATGTGCCAAATCATGGGTGCGTTTGAGAATACCTGGCTGTAGAGTGGAGTAGCATCATATCATGAGAAGTCAGAGATATAAAGGAAACTGAAGGACACAGAATGGGGACATTGTGAGCATGGAGAAAGGTCAGGGACCTGAGCTGTCAAATCAGCAAGCTCTCACCACAGTGAGAAGTTGTCTGGACCCAGAGGGGGAACTCTCACCAAGCCTAACCACACTGGCAAAACCCAGGCTCAGATGTTCAGCTTCCAGAACATGAGAAATAATTTTTTATTAATGGATGAACATGTTTATTTGTAAATTTGGTCAGCATACATAATTGACCTGAAAACATCAGCAGAAGGAAAGTCAGTGAGAAGGTCATTTCCACAAAGTGACCTCCCAGGAGGTAAACCAGACATAACCTGACTTGACACCACCTCCACTGGCAGAGACAACAATGGAGCTGTCTGCCCCTCCCCCACAGCAAATCTAGTCCAGTGTTGTTAGCATACAAACAACACAAGGGAAAGAACTTGGAAGCTATTTCCTGCTGGTAGAGAAAACTCAACCTAGTTAACCTAGATCAACCACACCATTTATACATTTTGATCTATGCTATATTTTGGCATGAATATTTCAACCATTTACATGTGCTTAGTTGCTCAGTCATGTCTGACTCTTTGTGACCCCATGGACTGTAGCCCTTCAAGCTCCTTTGTCCATGGGGATTATCTATGCCTTCTTCAGGGTATCTTCCCAACCCAGGCATCAAACCCAGGTCTCCCACATTGCAGATGGATTCTTTACCATCTGAGCCACCAGGGAAGCCCATGTGTTTCCCCATATTATTTTATGTAATTATAGTAACAAACTGCACTCGAATGAATGGGTTTAGAGACAGACACAGCTGATTGACAAATGGAACCAAAAGAAGTTTTATGACCAGCAGGAGGGAAGCAGGCTGGCACCTGGTAGCTTGTTGACCACATACACGTGGAGCACAGGGTCACTCATTACCAACAGAAGACTTCAAAGTCAGGACTGCTGAAGAACTGAACTACTATTTAGGAAGACTGTCATGAGTGTCCAGTAAATTAATGTTCTGAAAAAGCAAGAGAATTCCAGAAAAGCATCGACTTCTGCTTTATTGATTATGCCAAAGCCTTTGCCATAGCAAACTCTGGAAAATTCTTAAAGAGATGGGAATAGCAGATCACCTGAACTGCCTCTTGAGAAATCTGTATGCAGGTCAGGAAGCAACAGTTAGAACTGGACATAGAACAACAGACTGGTTCTAAATCGAGAAAGGAGTATGTCAAGGCTGTATATTGTCACCCTGCTTATTTAACTTATATGCAAAGTACATCATGAGAAATGCTGGGCTGGATGAAGCACCAGCTGGAATCAAGATTGCCAGGAGAAATATCAATAACTACAGATATGTAGATGACACCACCCTTATGGCAGAAAGTGAAGAACAATTAAAGAGGCTCTTGATGAAAGTAAAAGAAGAGAGTGAAAAAGTTGGCTTAAAACTCAAGATTCAGAAAACTAAGTTCATGGCATCTGGTCCCATCACTTCATGGCAAATAGATGGGGAAACAGTGGAAACAGACTTTATTATTTATTTATTATTTTTTTTTTTT
>SJYV01001007.1:0-11688 GCA_006410875.1 Neotragus pygmaeus
CTTTGGCCACCTGATGTGAAGAACTGACTCATTTGAAAAGACCCTGATGCTGGGAATGATTGAAGGCAGAAGGAGAAGGGGACCACAGGGGATGAGATGGTTGTATGGCATCACTGACTCAATGGACGTGAGTTTGAGTAAGCTCCGGTAGTTGGTGATGGACAGGGAAGCCTGGTATCCTGAAGTATATGGGGTTGCTAAGAGTCGGGCATGACTGAGAGACTGAACTGAACTAATGTGTAGCAAAAGCTTAAAATCTTACAAGAAAATAATAAACATCAAGCTTAGAATAGTGACCGCTAGAGAGAGAGGAAAGGCAAAGAGTAAACAGATTGGGAGAGGTACACAGGGGTTTTAACTATGTAATATTTTATTTCTTATAAAGAAAAAAAATCAGAAACAAATTAGGCAAATGTTGAGATTTGACAAATCAGAGTGGGAATGTAGTATTATTCTCTATGCTTATTTTGTATGTTTGAAATATTTCCTTGAAAACAACATAAATACAAAGAGATAAAAAGAAGAGATTCCACTATTTTTAGAAGCTTCATTTTCTCAGAGTCAGCATTTCTTCCTCTGTCTTTCCCAGGAAGANGTAGTATTATTCTCTATGCTTATTTTGTATGTTTGAAATATTTCCTTGAAAACAACATAAATACAAAGAGATAAAAAGAAGAGATTCCACTATTTTTAGAAGCTTCATTTTCTCAGAGTCAGCATTTCTTCCTCTGTCTTTCCCAGGAAGATTTCATCTTCTCAAGCTGGTTGTGTTGTGTTTTTTTTTTTTAAATTCACAAGTCAGCACAGGCTCCCACAATTACTTGACCCATCTGGCTTTGAGCTTAACCCCTAGTGAGGGCAGAAGCAAGCCCTTTGTTTCTTACCAGCCCTCACTGTCACACACTGTCAGGTAATGGCTAAAGAAAAACAGGTACCAGAAGATGCTGCTTTCCAGGTCACTGTTTCATCACTAATAATTTATATTTGCACTGCTCTCACATACTCACACAGATGGTTATGCACAAACTTTAGATTGATTTCTTCTCTATCTTACATTTGCCTAACTCAGAGGTCTTTTAACCCTGTTTCCTGCCTTTCAGCTATCACGAAGCTGAATGTTGGAAATGTCGCGTTCCTTCCTTTGTGGCATCTCACATGCCCAGTAGCATTACATCTACTTACCTTTCAGTGAACAGGCACCTCACATTTGTCCTTAAAAATTGTCAATACAAACAGACTCACACTGGAGCGGAATACATTTTTCTTTTCACAGTGACAAATCTCAAAATATTCCTCAGAGGTGAAGGGTCAGTCTATGGATTGTTTCCTTTGAAGCCATTCTCTGGTATTCCTCTGCACTTCCAACGTAAGTCCTCTAATGAGGTCAGACTTATATCACATGATGCCATCACTCAAATTGACCTGCACCACAATGGTCTTAAAATGTTTCCTAATACATAACTCAGGGGAGAAGAGGAAAAGATCTCAATGCAAAGCTAAGAAAGACTGGTGTGTTACAGGGGTTTCTTTTTATTATTATTATTGTAATTTCCCCAGTTTATTTGAGAACGATTTTTTTCTGACATATATTCATTGAATTTTAGATCAGTTATTTCAAAGTGTGCACAAATTATGTACATTTCCCTATAACCAGGCGCTGACAAAAGAATACTTATTATATCAACATTTAAGCATTCCAACATAAAAGGACTTTTTCCAACTTAATACTTTTTCCCACACAAGGTGATCTATAATTGACATTCAGGCAATTATATGCATGTAGAAGCAGACACAGTCCCCAAACTGATAAGATAAACCAGCACATATGTCCTTCTGGATGCAACTGCATTTCCAGAGGCAAAGGGGTTCAAATGGGAACACCTAAGGTGACTTCCTTTTTTCCTTATGAAATGAACTACACAGACACAAACCAAGGAGTGAAAGTGCGAAGATGAGCCCCACGAAGCTCGCTCCTCCCTGTCCTGAGAGTGTGCATGCGCTGTGAGCGAGTGGCAGCTCACCACCGCTGGGCGCCAGGCCCCGNGAAATAGAAAAAATGGTGCTCAACATCATCAGTCTTTAGGGAAATGCAAATTCCAACCACAGTGAGTCACCACTACCTTTCTACTAGAATAGTTTTTTAAAAACCTGAGAAGACTAAGTGCTGATGTGGATATAGAGCAACCGGAAGTTGTATGCACTATATTGCTAATAAGAGTGCAAAAATTGTACAATCATGCTGAGAAACAACTTGGCAGTTTCTTCTTAATGATCCCACTCTTAGGTATTTACCCAGGAAAAATAAAATCGTATATTAATGAAAATGTCTATGTCCATATGAGTGAGTGAAGTGAGTGAAGTGAGTGAAAGTCACTCAGTCGTGTCCGACTTTTTGGGACCCTGTAGACTACACAGTCCATGGAATTCTCCAGGCCAGAATACTGGAGTGGGTAGCCTTTCCCTTCTCCAGGGGATCTTCCCAACCCAGGGATTGAACCCAGGTCTCCCTCATTGCAGGCGGATTGTTTACCAGCTGAGCTATGTATGTCTATATAAATACTCATAAATGATTGTTCATAATCAGCAAAAAAATGATCACAATCCAAACACCTGTAATTGGTGAATGAACGAACAAACCATGGTTAATTCTGTAATAAAATACTACACAGCAAAACAAACAAACAGACTACTGATGCATACAATAACATGGTTGAATTTCAAATATATTAGGCTAAGTGAAAGTACACAGATTTCTAAAGCTACATACTGTATGATTTTATTTATATAATATTCTGGAAATCATATAATAATCTGGAAAATGCAAAATTTTAAGGACACAAGATCAATTGTGGCTGAGAAGTGAGAGTTAGCGAGAGTTTCTGGTAGATTATTCACCACTCATCAGACTATACACTTACTTAGAGAGGTATAAAAATATGAAATTTATGCCTCAATAAATATGACCTAAAAAGGATTAAAGATTTTTAAAATATGAGAAATACATAATTGATTTACTCATTAATCCATTGCTATTATGAATATTAATCCTACACCTTACTTTCCCACCCCACACTTTGGGGTGCTGACTTTAAAGCAAAATACCTAAATTTTTGCCTACCAATTGGAGAAAATGCTTATAAGACATTTCTTCACAATGATGAAGATTGATATTTTCACATCTCCCTTAATAATAGTCTGATTAATTTTACAGAAATGTCAATATTTTTCTTTAAAATTCTACACATCTTCTTGAGATACTGATAGGAGTTGCAAATATCCTAGCAATAGGGTGTATCCAATCCAAAGTTACATTACATTTATCTCACCTACTTTCTCCTTATTTATAATTGCTCTTTCACTGATGAAATAAATTGAAGATAACACAAACATATGGAATGATATACGCTGTTCATGGACTGGAAGAATTAATGTTGTTAAAATGACCACACTACTACCCAAAGCAATCTATAGATTCAATGCAACCTTTATCAAAATACCTAGGATGGAACTTTCCTGGTGGTTCAGTGATTAAGACCTTCCATCGCAGGGAGTGCAGGTTCAATCTCTGGTTGGAGAGGTAAGATCCCAAATGCCTTGGACTAAAAAAGCAAAACATAAAACAGAAGTAAAATTGTTACAAATTCAAGAAAGACTTTTAAAAAACTCTATAAAAAATGCCAAGGACATTTTTCACAGAATTAGAACAAATATTTTTAAATTTTGCATGGAAACACAAAGGCCCTGAATAGTCAAAACAATCTTGAGAAAGAACAGAGCTAGAGGAATTACACTCCCTGACTTCAGACTTCACTACAAAGGTATAGTCATCAAAACATTATGGTACTGTTACAAAAACAGACACACAAATGGATATAATAAAACAGACAGTTCAGAAATAAATCCACATATTGATGGGCTTCCCTGGTGGCTCAGATGGTAAAGAATCTGCCTGCAATGCGGGAGACCATTCAATCCCTAGGTTGGGAAGATCCCCCGGAGGAGGGCATGGCAACCCACTCCAGTATTCTTGCCTGTAGAATCCCCATGGACAGAGGAGCCTGGCGAGCTACAGTCCATGGGGTCACAAAGAGTCAGAGACAACTGAGACTAGCACATGGTCAACTAATCTATTACAAAGGAGGCAAGAATATACACTGGAGAAAGGAGTCTCTTCAATGAGTGGTGCTGGGAAAACTGGAAATCTACATGTAGATGAATGAAATTAAAACATTATCTAACACCATATATAAAAATAAACTCAAAACAGATTAAAGACCTAAATATACCAGAAACGAGGCTTCCCAGGTGGCACTGGTGGTAAATAACGTGTCTGCCAATGCAAACATGCAAGAGGTATGGGGTCAGTCCCTGGGTCAGGAAGATCCCCTGGAGAAGGGCATGATAACCCACTCAAAAATTCTTGCTTGAATAATTCCATGGAAGTAGAGCCTGGTGGGCTATAATCCATAGGGTTGCAAAGAGTCAGAAACAAGTGAGCACACAGACATGCATATCAGAAACCATAAAATTCCTAAAAGAAAACATAAAAGGAAGTTAGAAGACTAAGTGCTGGTGTGGATGTAGCAAATGGAACTTGTATAGACTATGTCGCTGATAAGAGTGCAAAATGGTACAGTCATGCTCAGAAACAATTTGGCAGTTTCTTATTAATTATAGCATACACTTTGACATAACTTGTAGCAATATTCTTTTTGGTTCTCTCTCCTAAAGGAAAGGAAATAAAAACAAAAAATTGTAAATGGGACCTAATTAAGCTTTTGCACAGCAAAGGTAACTATCAATAAAACTAAAAGAAAACCTACTGAGTGAAAGAAAATATTTGTAAACAATAGACTGATAAGTGATTTGTATTTAAAATATATAATTACTCATCGAGTCAACAGTTTTTTATACTAATTTTTCTATAAAATGAGGTATATCTAATATTTCTGAGAGATGAAAACAGAGAGTTGAAATTCAAAATTCACTTTTAGATCATGGGTTATGTTACTTAAAAACTGGACAGTGCAATCAGAAAGACTCACCAAAAATGCTCTCCAACTAAATGAAACAGAATTTCAACAGTTTTGCCAATAAAGTTTTATTTGTAAAATAAATAAGCAATTCATCCCACTTTATCCCATCCTTATAACCTCCATTATATGTTTATGTTTAGATTCTTATATAACACATTCATTAAAGGAAAGTTACAACTTCATTCCTAGAAAATGTATTTTATTAGTTCATAAAGCAAAAATAATATTTCATATTTTTAAATATTTACTACATTAGCCTAGCATTGTTTCAAGTATTTTAACTTATTCTTCATGAAAATCTAAGGCAAGTCTTATTGTTACCTCATTTTAAGGAGATTTAGGAGGTGGAAGCACAGAGAATTTAGGCCATTTGCCCAAGAACACATAGATATTGAATGGAGGAGACAGAGTTTGAACCCAGTTATGGTACCTAAATTCTCACTAATAACTTCGGTACAATAGTGTCTTCTCAATGAGAAAGCTGTTAGTAAAACAAAAAAAGTATCTGTTTAATATTTAATAAACATACACCACGTTTAAATGCCTTTCTAGGGACTGAGGATGGAGAAGGAAATAGCAACCCACTCCAGTGTTCTTGCCTGGGAAATCCCATGGACAGAGGAGCCTGGTGGGCTACAGTCCATGGGGTCGCAAAGAGTCAGACACAGCTTAGTGACTAGACAACAATGGACTGGGGAATGATAGTACCATGCTAAATGAATTTTTTTTTTAATTCACCAATTTCTAAGTAAAAATTTTANGGGAAATCCCATGGACAGAGGAGCCTGGTGGGCTACAGTCCATGGGGTCGCAAAGAGTCAGACACAGCTTAGTGACTAGACAACAATGGACTGGGGAATGATAGTACCATGCTAAATGAATTTTTTTTTTAATTCACCAATTTCTAAGTAAAAATTTTAAACACCTGGGAAACATAACTATGTTTTCTCTATAGATCTGCCAACAACTAGTTTATATCCATAATTAAATCATTGGATCTCTCAGAACTTTAGATTTTCCTATCAATGAAATGAGGAGTTTGATTTAGACAGTTCTCTGGATTAGTTGTTTCATCCTATGACATTATATAAAGCCTATATAAATTGAGAAATTCTCCTAATTCATAGCAAATTTCCTAATTTTTAGAATCAATCATGGAGTTCTAACCCCATAGAAACTATGGAAGCATAAAGGAAGCTATAAACTCAATCAATTTTAAATTATTATATTTTATTATTTACTATTATTTTATTTTAATCATTAACTGTATACATTTGAAATGGAGAATATTTCAGTACAACTTGCCAACTTTAAAATCAGAGTTTCAATTAAGGATTCAATTCTTCTACTAGCTTAAANGCTTTTATTCTAAGTGAGAAGGTGGAGTTTGAGAGGAGTCCAGTGGTGTGGCTTGACTTACATGGTGGTTGTAACGTGCTTAACTTACCTGAACTGTGAGCCCTCTGAGAACACGAGGTATGTCTTGTTTACTTCTGTGTAGACACTACATTTCCAGACATAGACTAGATCTCAACTGGAAAAATGGCTCCAGAGAGCATCTGATAGATGATCTGATAGAAGGATGCTTCAGAGCTCTAAGACAATGATTGTTTTGTCTTTGAGGCACTTCAAAAATGTCAAGAATACATATATAATTACATATGTACATTATATATGTATATGTGTAACTGAATCACTTTGCTGTACACCTGAAACTGATACATTGTAAATCAGCTATATTTTAGTTTAAAGCAGAGAATTTATCAGTACTGTATGAGCTACTCTGCTCTTCAAAGCAAATGGAGAGTAGAGTTCTCTGTGATTGTTGGAGTCTAGCACTCTTGGAATTGTGTCAAGAAGAGTATAAACAGGCAGAGTATCCATCCACTAAAAGCCCACATATTTACCTGGCTCTAATGAGGTTCTCAGATTTTAAAACTTATAATAACTAATCAAAATCATAACATTCTGGTTCTAGTTAAAAATAAAATGTCTGATCATCCCTTCTACAATGATAATGCTATTTTTCTGAATGTGGGGAAAATATTTTAATAGCAAGAATGAAAAGATTAGCAATTATTTCCCCAAAATATAGCTCTAAAAGATAAAAAAAAAGTCTTATGTACAGTGTAAATAATTTCTCAAGAGGTTCATCACAGTACATTGAAATTTGCTTTTTGAAGAACTTTCTTATTTTTCTTCCTGTGCTGGGAAGGGGAGTTATTACCTGTTTTATTTCTCCGCTTAGATGGAGTGACTTTTCCTGGTGTCAGAATGATATTTGTATCACTCTTGAGTCTAGCTGGATTTGTCAATGCTTTAGCAGCTAAAAATGAATCATCCAGAGTAATTAAAATCCTGGGCTTATGATCAGACCAGACTTGGATTAAATCTTGAGTTGTTCACATATTATCTGCATGGCTTTAGCATGTTACTGATTCTGACTCTTTCACAGGGTGTTGAGAAGAGGAACTGAGATAATCAATGTAACATATTGAATGTGGTGCCTGTAATACATAGAACTGGAGTCTTCAGAATAATGATTGTGTCACTATCTACAATGAGTGCTCAACCTTTGAGGCAGGTTTCAAAGCAGTAGTGGAATGGGATGATCAGGTGCAGAGGCCTGCCTTGGTCAGGACTGATTGGGTACCACGGTTCATGGAGAGTGCATGAGGTTCAGAATTGGGCTGCCAAGCTTTGAGTTCCGGTTTGACCAAACACTGAGACACAGTTAGGGGTGGAGGGTGTGGGTAAAGGTTACAGGATGGGAAGTGTGAACAATGTCAAAGGTAAACTATGTTTGGTATGCTTTTGCATGGAGTTGACTTCCCTGTCCATTAAATGCTGACTGGTGAGTGACAGCAAGTTAAGGTGCAGGGGGGAAAAAAAAAAGAAAAAGAAAAAAAATTATGATTAAAGAAAAAAGTGAATATAATGGAAGAATCAGGGTGGGGCAACAGTTCTGAAACCAAGAAAGCAAACCAGAAGGAGAAAAATTCAGAGACTTCTGGTAGACCAAGACTAGGGACACTGAGTCCAAGTAAAGAGCACCTGGAAAATCTGAAATAGAGAATCTAATTAGACTAATTATAATTGGAAAATATTTTTCTATTTTCTAATAGAAAGTNAAGCAAACCAGAAGGAGAAAAATTCAGAGACTTCTGGTAGACCAAGACTAGGGACACTGAGTCCAAGTAAAGAGCACCTGGAAAATCTGAAATAGAGAATCTAATTAGACTAATTATAATTGGAAAATATTTTTCTATTTTCTAATAGAAAGTCTGAAGTAGAGAAAATAGGGAAAGAATCATTGTCAAATGGTTAGACAGCCATCAGATTCAGGAAGTCCATAGCAACATGAAACATAAGGCCTGGTAGAGAAACAAATATGAAACATAAGTAACTGATTCTGATATTAAAGCTGTTAATATTTGATATCCAACCAACCAGAAGAGTGTCTTTTCTGGACTCACCCTGGAGGATGATGAAACCAAGAGAGACGATCTGAGTGGAAGGTTCCAGGTCAGGATAACCCAACACATCTACCTGCTAGCAATGCAGGGACCAGGGGATCTTGTTTTCCTGGCAAGGAGAGTCTTCTAGCATATCAAGTGCATCTGGTGAGAATTCTCGCCTCTGCTTTCATCTTTCTGCTGCTGCTGTCAAGCTTAGCTCCTAAAATTCCATGCTGGCTTTAGAACCTGGAAGCACAAGCTGAAATCAAGATTGCCGGGAGAAATATCAATAACCTCAGATATGCAGATGACACCACCNAGGCACTTTGCCATATAACTTAAATGTTTTTTCTTCATGAATTGAGTCTGATACAGAATATTCACTATGGTAGAGTTTAAACATAATAGAGTCTAGCTACTTCCCTGAAAATACTATTCAGTGAATTTCTGCTTTGACACTGAACTGACCTTGTAATTAACATTGTTCTCTATCCTTCATTATATGCCAGATTATAAAATATGACTTATTGGCAGCATAAAGGCACAAAGTTCTGAAATGCAATTTATAACCATGAAAAAGGACTGAGCTTTGAGTGACAGTTAAATTTGAATAGATTGAATGAGTGTTGTGAAACATGAATAATGAAGCATTTTATTTATTTTTTAATGAAGCATTTTAAACTCAAGTTTTGTTAAATCATTAATATGATTGTTTTAGAGGAAATCTGCATCTATCATGTGGCTAATAAAATGTATATAAATGCAAACATTTGTATTGTGTGAAACAATTAAAGTGAAAGCTAGTTTCCATATTAATTCTTAATTTTTAAAATTTATTTATTTATTTTAATTGGAGGCTAATTACTTTACAATATTGCGATGGTTTTTGCCATACATCAACATGAATCAGTCACGTGTGCACATTTTTTTTTTAATTTAAATCACTTAAGTGTCACAAACAAGCTTATCAGCTTTAAGCTATACATGTTGCAATTGTGTTTAAGCTGTTGATATAAGTTTCCTTAGAGTAATTCTGTCTAGATTTTGAGTTTTCAGTGTCTGGTAATAGTTACCGTTTTAGTCAGTGCTCACTGTGTGCAAATATACTGCACTGAGATCTGTGCATACATCTTCTCATTTAATCTTAAAATTCTCATCTAAGGTTGTTCTGTTTACAGTTTGAATACAGTCTTTCACTTGAACCAGGCAGGCATTTTTGGTGGTTGAGAAGTGGACATTATAATAATAGTTACAGATAAGAGACCAGATTCATTGAGATATTAATGTATGAACAGTCCCTTCTAAAGCCCCTGGACATTCCAGTAGGTGAAAACCCTGTTTATAGTAACATGCACCTAGAGGCTAAGTCCATTTTGCATATTAATATAAAGTGGGTTTTATATGAGAGGCTTTTTTTTTTTTGAGTAAGGGGAAGCATAGTTTTCATAGTTGGTGAATTTTCAGGAATGAAGTGACAGTGTTCACAACTAGGACCTTTATTAGGTCTTGGATAGTCATACCACTCCTAGTACTCAATATTCCATACAAGTCATCAGCATTAAGTTGGCATTTGGAAATGTCCACATTAAAGGGGAGTCTACATGCATAGGTACCAGTATCTGACTTCTTCCAGAAGCTCTCTCATGGGACCACAGAAACATTTACACATTTAAAAGGACTTTAAACTTAAATAGATACTGTTGTATTATAAATTATTTCATTCATCCCTTATATTTAGAGCATTCTACAAACTAGGTTATGGAATCTATTCATTCCACTTCAGATTAGTAAGCGTGTTACAAATGTATGTCCTAGAAACGTAGACATTGGGTTTGACACAGTTCAGGGCAACAGCTCTAAGCCCTGTGTACTTTTAACGTTAGAGGACACAGTCAGATGAGTCTGGCTTCCAGTCCCAGGATTAACTACATGTTGCTGGGCAAGGTGCTTTATTTCTGCACGTTTTAGTTCCTTTATTTGTGAAAGGCTACTAATAGTGCATTTATTATGGGATATCTGTGGAGGTAATAAAATAGCTAAGACAATTATAGCCAATGAAATGATCAATAAATATCACTTATCAGGTAGTATGTTGTGTAACTTCCCCAATAGATCAAAAGTGTACTTTCCACATCAAGAGTATGTAGTACAAAAAGCACACCTAAATTAACTGAGCTGCAGTGGGTCAGTGAAAGAAGGTACACATGATGAGTTCCTACCCCTGCTTCTGCTAAATGTGTCTCTGGCTTTACCTCCTCAGTTGTTATTCGCTGTGCCCCACCCCTGAACTCAGGAGCTGCTGCTGCTAAGTCGCTTCAGTTGTGTCTGACTCTTTGTAACCCCATAGGCGGCAGCCCACCAGGCTCCCCTGTCCCTGGGATTCTCCAGGCAAGAACACTGGAGCGGGTTGCCCTTTCCTTCTCCAATGCATGAAAGTGAAAAGTGAAAGTGAAGTCGCTCAGTCGTGTTCGACTCTTTGCGACCTCCTGAACTGCAGCCTACCGGGCTCCTCGGTCCATGGGATTTTCCAGGCAAGAGTACTGGAGTGGCTTGCTATTGCCTTCTCCAAACTCAGGAGGGTGAGCCATAATTGCTTTCCAATGACAAAAATACAAAATACTGTACCAGAGCTATGCCTATCAGCTTAGTTCCCTGCATTCTGCCCGTAAATATAAATGACACTCAATCCTATTCTTTGGTTACAAAAGGTGACCTAAATGAACAGGCACCAGAAAAAAAAAAAAAGTAATGGCAGTACAATACTGTACAGGATGAGAAATTGATGCCAGTAGAGCAACTAGTGGAGTTTCTCTTAACCATTTACTGGAGCCCAGAATCAAGTTTCTCCACTTTGCAGTGTTGATGTATATAAATTGAAAGAGACACGTGTACCCCAATGTTCATTGCAGCACTATTTATGATAGCCAGGACATGGAAGGAACNGGAGTTTCTCTTAACCATTTACTGGAGCCCAGAATCAAGTTTCTCCACTTTGCAGTGTTGATGTATATAAATTGAAAGAGACACGTGTACCCCAATGTTCATTGCAGCACTATTTATGATAGCCAGGACATGGAAGGAACCTAGATGTCCATCAGCAGATGAATGGGCCTTCTCTTATAATGTAAATCTGAAGTCTAAGTCAGGAGCACTAAGTAGCTGCTTGCGAAGTATTTTGAAAAAGTATGTTCATT
>SJYV01001011.1:0-17796 GCA_006410875.1 Neotragus pygmaeus
TGTGATTCATGGGGTTGCAAAGAGTCGGACACGACTGAGCGACTGAACTGAACTGAACTGAACTGAATGCAGGGGGCATAAGTTCAATCCCCGGTCATGGAACTAAGATCCCACATGCCTCCTGGTGTGACCCCCCCACACCCCCCAAGAAAGAAGACTGCATTTCAGGGAATCCCTTGGCAGTCCAGTGGTTAGGACTCTTCACTCTCACTGTGGGGCTTCCGTTGCTCAGATAGTAAAGAATCTGCCTGTAATGCAGAAGACCCAGCTTCAATCCCTGGGTTGGGAAGACCCTGGAGAAGGAAATGGCAGGCTACAATCCATGGGGTCGCAAAGAATCAGACATGACTGTGCAAGTATCACTTCACTTCACTTCACTCTCACTGTGGAGGGCTTGGGTTCAAGCCCCGGTCAGGGAACTGATTCCACAAGCTGTGTAGTATTGCCAAAAAACTCCCCAAAAGCAAAACACATATACATAGTACTATATAGAAAATAGATAACTAACAAGGAGCTACTGGATAGCACAGGGAACTCTACTCAATATTCTCTAATAACCTATATGAGAAAATATAAAAATATATACACACACACAATGGATTATCAGCCACAAAAAAAGAATGAAATCCTAATATTTTCTACAACGTGGATGGACTTAGATGGCATTGTTGTTGTTGACAAGTCGTGTCTGACTCTTTGCGACCCTACGGACTGCAGCACTCCAGACTCTTCTGTCCTTTACTGTCTCCTGCAGTTTGCTCAATTCATGTCCATCGAGTCGGTGATGCTATTTAATCAGCTCATTCTCCGCTGCTGGACACAGAGTCGGACACGACTAAAGGGACTGAGCACACAGGTACATTTAGGAGACGTTAGGAGCTACTGTTTCAGGCCGTGTGTTCAATAAGCTCTTTTTTCTTCCCCCCAGGGGACAATAGCACATTGTGCGGCGTCTTCTGAGAGCACCTGTTGGACCGGGACTGCCTGGGGAGGCCACACAGGAAGAGGACCTTCCTGCTGGACCACAGAGCGGGGCAGACCCTTGTCAAGCAAAGCAAAGGGGGCGGGCCAGCCAGGCTGAAAGCTGGGGCAGAGGCGTGGAGGTCTGTGAGCCTCTAGAATGTTCTGAGAACAGCGAGGGCATGGTTTGGCTGGAGCCCAAGGCACACTGGGAGATACAGGAGCTGTGGGGGGCTGGGTCCCAGATGCCAGGATTTCCTCCTGGGGCAGCGCGGGCGGGAGTGTTCAGAGCTGTGGTTGAGGAAGGTTCCTCTCTGCGGCACTTTCTCAGATGCCAATCCCAACATCTGTGAGCCAAGGACTCGGCTATAATTGGGGATTGTGACAACACGTCTAATTAACAGTTTAAAAAATATGTGTATGAGCCTGCGTGTGAATGTGTAGACGTGTGAGTGTATGTGTTTTGTTTTCTCTAGTCCTTCCAGCTGTGGCCTCCTGTTCATGTCCCTTTCCTGCGGATTGAGAAGAGTGTCTTAGCAACTTTTCTGGGCAAGCCTTGAACTGGCTGGTACCCACTCCCCCCACCCCCTCACCCCCGGCTCTTTTTAAATGTACCTCTGTTCTTCATCAGACAAGGAGGAAACCAGAAGAGAACCCTCCCAGTTGGAGGTTGCCCACTGCTTTTCCGTCCGGAGTTGGGGAGGGTNAGCAGACGATATTAAGAAGAGGTGGCAAGCTTTTTAAATGTACCTCTGTTCTTCATCAGACAAGGAGGAAACCAGAAGAGAACCCTCCCAGTTGGAGGTTGCCCACTGCTTTTCCGTCCGGAGTTGGGGAGGGTCAGCTCCATGTAGGTCCCACCCTGGGGCAGTGCTTGGTGGCCTGAATTCTCTGAGTCAGCCAAGGCTTAGTTTTGAATCCTGGCTCAGTGCTCAATTTTTCCTAGTTGTGTAACCCCAGATAATAGCCCTTGATCTTCTGTGAACCTCAAATTCTTCATCTGGAAGAGGAAGAAGGAATATTTACTTTGCAGGGCTGCGAGGATTAACATTGCACACAAAAGGTCTTACTTAATGGCTCTGACATTGTAGACGGTTAGCACAGAGTGGTTATTTTATTATCTGCAAGAGTGTAAGCCAGGTGGAATGTTTTTGGTACCTCTTGTAGCACCGAGTGTTTATCCTGGCTCCCATTTCCTGCATCTTAAGTGAGTGTTTCAGGGACACGGATGTTGTAACAGCCGGCTTCTGGAGTCCAAACACTTAACCAGAATTCAAGCAAGCAGGCTTTCATGGTGGAAAAATGGGCAGAGGCACCTGTCATGGTTCCCCAGAGACNTGGCTCCCATTTCCTGCATCTTAAGTGAGTGTTTCAGGGACACGGATGTTGTAACAGCCGGCTTCTGGAGTCCAAACACTTAACCAGAATTCAAGCAAGCAGGCTTTCATGGTGGAAAAATGGGCAGAGGCACCTGTCATGGTTCCCCAGAGACGGACTTGGGGGAAGGTGGCGGGGGCGAGCTTACTGGATTCACTAGGAAGGAGGATTTAGAGTTACAGGAGAGGAATTTCCTTGTGGTCCAGTGGTTAGGGCTCCATGCTGAGGGCGCAAGTTCGATCCCTGGTGGGGGAACTGAGATCCTGCAAGCAGTGAGGTGCAGCCAAAAAAAAAGTTAAGGGAAGAATCATAATACATGTTTTTTGTTTGTTTTCCCTTTTTTTTTTTTTTTTAAGATGAAATGTAAAACTTATGAAGTAGAAAGTATCTGATTTAGACTAGGTGGTCTGGAGAGGCCCCCAAGGAGGGGACATTTCAGTGATAGGTAAAATGGGAAGGCACAGCTATGTGAGCTGGAAAGGAAGAGAGAAGCTGCTTTGTGATACAAAGGCGGTGCTGGGGAGACTGCCAGGGAGACAAGATCAAAGGGGCACAGAGGACAAATCAGCCAAAGAGTCTTGGGAATGCTGGGGTCTGCTTTAACCCACATCTCAACTGCTACCTATCTTTCCACTCCTGCATCCTCCAATCTTGATCACCCAGAAACGCCAGCAAGAACCCCCCCCTTCCTGAGACCATCAGCCTCTAGCCCTGCTCGTTCCGTCTTCATGCTTCAGTTTCCTCATTGAAAAATCCTGAAGACCATTTCCCCCAAAGAGCACCGACCTCTTAGCGAGCCACTAACACAAGGCTTCAGAGAGGTGCTACGGTCCATCTTTTCTTTCTTCTTCTCTGCCGGGGCCAGGTGGGAGGGAGGAGACCCTCTACCTGGGAGGTCAGTAGACAACCC
The DNA here is from genome assembly GCA_006410875.1 of Neotragus pygmaeus. Taxonomy (NCBI): domain Eukaryota; kingdom Metazoa; phylum Chordata; class Mammalia; order Artiodactyla; family Bovidae; genus Neotragus; species Neotragus pygmaeus. The sequence continues at coordinate 3,248 of SJYV01001011.1, forward strand.
TCAATAAAACTTGGACTTTTTTTTTTTTTTNGGAGTCAGGCCTTTCGGGGTTCCAGCGCCCTTCCCCGGGGCTCCCCGCCTCTCCGCGCAGCCGCCGGCTGCACCGTCTGGAGCACGCAAAGCCCCGCCCGCTCCGGGCAGGAGCCACTTCCGGCTCTGGCCGCAGATCTGAGCGCGGGGGCGGGGCGGCCCGGACCTGTCTAGACAAATGGGAGGCGCCGGCTCGGCGGCTGGGGCGCCAGGTGGGCCCGAGCCACCACCCGGCGGGGCTACGGGGATGCAGGCCAGTGGCCAGGCTGGAGGCGCGCTCACTGCCTGGTGGCTGCCGTGGAGAAAAGGGCACAGATCGGTGGGGTGGGAGGCAGAGGAGGGGGACAGAGGGAGGGCCGGGCACTGAATGGTGCGGGGGAGGGAACGCAGTGGGGGCTTTTTAATGCAGGGAGAGACCGGATTAGATGGAGGAAGGCTGAGTGCCCGGAGAGAGGGTCTGACGGCAAGGTGGCAGTTACTGTGCGGTCTTTGATCTCCTAGGCAGTTGATGCCTTGAGGGCAGTGGGTGGTCAATGGTAGGGGGTCGCCCCTCCACTGATCCTGGAGATTAAAGATGGACTGGGCTTAAAGCCAGGGAACTGAAGATGGAGTGGAGGGCCCCGGCAGGTCCCGGGGCCACTGGAATGTGGCAGCGAGAGGAAAAGTCTGGGTGGGGGCATGCCAAGCTTGTGGTTCCGGCTTCTTGTGTCTTTCCAGGAGGAAGAGTCTGGAAGGCTGGGACAGGACCTTGCCTCTCAGCTCTGGGCACTGGGCTGACCCAGAGGGCTGGCAGGAGCTCCTGGCCTGNTGGGGGCATGCCAAGCTTGTGGTTCCGGCTTCTTGTGTCTTTCCAGGAGGAAGAGTCTGGAAGGCTGGGACAGGACCTTGCCTCTCAGCTCTGGGCACTGGGCTGACCCAGAGGGCTGGCAGGAGCTCCTGGCCTGTTTGGATTGTGTACTTAGCTGACTCAGGACTCAGTTCCTCCACATCCTAGGCTTCCTGCTGGACCCTGGCTGGACGCCGCAGTCCACCCTGACCCCTTGACGCCCCAGCACTGGCGTCTAACTGACCTCCAAGTCCTGTTGGCTGACCTCCTTGTTATTCTTCACCTGGCCCAAACCCCCACCAGCTCTGGCTGGAACAACAGCAAGAGCCTCCCACGTGGACTCCGGCTTCTCTCTCCTCTACAGGGAAAGACATGCCCTTCCAAAATGCAGACCTGGTCTTGGTTTTCCCCCGGTACTCCGTGCTGTGCCTCTCACCAGCGTCCCTCCTCACCTCTGCCCAGCCCACAAGGGCTTCCACCAGGACCCGGGGGAAAAGGATGCAAGGCTGCAGAGCAGCAGGCTGGGCCAGCAGAACCCACGCTGCATTTCTGCCTGGGTTCACCCCTCATCATAGTGCCACATGCAGGGCACAGCCTGTGGACCACCCCTGCCCACCTTTCCATCTCACTTCCAGCCACTCTCGTCCCTTCCCCTGCTCCAGCGACTCCTTCAGTCTAGTCTTCCTGCCTTTCCACATGTGGCTCTCCCCCACAACAGTGTCCAGCCCCAGCCCTCCCTATTTGTCCTGCCAACTCCTAAGACCCTGATGCTGGAAAAATTGAAGGCGGGAGGAGAAGGGGACGACCGAGGTCGTGGTGGTTGGATGGCATGACTGACTCAATGGACGTGAGTTTGAGTAAGCTCTGGGAGATAGTGAAGGATGGGGAAGCCTGGCGGGCTGTAGCCCATGGGGTCGCAGAGTTGGACAGGAATGAATAACTGAACAACAGCATGCTTCAAGGACAGTTTCTTGAGTCTGTGCTAGGTAAAGACACCCTGCCATGTGCTTCCAGGGCGTCCTGTCCTTCCCCGGCTTCCCCATCAGGACTGAAGGAGTGGCCAGTATGGCAAGCCTGAATGACTGCCAGATCCTTTGGACTTGTCTTTCTGAAGTTCAGTCTCATCACTTCCTTCACCTTTCCACCTGTCAGCAAACTGGTCTTTCTGACCGGTAGCTGTGATCCACCACTCTGCTTAAATACCCTGAGCTCTAGCAAAAACCTGGGGCTTCCCAGGTGGTTCAGCTGTAAAGAATCTGCCTGCAAATGCAGGAGACATGGGTTTGATCCTTAAGCTGGAAGGTTCCCTTGGAAGAGGAAATGGCAACCCACTCCAGTATTCTTGCTTGGAAGAGTCCATAGACAGAGGAGCCTGGTGGGCTATAGCCCATGGGGTTGAAAAGAGTCAGACACGACTGAGACTTAGCTCGTGCACACAGTAGCCAAAACCCGCCTCAGGGACTTCCTGAGCAGTCTGTGGTTGAGACTCGATGCTTTCAAAGCAAGGGGTGCAGGTTCAATCCCTGGTCTGGGAACTAAGATCCCACATGCCGCACAGTGTGGCCAAAAAATAAAAAAAAAAAACCAAAAGCCATGTCCCTCTCCAGGCCCAACCCAAAGGCCCCGTCTCCAAGATGTCTTCCGTCCAGCTATGGAGATTTTATGTCTCCTTATCATATCTGACCTTCTTGACTGCACCTGTTACTGGGGCCAGGACAAGACGACCGTCCACCACACTGCATGCTCCCTGAGGCCAGGGGCCTGGCCCTGCACTTCACCTTCTTCTGGTACTGCGTCCTGAGGTCCTGTGACCCCAGCAGCAGCAAAAGGAATGAATGAAGCCTGTACCTAGGGCCCTGGCCTCTGTTCTTGGCAAAGACGGAAGGCCCAGGAAGGCCAGCTGAGCCAAACTTCCTGACCTCATTCCAGGGACGGCAGCTGCAGCCACAAATTCCAAAAGAGAACAAGTAACAGTTAGGAACCGAGGCAGTGCTTTTTTTTTCTTTTTTACTTATTTAAAAAGGCCTTGGCGGCAGGAATATAGTGTAAAAATCATTGGAAAAACTAAAAGGCATCGATACATATCCGAATATACACTTTGTACATAAATTACATTTCCTTTAGTCTTTCTGAGTGAGGTCCTGATTCAGCACTGAGGTCTAGTAATTCAGAGGTCCCGGGAGTTGCACGTTCAAGCCGGCATAGTCCACCATGTACATTGGCCATTGCTAGAGAGAGGGGGGACAGACAGCCTGGGTTAGGACTCCAGGTGGCTCCGAGAGCCCCGGGGACGCTTTCTGAAGGACTTTCTCGGATGCTATTTGTTTTGAGGCTGTGGGAGGCCCAGAGAAGGGGGTGTGACCTAAGATCTCACGGTTCACTAGTGACCGTGGGGCCAGGGCTGGAGCTTTCTGACCTGTTCCCACCTGCGTCCCAGGGACCAACCATGTGGGCAAATGTGGGGAAGAAATTTGGGATCGTTCAGAACAGGTGGCCTGAGCCCCATAAACTCAGCCCCCTCCAGGCCTCAGGCTCCAGAGCAAGCCTTCCTGTCTCTCTGCGTGGCGGGAGGGTTGAGGGACCCTCTGTGAGCACCCTGGCAGGGACAGAGGCAAAACCTGAACTGCTGTGCATTTTGGGAAGGGGTCCGAGCATAAACAAACCCTAAAGTCATTTTCAGCTGGCTTCCAAATATTTTCCCCTTTTGGACTTGGGATTCCAAAGCTGATAATTTGAAATCAGAAAGAACCCTTGAACTGTGCCTTTAATGAAGCTTTCCCCTCGAGAGGAGCCACGTGACAGAGCAGGAGGTGCTCTGGAGGTGGGGCGTCCATCCACCACTGACCAGCGTGAGGCCGCAGAGTTAATGGGCTTCTGTCCTCGGTTTTCCTCGTCTACGTACTGTGGGTAACACCCATGCCTCGCAGCCCTGTGGCTCAGAGCATGTGATGTGAGCACAGAGATTAGTCTAGCATCTGCCTGCCCTGGGAACCCGGGAGTCTGCTCAAGGTCCTATCGAGTGGGAGGAGCTGTCAAGTCCCTTCCCACTCTGAGGCCTCAGCTTGCCCATCTTCATAGTGGGCTTGTGAATTCCTTCCCTGGGGTGCCTGTGAGCGCCTGATGAGAGGAGAGGTGGACTAGCTCATAGGTGGGGCAGGCAGGTGAGTCTGCAGACCCTGTTCAGCGCCCAGTGTCTCCCCGCACCCTGGACCCACGCCCCAGCGTAGACGACCCTGCCCGAGTGCCGCCTGAAAGCCAGAGGGAAGAGCGGTCAGGTCCTGTTCTGCGCAACTTTACCACGAGTGAGATCTGGTTGGTGGATGCTACCGACTCCGGGTTAGAGGAGGAGGAAGAGGAAGACGAGGAGGAGGAGGAGGAGACGGAGTTTCCTTCGGAGACCCGCTTTCTCTTGCGCTTGGGAATGCTGCTGTCTTTGGCTGGTGGGAGAAAGGGCTGCTGATGCCGGGTGCCAGGGCCACTGTGTCTTGGCTTCCTGATCCCTCCTTGGAGAAGGCCTTATTGGCAGGTTTGAAGTCCCCTTCTCAGCACTTAAGGCTCCTGATCCCCCAGCGGCTGAGGCCCATCTCCGCAGCTGCCTTCCCTGAGCAGCCTCCATGCCCGACTTGCCCACCCTCCTCCTCCTGCCCACTGTCTGCTTTGCTGACACNAAAACCCCCAACTCCCCGCCCCCCGACCCACCCCATCCCCTTCCCTGGCCCCACCCTGTGCTTCAGCCGCAGCCAGCACACTGAACTTTCACCTGTTGATGCCCGTGCAGGGGGCTGATCCTACACCTGGGGTGTCTCTCCCCACCCCCACTCCATCCTGCCTTCCTCCTTGACCACGCCCCCTCTCCCGTCTCCTCGGGGGTGTGCCCGGTCACGCTTCTGGGTGGGGGCCCAGCCTGGCCGTCACCCCTGCTAGGCTGCGAGTCCCTGGAGGGGGCCTCCTCCTCGGGGTGCTGCCTGGCTGATGTGGGGCCTGCGCTGGGGAAGCTGTTCAGAGAATGTGGGATGGGTGGATGGATGTACAGACAGATGGGTGAATGGACGTACGGACAGATGGCTGAGGCCAGCGACAGGCTACAGGGGAGCGGGCGGGCCCTGGAGAGCCTGTGCCAGCCGGCGCAGGTCTGGACCGCCACATGGGAGAAGGAGCAGGTCCCGGGGCCGAGCCCGTGGGGACCCTCACACCCCCTTGCCTTCCTCTCGTAGATGAAGATGATGCCAACAGGCTCGGGGAGAAGGTGATCCTCCGGGAGCAGGTGAAGGAGCTCTTCAACGAGAAATACGGTCAGTGCCTAGCGAGGGAGGGAGGGCAGGGCTGCGGGGCAGCCTTCCTTAGGGTCCCCCTTCCTCTGCAGCCAGCCTGGCCTCCAGTTGTCCCCAGCTGGCCTGTCTGCTCCCTGGGAACATAGTTGCACTGTGTCTGATGAGAGCTGACTCCTCATTCTCCCCCCCAACCAAGAAAGCGGTGGGGGAAAGGAAACAATCAGTGGTACACACAGCTGGGACAGCGGTCAGCCTCAAGCGCCTCTAGGGCTGGGCTGTGTGGCAGAGGCCGTGGGCGACGGCCAAGTGCCTTTCCACGCAGACGCTTGTCTGCCCGGCACACACTCGGCCCTGAGAATCTAGAGGAAGGAGTCTGATCCCGCCATCAGGGGGGCTTAATGTAGGGATGGAACTGGCCGTGGAATAGATGCAAAGTGCCAAGTCCCCTGCAGAAGGCATCCAGGTGCCAGGGGAGAACCCAGGATGGTAGAGTTAATAATACAGCCACCACCCATGGAGCAGTTTCTAGATTACTGAGTGTCAGGCAACCCTAGGTGCTCTGTATACATTTTTTTCCCCACCACTTTTTTATTTTGTGAAACTGAAACTCACACCCATTAAATAACAGCTCACCTTTCTGTTTCTATGAATTTGAGTACTCTCATACCTCACATAACTGAAAAGATACAGTGTTTGTGGTTCATCCATGTTGCAGCTTGTGTCAGAATTTTCTTCCTCTTAAAGGCTGAATAAAATTCCCTAGTATGTGCCCTCTGTGGGGTCGCACAGAGTCGGACACGACTGAAGCGACTTAGCAGCAGCAGCAGCAGCTTCTGTATTAGGTTTTGTCTGTCCACTCATCCACTGAAAGACACCTATTGCTTGCACCTCTTGCCTCTTGGGCAGCTCTGCATATGTTTTGTTTGTGATGAATTTAGCAGTATTATCTACTTTGTATTGTAGCTGAGAGTTAGAAGATGATTTTTTTTTTTTTTTAAGAATTTCAGAGAGTGACAAAGGAAAACAGGAAAGTGTAGGAGTGTGTTGAGGAGGCAGGGGTAGTGGGAGCATAGGCATGGCTGGATCAGTGAACAAGAAAGCTTCTTGGAAGAAGGGATGTTTGAGCAGGAACTTGCATGTCAGGGGGGACAAACAGAGGGACGCTTGCTGGGCGTAGGGAACAGCTCAGTGACTGCGGAGCAGTGAGAAGGCAGGTGGGCCAGGAGTGGGAAGGGGCCGGGGGGAGATGTTCTCAATGAGTGCAGAGAGGCGGGCAGGCCAGGACTTGGGGTTTCGTTTTGAGAGTAACAGGAAGCGACTCTGCTGTGCGGCTTGCTGTGGCTTTTTCACTTTTTATTTTGAAATTAGCTTTCAAAGCAGAGAGAATGACTCAGTGACCCACCGTGTAATCCACAGACCTGGCTTCTGTGCTTATTGACATTTGGCCAATCTTATATCTAAGCCCAGTTCACTGGGCTTCCCGGGTTGGTGCCAGTGGTAAAGAACCCACCTGCCAAGGCGGGAGACTTAGGTGCAGTCCCTAGGTTGGGAAGATCCCCTGGTGGAGGGCATGGCAAGCCACTCCAGTATTCTTGCTTAGAGAATTCTCCATAGAGGATTCCAGTATTCTCCATAGAGAATCCCATGGACGGAATTCCATAGGCATGGTTTGATAGCTTTAGTACTTTAAAACAAACCTAAGACATCCCGTCATTTTGTCCATAAATACCTAAGGTCTTTTATTTTTTCTAACACAACAAGAGTAGATTTTACATCTATATATGGGTTTTTTTGGCCTTGCAGGATCTTAGTTCCCCAAGCAGGGATCAAACCCAGGCCCCCTACAGTGGAAGCAAGCAGTCCTAACCACTGGACCTCCAGGGAATTCCTTGGGATTTTTTTTTTTCTTTAATTTATTGAAGTATAGTTGATTTACAATGCTGCGTTAATTTGTGCTGTACAGCAACGTGACTCAGTTTTTATAAATATATATTCTTTTTCATATTCTTTAACATTCTGGTTTATCACAGGATATTAAATACAGTTTCCTGTGCTATACAGTAGGACCTTGGTGTTTATCCATCCTATATATATATATATATATAAAATAGCTTGTACCTGCTAATCCCAAACTCCCAATCCTTTCCTCCTCATCCCCTACCCCTGGATTTTTAGTTTTGCTAATTGGGTTCAAATAAACAAACGAATCAGTGTTGTGTGTGTTGACTTACAACTCTCTGGGGTACAGTGGCTACCGAGTGGGCCATGCTGGGTCCCAGCCCTTCCCCAGAGAGCTTGCCTTAGACCAGGGAATCTTCCCTCACCCTGACCCCCTGTGCACTCTAGGTGAGGCTCTGGGCCTCAACAGGCCCGTGCTGGTCCCTTACAAACTGATCCGGGACAGCCCAGATGCCGTTGAGGTCACGGGCCTGCCTGACGACATCCCTTTCCGGAACCCCAACACATACGACATCCACCGGCTGGAGAAGATCCTGAAAGCCCGCGAGCATGTCCGCATGGTCATCATCAACCAGCTCCAGTGAGTGCGTGCCCCCGGCACCTGCTGCAGGGGGTGAGGGGGGCGTGGGGGAAGGAGGGTGCTCTCTGGATCTGGGAGGGGAACCCCCAGAGCCGGCCCAGCCAGGAGTCCAAAACAGAAACAGTGAGAAAAGGAGAGAGGGGAAACTCTCACTTGCACAGAATCAGGTAGACAGCCCAGCCGTCTTTCATCTTTTCTTTTTTTTGATGTGGACCGTTGTTAAAGTCTTTATTGGATTTGTTACAGTATTGCTTCTGTTTTATGTTTTGGTTTTTTGGCCTCGAGGTGTTTGGGATCTTAACTCCCTTGACAAGGGCTTGAACCCGCACCCGTTGCACTGGACGGAAGGCCACGTCCTAACCACTGGACTGCCAGGGAAGTCCCAGCAGTCTCCTCTTAAAAGATGAGGAAACGGACATCCAGAGTGAGACAGGGGCAGTGCAAGTCACAGCAGGTCAGCTGGGCTCCACACCCAGACGTCTTAGTCTGTGCAGGCTGCTGTAACAGAGCACCATGGACCAGGTGGCTTAAACAACAGAACTTTACTTCCCACTATTATGGAGGCTGAGAAGTGCAAGATCAGCAGTCCCTGAGGAGGCTCTTCCTGGTTCACAAGTGAGCGTCTTCTCACTCTGTCCTCACAGGGTGGAAGGGATGAGGGAGCAATCTGAGACCTCTTATATAAGGGCACTAATCCTGTTCATGAGGGCTCCACCCTCCATATCTAATCACTTCTCAAAGGCGCCACCAACAAATATCATCACACTGGGAATCAGGTTCTTTTCAACATTTGAATTCTTCGGGGACACAAGCTCTTAGGCTATAGTGCCAAATGTCCTGATTTTAACCCCTTTCAACTGAAACACATGGCCTCAGCATTCATAGGTATTTATTTTTTCAATTTTAATTAAATTTGATTTTTTTTTACTATGCCACTCATTTTTACCTGTTTTACTGTGTTTAGAAAATAACAGTAATTCAGTACCCCCAACCCTAGAAATAGCCACTGTCTGTATTTTACTGTATATCCCTATATACTTTTTTAAATATAGTAGTTTATTTGATTATTTTTCAGATTATAAACAATACACACAACAAACTTGAAAAATACAAAAAGGTAGGAGGAAGGAAGATAAGCCGTAACCCACCTATTTAGAGTTAACACTGGGTGATGCATTTCTTTGACTTTCTCTTCTACCCATATTTTCTTTCCAATTTCACACTCCATGTTTTTGAGGGTTTTTTATTTTAAGTTTTTATTTATTTATTCACTCATTCATTTATTTTGGCTATGCTGGGTCTTCATTGCAGCTCCCAGGCTCAGTAGCTGAAGTCCTTGTGCTTAGTTTCAGCATATGGGATCTAGTTCCCTGATTCCCTGACCAGGGATCAAACCCACACTGCCTGCAGTGGAAGCGCAGAGTCTCAGCCTTCCGGGCGGTTCAGTGATTAGGATTCAGTGTTTTCCCTGCAGTGGCCTGGGTTTGATCCCTAGTCAGGGAGCTAAGATTCCACAAGCCACACGTATTGTGGCTTTTTTATTTAAAAAATACAACTTTTTTTGGAGGGGGGGGCAGCCAAAATTTTTTTTTAATAAAATAATATTAAATAAAATAATTGTGTCAAAAAAATTGTATCATTCAACTGATCTGAGTTGTCTAGCTACAGAAATAGCAGTATGCCAGAGGATTGTTTGGACTCATGATATTTTAAAGATGCAGTAAAATATCTACTGATGTGTGAGGAGAAATCACATTATTCAGTGAAAGTGAAAGTCGCTCAGTCATGTCTGACTCTTTGTGACCCCATGGACTATGTAGTCCATGGAATTCTCCAGGCCAGAACACTGGAATGGGTAGCCTTCCCCTTCTCCAGTGGATCTTCCCAACCCAGGGATGGAACCCAGGTCTCCCACATTGCAGGCGGATTCTTTACCAGCTGAGCCACAAGTGAAGCCCCACATTATTCAGTGGGGCCTCAAAAGTAGAGGTTTTCCTCCCTTCCCATGTATGTTCACCCCCTGAAGTAACTTCTGGAAAATAGGAGAAAATGCCCACCCACCCCCAATAGGTATACCTCCCAGAGAAAAGACATTCTGGGGTTTTCCTTCCATGTTTCCACTTTTTTCTTTTAATGCCCATTAATTATATATATATGTGTGTATCAGTTCAGTTCAGTCGCTCAGTCGTGTCCGACTCTTTACAACCCCATGAACTGCAGCACACCAGGCCTCCCTGTCCATCACCATCTCCCGGAGTTGACTCAAACTCATGTCCATCGAGTCCGTGATGCCATCCAGCCATCTCATCCTCTGTCATCCCCTTCTCCTCCTGCCCTCAATCCCTCCCAGCATCAGAGTCTTTTCCAGTGAGTCAACTCTTCGCATGAGGTGGCCAAAGTACTGGAGTTTCATATATATATAAAGTAGGTTACATCTAATTTTGGGGGGTTCTTATAATAATGCTGCAAGTAAAATAATCATTAAAATAAAAAGTGAAAGACATAGTAGGGCTTCCCTGGTGACTCAGTGGTAAGGAAACCGCCTGCTAATGCAGGAGACAAGAGCTCAATCCCCGATCCGGGAAGATCCCACACGCTGCGTAGCAACTAAGCCCGTGTGCCCCGGAACTGCAGCTAGAGAGTAGCCCCACTTGCCGCAGCTAGAGAGAGCAACGAAGACCCAGCGCAGCCAAAGCTTACTAAATAAAAATGAACATTAAAAGAAAAAGAATCGAGGTTCCTTTTTTTAAAGATGCAGTAAAACATAGTACTATCTCATATATCCATTTACATAAATGTAGGCACACACTTCAGATCACTTGGTCAGACGACACCCTCGCTTTCTAGAGGAAACCAGTCAGAGGGCCGACCTACGGTGGTGCCGGCTTGCCATCACCCCGCCTGCTCTGAGCGGGGATACTGACCACTTTCATCTGGGTCTTTCCTGGCTAACGTGCCAGCATTGGTGGCAGCCTCTTCATCTTACAATGTCGCCCACATTCAGGGAGCAGGTGAGGAGGGGGTTAGGGCAACCTGGTGTTCTGACTGCCACCTCATTTCTCTCTTTTTCAGACCTTTTGCAGAAATCTGCAGTGACGCCAAGGTGCCAGGTGAGTCAGAGGCTAAAGAGGCCACCGTTCTGCTTCTCGGGGACCAGACACAGCTGGGCCAGGGGGCACGCGATAGAGGAAAGTGTAGTTGTCCTGCCTGGAACTTCCCCAGGAAGCCTGAGACCTTCTGCAAGGCCAGTATCCCCAGAAGGTCCCAGGAAGCCTGCAGGTGCCCTTCAGAGAGGCCCTGCCACGGAGAGCTGAGCCTGGCAGATCAGCTAGAGAGAAGGGACAGGCAGGAGCCAGCAGGAGGGGGCGTCAGGTAGGATGGGAAGCCACCTGGGGTGGGGAGAGGGAGTGACCTATGCCCTGCAGGGGTGAGGCAGGTGGGCGCTGCCCAAGACTGGCTGGGCCCCTGGACTCTGCCTGCGTTTTCAGGGCAACACCTGCCCTAGACCCTAGTCTTCTAGAACCTTTCGAGGTCCTGGAACCTGGGAAACTCTGGGATTCTGATCAAGCAGGTGTGTCACAGGACTCGAGAGGCTGGAGCCCAGGGATTGGAAGGTGCACCTCTGATTAAGATCACTCATTTACAGGGAATTCCCCAGCAGTCCAGCAGTTAGGACTTTGCACTCTCACTACTGAGGGTCCAGGTTCAACCCCTGGTTGGCGAACTAAGATCGCACAGGCCACAGGCCACGGCCAAAGCACAACAACGCTGATCTAGTCCCACCTCTCATGGTACAGCTGGGAAACTGAGGCCCAGAGAGGGGAAGGGACTTAGCACGGCCACACAGGGAGCTGGCGGCCTCCTCGAGCCTGGTGTGCTGACCATCCATCTGAACCACAGGCCACCGTGGACTGTCGGCCCCAGCGTGGCTGTTAGGTGGAGACAGTAATAGGATTCAACGAGGCTACCCCACCCCAGCCTGAGACTTAAGGTCCTAACTCCAAATGGTCAGGGTTCCCCTGGAATGCCACAGCCTTCTAGCGTGTGCTGATGCCAAGGGCACGGTATGGGATAGGGAGGTGACCAGGTTTGGGAGCTGCTCCCAAGTTAGAGGCGAACATGCAGAAGGCCCCATGGAGGCCTCCGGGAGGAGAGTTTGGGACAAATTATCAGAGATTTACGGGCTTCCCTGGTGGCTCAGACGGTAAAAAAAAATCCACCTGCCAGTGCAGGAGACCTGGGTTCAATCCCTGGGCCTGGAAGATCCCCTGGAGAAGGGAATGGCTACCCACTCCAGTATTCTTGCCTGGAGAATCCCCATGGATGGAGGAGCCTGGTGGGCTGCAGTCCATGGGATTGCAAAGAATCAGACACGACTGAGCAAGTAACACTTTCACTTTATCAGAGACATATCCACCACCCGCCACCATGGCCATCTTTAGGGTCTTAGAGTGACCCCCATGGTGGCCACAGCCCGGGGTGAGCACTGAGTAGTCCGCACATGGAGACTCCTGCAAAAATCCCTCCTCCCTGGCTCACACCCTGGGTTCCTTCTGCCTCCACAGTCTTCTATTTCCCGGGATCTCCACTCATACCACATCCAGACCCCAGCCTCTGGCTTTGCTTCACCAGCTAGACAATTGCCCACCCAGGCCCAGCATGCCCTCATCCGTGGGCTGTGTCAGTAAGCTGTATCCACTCAGTCAAGCCCAAATCTCCACTTACACAGCGCACAGCTGCAGATATTTGGGGGGAGCCACACCGTGCAGGGAGATCTTAGTTCCCTGACCAGGGGTGGAACTTGTAGCTCCTGCAGTGGAAGCGTGGAGTCCTGACACTGGACCACTAGGGAAGTTCCCAGTACACAGCTGCAAATCTTAATTTTTTAAATTTTCGACTTCATTGCTGTGGGCGGGCTTTCCCTAGTTGCGGCGAGCAGGGGCTCCTCTTGGTTGCGGCGCGAGAGCTCCTCATCACGGTGGCTTCTCTTGTTGAGGAGCACAGGCTCTGGGGCGTGCAGACACACGGGCTTCGTTGCCCCTCAGCATGTGGAATCCTCCCAGACCAGGGATTGAACTTGTGTCCCCTGCATTGTCAGGTGGATTCTTAACCCCTGGCCCATCAGGGAAGTCCCCCACACATAACTGCAGATCTTTTTGCTAAGCCTTTCATAATCCCATGAATTGAATTCAGTAACAGCACCACCCGTGCTGGTCCTGCTCTGCGCTGGGCTCAGTACTGGGTTCCTTCATACTCTTGGTCTCCTTTGAATCTCATATCATACAGTTTTCCCCTTTTGGCTCAGAGAGGTTCATCATTTTCCCAGGGTCACACAGCTAGTAAGTGGCCACTGTTTAGTTTGAAGTTCGGGCTTCTGGCTCTAAACTAGGCTTTTCTCTCCACTGGGACGCTGCCTGTCCACCAGGGCCTGTGACCTGTCGTTTGTCACAGCATTGTCAGATCTGGGCCATCACACGTCGGCGGTAACAGTACCAACCATACTGATAATAGTTCTCAGTTGCTGAGTATTTACTGGGGACCAGGTACATTATCTCATGAGGTGCTCCCAGCAAACCTGCAGAATCTCACTCACATTTTACCTGTGACAAAACTGAAGGTACAAGGCCATTAAGTGACTCTCCCTGGGACCCAAGGCTGTATGGCTCTGAGTCTGGGAGTTCTGGGGAGCCTGGGACCTTAGACTCTACCTGGTTCGGGAAGGGTATAAGGAAACCCTGAGCCTGAGCTGAGCCTGCTGGGGAAGCCTCCCTGGAGGAGGAGGCCATAGTGTCAGCAAAGCAGACAGTGGGCAGGAGGAGGAGGGTGGGCAAGTCGGGCATGGAGGCTGCTCAGGGAAGGCAGCTGCGGAGATGGGCCTCAGCCGCTGGGGGATCAGGAGCCTTAAGTGCTGAGAAGGGGACTTCAAACCTGCCAATAAGGCCTTCTCCAAGGAGGGATCAGGAAGCCAAGACACAGTGGCCCTGGCACCCGGCATCAGCAGCCCTTTCTCCCACCAGCCAAAGACAGCAGCATTCCCAAGCGCAAGAGAAAGCGGGTCTCCGAAGGAAACTCCGTCTCCTCCTCCTCCTCCTCGTCTTCCTCTTCCTCCTCCTCTAACCCGGAGTCGGTAGCATCCACCAACCAGATCTCACTCGTGGTAAAGTTGCGCAGAACAGGACCTGACCGCTCTTCCCTCTGGCTTTCAGGCGGCACTCGGGCAGGGTCGTCTACGCTGGGGCGTGGGTCCAGGGTGCGGGGAGACACTGGGCGCTGAACAGGGTCTGCAGACTCACCTGCCTGCCCCACCTATGAGCTAGTCCACCTCTCCTCTCATCAGGCGCTCACAGGCACCCCAGGGAAGGAATTCACAAGCCCACTATGAAGATGGGCAAGCTGAGGCCTCAGAGTGGGAAGGGACTTGACAGCTCCTCCCACTCGATAGGACCTTGAGCAGACTCCCGGGTTCCCAGGGCAGGCAGATGCTAGACTAATCTCTGTGCTCACATCACATGCTCTGAGCCACAGGGCTGCGAGGCATGGGTGTTACCCACAGTACGTAGACGAGGAAAACCGAGGACAGAAGCCCATTAACTCTGCGGCCTCACGCTGGTCAGTGGTGGATGGACGCCCCACCTCCAGAGCACCTCCTGCTCTGTCACGTGGCTCCTCTCGAGGGGAAAGCTTCATTAAAGGCACAGTTCAAGGGTTCTTTCTGATTTCAAATTATCAGCTTTGGAATCCCAAGTCCAAAAGGGGAAAATATTTGGAAGCCAGCTGAAAATGACTTTAGGGTTTGTTTATGCTCGGACCCCTTCCCAAAATGCACAGCAGTTCAGGTTTTGCCTCTGTCCCTGCCAGGGTGCTCACAGAGGGTCCCTCAACC
>SJYV01001016.1:0-29723 GCA_006410875.1 Neotragus pygmaeus
GGGGTCGCAAAGAGTCGTACACGACTGAGCGACTGAGCTGAACTGAACTGAAATGAAGGGCCTATGCCACCTTCAGGAGCAACCACAAAAACAAACTGCCCTTTGGAGGTTGTAATTTTTTTCTTTATAGAACAGAAGGCAGGGGAGACTTGAATATGGAACAACTAACCTGGTCCTAGCCCAAGGACAGCATGACTGTCCTGGGACACATGTGAGCCCAAATGGGCAGGATGATGTAACATATCAATTTCGTGAAAATAGCATGGTACCATTGTTATATCATAGATGACACTTTTCCCCAAAATACAAATTTATCTTTTCCTTATAGCTTTTAAATATATTTCCTTTCCTGCCATATTTTCTTAGGAATGGAAAAACATCATGCTTGTAAGAACAGGGATACTGGAAGAGGCCTTTGACATCATTCAGCTCAACTATCCTTTCTAGAGTTCAGGAAACTGAATCCTGTCAAGAGAAAGTGACTTGTCCAGTCACAGAGGCAGAAAGCAGCAGAAATGAAAGATATGTACACACATCTCCCTACATACACTTTAAATGTGATCATGTTTGGAGTGACTATATCACTAGATTTGAGATCAACAAAATGCTTTATGACTATTTCTACTTCTAAAGAGAGAGTCATCTCCACAAAAGGATACTTACTTTATTATAGGTCCATGGTATGACATTTTTGTCAGGAGGGGAGTAGATTTCTCAAACTATTGCTAGTTGGTCTTGAATTCCTCTCTTTTGCTTTATAACTTAATTTCAAATCCCCTCCTAAACTACAGAATTTATTGGTTCCCTTGTCCTACCTAGTATTCCAAGAACAGGAAGCCTAATCTCAAATAAAGTGTTGTGTGAGACTGAAAGTTAAAATACATCCTGACTGGCATCAGGGTCTCCAACTTGACCTGAATATATTATGAAGTAGCCTCATTCCCTTAGGTCAAAAATGCTATTGATATATTTATTGAATGAATATATGAATAAATATATGAATATGCCATTGTATGCCATTGAATGATCTGGCCTCATTCATCTTTTATAACTATAAGGACTTTTACCTGGCAGATGAGGAAAACCAATGGATTACATATGAAATTACAATATTGGGATTTTTTTTTTTTTTGCTTCATCTATTGTGGACTCAAAACAGAATATTTTTCTGGTCTCACATGCTCAGTTGATACAGTATTAAGGCTTAAAGGCCACATCATGTAAGAAGCTAAAGGGACTTACTCTGTTTCCTTTTGGCTCTGTCATCAGGGAGAACCAGGCTATAGGCTTCTGGAAGGCAGGAGTCCATAGCTCTGTATTCCTGCCTTCAACCGTGCAGATACTGGTTCACCATGTTCAAGCCTGTCCTCACTCTCTTTACGCCCTAGCCTGGGGCTGTTCACTGCTACCTGTCCATAGGACCGGAAGAGCCCAAAGCCAACTAGCTGGGGGCACATCTGAATGTTCTAATATCCTCAAAATTCACATTTGGTTCGGTATAATAATTAAGCCTTCATATAATTAAAGTGAGTTTTTAAAGATCTGCATATGATTTTAATTATCATTCTCATTCCCCACAATTCCCTACAATTCCACATGTGGCAACATCTTATGTACTTTAACTGGAAGGAGGTCTCTCAGAAGTAGTTAAGAAAAAATTTAAATGATGGCATGTGACCAAGTATTACCAAGTAACCTCTGTGATATCCAAATGCCTGAAACATGTTCACTAAAATAGTCCACTATTTTTTGCCCCAATTTCTACTTTTTATTTATTTTCTTTGTAAATGTCCTTTTGTCCCTTTGCCTCACATGGGAAAAAGCAAAAACAAGAACAAAAACATGTAAGTTATGGTTTACAAAGATCAAAGCTTCATCACTATTTTTCCACTACTATAATTATCACAAAGTAAAATCAGTGAGATTTTTCTGTCATCAAGTGATGTTAATGGCACTCTGCCTTTATAGAGAGAATACCAACATTTTATTTCCATTTTCACTTCATCTTTTGAGTAAGAAAACTCTTACGTTGGTTATGTATCAATATTTAAGAGGGGGCTGGAGTGAACTTACTCACTTAAGTCACATTCTAAAATAAAAAATAAATCATTTCACTCTAAAAACTGAATGTTTTCTGCCACTACAAATCTCTGATTTCAAAGGGAGTTCACATGGGCAAGCTCTCTCCTTTCCTCAAGATCCAATCAAGGGGTAAGTGATGGAGCCCCAAGAAAGCATGGTGGAGGCTAACTCAAATGGAAAAGTTGTCTGGCGAGAGGAGATTACGGTTGAGTCTGGTGTCCCTGGAGCAAATAGTAGAAATCAAACAACATACTTGTAGGACTCCAGAATTAACTAAGCTGAAAGGACCTTCTGAGAAGGCAATGGCACCCCACTCCAGTACTCTTGCCTGGAAAATCCCGTGGATGGAGGAGCCTGGTGGGCTGCAGTCCGGGTCGCTAAGAGTCGGACACGACTGAGCGACTTCACTTTCACTCTCACCCATTGGAGAAGGCAATGGCAACCCACTCCAGTGTTCTTGCCTGGAGAATCCCAGGGACAGGGAGCCTGGTGGGCTGCCGTCTATGGGGTCGCACAGAGTCGGACACGACTGAAGTGACTTAGCAGCAGCAGCAGAAAGGACCTTAGAGCTTATTCATTGGGAAAATTTGACAGATGAATGATATAGAGGTGAAGAGACTTGCCAGAAGAAAAGCCACAAGAAGAATCCAAGTTTCCTGACTTCAAGTTGCTGCTACCTTTCACCTGTTCATACAGGTTCTGGTCCAAAGTCTGGTAGAGACAGCACTGAGAACCCCATAAAAACCGATGTTCTCCAGACTTGTGGTTGCCAAGGGGGACTGGGGGGAGGGGAAGTAAGGACTGGGAGTTTGGGATTAGGAGATGCTAACTATTATATATAGGATAATATACAACAAGGTCCTACTGTATAGCACAAGAAACTGTATTCCACATCCTGTGACAAGCCATAACGGAAAAGAATATGAAGAAGAATGTGTGTGTGTATATATATATATATATATGCATAATTGAGTCACTTTGCTGTACAGAAGAAATTAATACAATATTGTAAATCAACTACAGTTCAATATTTAAAAAAACAAAAAAGAAAAGATATTCTCTTGCTATGTGGCTGGCTACCTCACAAACAGGTTTTGTTAAGGGGAGTCTTTTAGGAAAGATAGCATTAAGGGATTCAAAGTGATAATTCTCTTGAAAATATCATCACTGAACAGCTTAATTTATTTAATGCTGATCTGACTCTTATTCTCAGAGAATTTGCCTTGGTCAAAAAGTTTTTCCAAAAAGGAATACTTAAAAAGCTGTTTGAGTTAAAAAGAGAGCCTATTGTGAGTTACTAAGTCATTTAAGGGAAAAATCATTACTGGTTCCTTTACAGCTGTATGTAAGATGTGGCATTTTAAAATTCAGTGGTAACTTGTCTCCTTCTATCTGATTTATTCATTCAACAAACATATTTTGAGCAACTAATATATACATTTCAGGACATGTATTTGGGAATGAAATACAGAGAGTGTGAAGTGTGTCTGTGCACGTATCTGTAATGCAAGGGAATGTGTATATATGATAGAGAGAAGAGGGAAAGGAGTGTTAAGAAGACAAACAGTAAGGAGGAGCTAGGTGTGGGACAGTCAGTGGGATGTGGGGGAGTGGGTGGGACACGGAAGGTAATATAGGAAGAAAGGATATTTCCATAGATGACAAATAGGTGTGAAGGTTGGGGGATGTGTGTAGCCAGGTAAAGGTGAGCTGACCACATTTCTTGGCATCCAAAGATTACTGGATGACAGGATGAGGGGATGGATAGGTAGATACGGCCAGAGCGTGGAGGATTCTGAATGTCAGATTCAGGGACTGAACTTTCTTAGGTAGGCAGTTGAGAGGTGCTCATGATTTCTGGGCAAGGAATGACAAAATTCAGGGGATGTGGGTAAGAGAAAGGAGAGACTGAAGGCAGTAATGATAATTAAGAAATATTTACAATAGCCTAGCTAATAAACTTTTCCAGGAGGATGGTGGCCATGGGAAAGGAAAGGAAAGAGTGGCTTTGAGAGCTAAGTGATCTTTCAGTCTGTCTGATGGACGGAGAAGTGCAATAATCTCCCTCCATCTCTTAGAACCACTCTAAGCCCAGTCAACATTGCCCGTTGTCATTTGNCTTTTCCAGGAGGATGGTGGCCATGGGAAAGGAAAGGAAAGAGTGGCTTTGAGAGCTAAGTGATCTTTCAGTCTGTCTGATGGACGGAGAAGTGCAATAATCTCCCTCCATCTCTTAGAACCACTCTAAGCCCAGTCAACATTGCCCGTTGTCATTTGAGAACACAAAGCACTTAAGGAGCTATAATTTAACGCTCACCATGGCTAAGGAAGGGGGTCCTTAAGCCTTGTATAACTCTGTATCCTTTTCAAAAGCATACCTTTCCATCAGAAGAGGAAAAAAAAAAATGACAACTGTGTCCTAACCTATCTTCCCTAGGAACTACCTACTGGGAAAACTGCTCACACGGAGGAAAAAGGTCCAATTAGAAAGTTATCACTTACAACATTTCATCTGCACGCATGTGGAACAACTGATGCTTTGCCAAGCCCTTTCCTACTTATTTTCTCATTTCCCCTAAAGCAGCCATGAAGGTATTAAGAGTGGGAAATACTACCCTCATTTTATAAAAGACAAGGTTTGATGCCTGCCCACGGACACATGAGAAAAACAAGGACCATAGTCTCTCAACTCGCAGTGCAGGGTTCTTGCCACGACACATTGTGACCCCACTGAACATGGGCTGAGTTAATGCAAGTGGTCTGAACTCCATGAGGTTTAAAATAGACGCTGGCTGGATAAGATGTGGGTGCTGTAAAAACCTAGTCAGGAGAGCAGATAGAAACGCTGCCCAGAAAACGTCCTCCACTGAGTGAAACACAATCCAGAGCCCAGCTGGGAATTCCATTGCCTCCTTGGGTTTTGGAATTGTTTATTTTTATTCCTTGGCTCTAATCGTTCATTCCTGTCCTTGTCTCTTCTCATCTCACTCCTTTCTCTCTCTCTCTCTCTCCTCCGAGCAGCCAGTACCCCTCTCTGTACATACACATGTCTCGGCATCTAATATCACTCTCTAAAAATAGCTTTGACAAGCTTAGTCTCCTGCAGGTGACACAACTTAAAATTGATACCAAAAGAACAGACCATATTATGATCAGCCTTTGATTCATTTACCCTGTGTAATAAAGACCCTGAAATAAAATAAACACAGTTCACAGGGGAAAAAAATTAATGCAAAATGAGACTCTTTCAAGTGGCATTTTCCAGCCCAGTTTTTGTGGTGGGTTTATGTAATCAGACATAATAGTCTGCACATGTGTGGTTACACTATTTCAGAAATGATTCCCAGCCCACCAGATGACGTCAGAGGGGCCCATGGTGAGCCCCCTGAGTCTGAGGGCGGCTCTCTTCTGCTCAATTAGGAAAGATGCCAAATAGCAGAACTGTCAGCCCAACTTCCTGCCCAGTCACGTAGAGTTTCTTCAGTTCTCTGAGTGTGTCCACAGTCTCCTCCCCACACTCTTATTGTTCATCATGTTCCTCTCATCCACTTACACACAGAGCAAAACTTTTCATGGAAAGACCTATATTCCAGCTCAAAAAGATCCAGGCAATGTATACATGCCTATGCACTTGAACAAACCCCCCTCCCCCAACACAGAACAACTTAATTCATTTGGAATCCATTTTTGAGAACAGAATTCTTCATCATACTGTCTTGGATTTTTCTAAGCAGGCACCTGGCAAGTCAGCCATGAATATGAGAATAGTAATTAGTATAAGCACAAGAAGGGAAAAATCCTTCTACTCTGGAAACTCTTTCTAAAAAACAGACACAGGTGCCCAGAGCATGTTTAACAGGGTCAGCTTTGACCTCCCACTTCCCTCCCAGAGAGGAACTTGACAAATATTACAGAAATTCAGAAGAGTTTTTGCCAAAGGAAGGTAGAAAATAAAGAATTCTTAATTGGAAGGGGCCTTGAAAGTCATCAAGACAGTCACCACCACCCTCTTCCACAACATCCTACCCAAGTATTAATAGTTAGCCAAACCATGCCTGAATGCTGCAATGATGGGGAATCCTTGGCTTCCATAGGCAATAGACCCCTTCTTTGGCTAGCACTGACTATAAGAAAGGCCCTTCTGATGTTGAAGTAAAATGTCTCTACTCAGGATTCTACCCTACTCCCTTTAGATCATTCAGAATGAAGCCAGTATCTCACAGATGACAGCATGTCTCAAACTATTACTTACCATTCAAACCTTCTCTTTAATAGGTTAAGAATTCCTAATTTTTTCAACCATTCCTCATCTGATGAAACAGCTGGTACCCTCTTCTTTCCTTCCAGTCTGGCCTCGTCATGTACAATTTCACCAATGTAGAGTTGAAAAGCTCTCACTATTTTCATTGCAGATGCCATACCTCAATTAGTATAGGCGAGGATTACACTAACATACAATGCCCATCTTCCTTCCTTCCATCCCCAATGTATTTTAATACCAACAACAGAAACAACAACAACAAAAAATCCTCACCGTCATCCAATCATAGTTTTCTTAGTTAGTTCTGAGCCAGTAGTTCTACTGGAGCATCTCATGACCTCTAAAAGCCTAGGAAATCACCCCTGATCCAAAGAACAGCCTCCTTTTCCAGACTGCCCTCTTGTCCCAGCTTGCTGTCACCGCTGCTGAGATAGCGGACGATTGATCTGAGAAATCAAGTTGGATTGCTGTCCCAAATCTACACTCGGTTCTCCTTGTGTCTGTCTGATCGATTTCACTCTGTGCGACATAGCTTGTCGCTATGAATTTTCATGCTAGTCAGGAGCCGCCAGGGCGCCCAAGAACAAGTAGAAGATGGTCTGCACCCCTCCCCACCCCTTCAACCTCGCCAGCCTCTGTGTTAATTTTTAAAAAATCATCCTTAGATTGGAGAAAGGTGTTTTTTTTAAAGACCACAGACCAGGTTGCCAGGGATTCTGGTTACCGGTCTTTCCCCACCAGGTTCTCAGGTCCCTGCTTGTGGCGACATCTCCTACCACTGTACTAGGTGTCACCTGTTTGGCAGCCCCTCTCAGCTGAAAGCATGTGGCCGCAGGTGCCATGCAAACACTGATTGTGTGTGACAGCCCTAGACGCCAGCTGCCTGCATGAAGCCTGCCCAATCGCCACTTTTTTTGAGGGTAGAATGCTGCCGATGGCATGACTGATACAGAAACAAGAAACTAGGTGACCGTAAAGCTAAGATAAGTCCTACTAAGTGGCATTCTGAGCCCTATGGCTTTGAAATAATTGGCAGTGATAGAATAGAAACAAAGGGTGGGGGGAGCCTTGTTTTCTTACACTGATGCCCTGCGGACTGTACATCTGACTGGCTGCGAGTCCGTCACTGTATCCTCCTGTCTGGCTGATAACATGGCGAAGGGTATCCACCTAAACGGATGAACAACAACAGAGAGGAGATTAGTCAGAGAGATGCAGGATAAGTGACACAGGTCATCACCACACAGGCTACCATTTGGGCACGCCAAATTATTGCAACCATTGGAGATATTCTTCCTGGGAAAGGAACCATTAGGAGGCTGGGCCTCCACTCTCTGCCAAATCCATTATCCTTTCTGAGCTTAGTAAGCAAGACAAAAACCGTCAAAGAAAGNCACGCCAAATTATTGCAACCATTGGAGATATTCTTCCTGGGAAAGGAACCACTAGGAGGCTGGGCCTCCACTCTCTGCCAAATCCATTATCCTTTCTGAGCTTAGTAAGCAAGACAAAAACCGTCAAAGAAAGCGGGGTTTCCCAACAATGAAAGTACTGTTGCATAAGACAGCAGGGAGTGGGTGAGTGGGGAGACTGAAAGATTTTTCCCTTCTCTCCAGATCGTCCTATATAACTTCTTTGCTCAGGAGCTTATAAAAATCAAGGTTCTATCTAGAAGGGCCAGCCAGCCACCTCTCAGAGAGAACAGCATGCAACTAATGCTGTCTTTTTGAGGACTTAAAGAATGGCCAGTTGTCTAGTTATTTGGCCAAAGTCTGACTATGTATCTTCAAACCTGGTGCCAGGCAATGTTTCCAAAGCAAGGGGCTGAACCACCAGCCAGCTGGTCTATTCCAGGCACATAATGCTTCTTGTGGGACCCTGGGTGGGCGTGGCTCAGAATCACCCTAGAGACCCTGACCCAGAGCACACAACTCCACCCCGTCACATCAGGCTGTGTGCTCACACAGCAGGATGGCTTCTGAGTTGTCGTGACGGCGAGCTGCTGGCTAGGGAGTGAGCCTTACGCCACACGACTTGAGTTTTGTTTCTCAGCATGGACCAGACTTGTCACCAGAAGCTCAAGTCCCCTGACCTCAAGGATGACTACAAAGATGAGTTTAGTCAACCTGACTGGGTACTTTTAAAGGCTAAAATGAAAACCTGAGATACTTAGGTATGTGCCTAGTCATTAACGACCTCCATATCGGGCAAATGTCCAGTGTGGAAAAACCAACAAACCAGAAAGAAACCGGAAAGCAAGCCGACAGACTGAACTCGTCCCTTTCCCTTTTGTGAGCAAAGAACACACTGGGTCCCCTTGCCTCAGTCACCTCACCCTGCGCTTGCTCCTCCCCTGCCTTCCTCGTATGACTGACAAGCCAGAGCCAAATGCATTCACAAAGTGTGGACAAGATTCCCCACGACAGTGGTTGTCTTTGTTTTGGTTTGGTTGTTGGTAACGTGTGGTCTCTACATCTCTCTCTTTCTGTCTGGACAGAAGCAGGAAGTGCCAGTCCGACTGACGGCTCCCGGACTCTAAGGCATTCATCTGGCGGCACATTGGCTGGGTCCCTACCTGTGATTGCACGTTGGCTCCAACCTGGGCCCCTTGGTAAGAATCCCCATTGAGTGACTGCACGCTCATGAACAAATCTCCAGAGTTTGACATGTTAAAAGAACTGGAAGAACCTGGAAAGGAAAGAGTGAAGCACCTGAATCACAGAAAGGAAAAGGCTCAACCCCCGCCACTAACAGCCAAGAGGAAGAAGGACATGCAAAGCAACCCCCCCCCCCCCAAACAAAAACTAAAATCAAAACAATAGCAACAGGGTCTGGTTAGTAGGATGAAGAACAGAGCAAGCAATAAAGGGTGCAAATCGTCATGTTATGTAAGCCCACAGCTCCCTGCAAATGGCCTGGAGCACTGCTTCCCCTTAGCAACTTTAAGCTGAGAAAGGAAACACGTATTCTTCTCAACTTGGTCTATTTGAACTGGAGACAGCCTCCAGCCCCTGGATCTCTCTTTCATGCCTCTAAAATTCTGGAACTGCCTGGGGGACCGTGAGCTGGAGACTAGGGGCTGGTCGATGAGACTTCTGCCACCATGATGGAGCACCTGAGCTGTCAGCGAGATTCTAAATAAGCTAATGCCTCACCCATCTACCCTCATGTGGGGAGCAGCAACTAGGGGTGGGAGGGCACGAAGGCAATGCTGCACAGTAGGGCTGGCTCTGGGATACACTGACATTCCTGATTTTCTAGAAAGAAGATGATGTCCCCTTCTGGGTGGCAAACAGTCTAAGAAAGCCACAAAGACTGCAAAAATATATGAGAATAACATGCTCTTCTTGCCACCTGCCGTTTTGGAGGAAGATGAGACAGAAATTGAATCAGGAATTCTCAGGCATGCATGAAATATGAAATTATAATAATAATGATCAAGTGGGTCTCCAGAAGAGCATTTAACCATCTGTTTTCAACTCCTAGAGATGACGTTCTCTCCCAGACTCAGCCTGCAGGCACCACCCGGGTTCCACTGGTTCCACCATGGTAAACCTAGTCCCCCCTACCCCGCCAACGTAAACACAAGGCCATGGAAAAACTTATTATTATTCTGAAGTCATCGTGCAGCTCAGCGCATTAGGAAAGAAAGCTCGACGTGCAAGGTTTGGTTAAAACATGACATTAGCCTGGAAAAGGAGAGACCTCAGGGACCCAGGTCAGTTCCACTCTATTTTTTCCATCCCTTTAGTGCTCAAATTGCACTCCTGCCCTTGAGTTCTGAGACCACCATCATCCGTGTGGAATCACACAACAATGATTCATGCCCCAGCTCTGACTCTTTCTTTTCTCCCAAGATGGGGATCTGTGCTGTCCTAGAGAGCTGCCTCACCTCACATGAAAAGCTGCAGCTAAGCAGAACAGGAGGTTTTTTGTTTGTTTGTTTACTTGTTCCCTGGAAGGAACATTTAACTAGTGGTGATTTCTAAACTCTGCCACTTTTCTTAACTCTTCATGGTACCCTCATCCTTCCAAGAGTCATTTAGTGACCAGATGATTTACTCGAGGACAATTTACCTGGGGAAAACCTCAAGTTAAGAAACATCTCCTTCCTGCTTTGTTCTTTGGGGTGTTAAT
Organism: Neotragus pygmaeus; assembly: GCA_006410875.1. Lineage (NCBI taxonomy): Eukaryota > Metazoa > Chordata > Mammalia > Artiodactyla > Bovidae > Neotragus > Neotragus pygmaeus. Next base: position 10,481 of record SJYV01001016.1, read on the forward strand.
CCATATGCAAGGAAGCAGCTCAGTATTAATATTCTGCTCTGTAGACAGGCCCTCTACTCTTACTTCCTTCTCTTGTGAAAAAGGGACTGCTTTGAGGGGTAGGGGACAAGGCAAGCACCGTCCAAAGAACTATGACATTCTCATGGTTCTGCAACATGTCTTGTGTATGTCATCTGGAAACACATTTCTAGATTTAATTTATCTGAAAGGAACTAGAAAAGTTGGGTCTTAGACAAAATAAGTACAAGATCTGATCAGGTATGGTTTACACCCAGTCAGTGGGCTGAGGCTTTGGTGTGGACTTTCTTTCCATTAATGTGCAAATCTGTCAAACAGTCCTCCCTAACCTGTAGGTGAAGTAGTGGATAGTACAAATCACATTCTTATGTTGATATATAATATATGATCTATAGTTACATCCCTCTCACATCTTTCTTTCAACCACAGCAACATAATCTAAATAGTATTTAATACCTTTATAGTATTACAACACGTGCTCACATGTAGATGTCATCAGAGTCAAGACCCCGCAGCTCTAAGAACCCAAATTATACTTGTTTATATGAATCAGATTTTTTCCCCTGGGAGTATTCAGTTTGAAGCTCAGGTATTCTATTTCTCTCCCAACCAAATACCATGTAATAAACAGACACTCTATATGCTTGGTTGACTCTTTATTGGAAATTAGCACACAGACTGAGAAACGGAAGAAAAGCCCCAAAGGGCTATGTTGATGCCAAGGAGCATGGCATCCATAGAACCATGAAGGCACGGAATGTGCCATTTACAAGACAGACACTGCAATTGACAGAGATGATTTAAAAAAATATATGTGCATAGATAAATTGCAAATATGTCTGGCTGCCTAATGTACATAGAGACAAATATGCGCATATCAATGCACTTCATGTACAAATGCATTTGAATCAGAGCAGTAATTGCAGGAGTTCCCGTGCTTTTGGCCGTGCTGTTTCAGCATTTCATTGTCTCTGCACATCCGTGTACAGCAGCGCCAGGGTTTCTGCTTCTCTGATAAGTATCTAGAGGCAGTGATTGCACTGAGGGAAGAGACTAGGTGCCATGAATACTGCAATAAAGCAGACACAAGTCCACACAAAAATCTAAATAATGACGGGAAGACACATTCTTCATCTGGCACTGGAAGTTGCAAAGAACTTATTCTAGATTGGGTAACCTCCTGGGAAGGATGTGAATCACAGACAGAGAGGACGTGGGCTCTCTCGGAGGTGCTGTGGAATTCTCAAGGAACTAACACAGAATTACCTGGCTTGCTGAGAATGTCAGTCGGAACCCTTACCTGCCAGTGGCTATAAAGTAACGGCAAAGACTAGAAGCACAGTTTTAGACATTACCAGTTAAACGGTTCTGAATTTGGCTTGGGGAGGGAGGCAAGTGGCTCATTTACACTGTAATCTAGACATTGGGGGGCATATACAAAACTAAATTTGCACTCAACTAAACAGAAGTAACAGATCACCTATGGATTTTGATGCATTTGCTCACTCAAACGCAATGTGGAGATATGTTAACACCCATTTTCATAAGACAATTTCCTGAACACTCTATTTTTACTCTAAAGAGTTTCCAGAATTAAATTTCTTCAGAAAACAAAAACAAAAACTCAGCTAACGTCAAAATAAAACAAAAAAGTATAATAATCATAAAATCTAAACCCAGAGCAGAATCTCTTGACCTTGGCACTATTCACATTTTTGATCTGATAATTCTTTGTTGCAGAGGAATATCTCATGTATTATAAGACGGTCAAACACATCCTTGGCCTCTATCCAACAGGTGCCAGGAACGCCTACCCCCGATGACTGTGACAGCCAAAAATGTCAAGTTTACCCCAACTGAGAACCAATGACCTAAAACAAAAATGAATTTCCTTTTCCTTCCTAAGGAACTCAAGGTGTTTAAAAATGTTAGCTCATTATAACTCACAGCATTTTTAGGATGCAGACTAATGCTAAGTCTTGCCTTAAATTCTGCAGTCTAGACGTCAAAGCTCCACACAGATTAGGTAGCCAGTCTGAACTCCCAAACTATTTGAAGGCTGGAAGACAGAGCCTGTTTGCTCAGTGTAAGCTCAACTCTATCATGCTCATTTCTCTATTTTCCATGATTTTCCCCTCTCAGAATCAAATAATCATTGTTACTTTCTACTCAGGGCAAAGTACAAGAGGGAATGTTTATCTAGTTCAGTATGAAATCCCTTTAGGTAGCTGTACATGTCCAGAGCTCCAATTCCAGGAGGCTGTGTTTTCATCTTCCACTTAGAAATTAAGGGTAGAAACATGGGAAGAAGGAACACAGGAGAAAACATCAGTGGGATAAATTCTTTCACTTGGTTTTAAAAAACAAAACCATGTGGTATCTGTAGATTTAGTGTAAGTGTCAGTAAACTTCTCTGGCGGTGTCCTCTCCTCTCCAGCCATGTGTACCATACATCAACTCCTGTTAGGAAGCCAGCATCCGGAGATTTTAATATGATAATCTTCCACCAGTCCCTCAGAACACCAAACTTCCTTTCAGGAGTACAATAAGAATATATTAAAGAGTTTAGAGCTTGCCACTATAGTGTCGGAAGAAGAATTGTCACGGCTGACTCTCCTGTTGTCCTTGACACACACACACACAAAGATAAGCAAAATAATTTAATCTATGGGTTCCAAGTCTCAAAAAAATGTAGTGCTGAGCTAATCAAAGATTCTGATAAGATACCAATGTTGATACCATGCTACAGAAAATATCTATAACCCACAAGCCAATTTCTTTCTTCTTGGATATTAAAAAGTTCTCCAACTTTTCCTAGTAGATAATCCAACCTTCCTAAAAGGGCCTCATTTTTCTGAGATATTAACTCTTGCTTTCATCATTCCATCAAAAATAAGAAATTGGAAAGGCATCACTTTAGTTCACTCCAGAATTACGGACCCAGGGTTATAACTATTGCTTCATTTGGTCCCCATTTTTTCCCCAAAACAATCAATTTTCTTGTCTTCTTTCTATTCTTCATCCTTGTTCCATCCATTTTGCCCAGCTCTGCTGGCATAAAATATGAAGTATTCCAAGTATCTCTAAATGCTTGCTAATTCCTCACAGGACTTAGCCCTGTGTGACTTTTATGAATCATGCCTAAGGAAATAGGAGGCTGGGCATATAACAGCAAACAGGAATATTTAGAAGTGGCCTAAATAAAGATGGTAAAATACTGCTCTCCACACGAAAGCCTCTATAAGGAAGAAGGTTTACTTGCAAAATATCTTGCAGTAGAAATAAGTATTTATATTTAGTAAAGCTTCTGGGAAAAACTCCTGCTTCGATACTGAGGATATAAAAAGTTTCCAGGTTTCAGAACTCTGGACTTCAAACTCAAACAAAATGTATTTTCACTTACTACCCTCTTATGTAAAACTTGCTATATTAGTTATCATTTACTCTTTGACATCATTATCAAGGAGCTGGTATACAACATTATAAACATACTATGTGAAAAGCTGAAAGTTCTCCCTTTATTTGAGTAGAGATTTGAGTTGTGTTAAGAGCAAAGAAAATATAGAAAAACCCATTTATAACTTTTCTTGTTAAAACATTTATCTTTTAAAATTCATGCTATTGCACATATACAATAGTATTTTCTTCTGTCTCTATTTTAGAAAAATACAAAGGAATTTCTCTGCATATTATTTCCAACAACTCAGGCACCACTGGAAAGCTTAGCTCAAATTTTCCATAATAATTTATTTTGTGCTCAGAATAGTCACATGAAGGTTAAGCTACCAAAAAAATTCCTCAGAAAACTGTAATCATAGACTGACATTCCAGGAGAGCCAACATAATTCTTAAACACAGACGAGGGGGTTAAAATGCTTACTTTTCTCTTTTTAAGTGCTTTAGGAAAGAATAAAGAAGTTACGGACTCAGTAATGAAGGGGGTCCATGGGGCCCTTCTAAGGACTAGTCATAAATCATGCTAAGCCATCTGCGAAGCAGATATAGCGGGGACAGGAAAAAGTCATTTTGATATCTGTTTTGCATCATGATAACCTTTGCAAGAGTGTTGAGTGTGTTTTTGCTAATGTTGACAGAACAAAACTTCTTCCACAAAGACAAGTGAAAATGTCTGCCTAGCAGTGCAATTCAACTGGTGCTGTTGGGTCTGAAACGCTTAATAATTGACCAGATGGGAAAGAAGGAAACTCTCTGGTTACTGAACCTGTTAGCCTGGATCCTTTGTCAATAAAACCTTAATGAGAAAAGAAGGAAATACACACTTATACACAGAACCTCAAAAAGTAAATATGTTCCCTATGGTTACCCAATCTGGAGTGCTGGGTAAAGTAAAACTGGATTGAATTCTACCTTGTCTTTTACCATATCCATGTTTACAAAGCCCAGGCCATTCTTCTTGCATGATTCCACTTAAACAAAAGAAGTCTGTGATGGTATAGCCCTGTGACTTGGAGAACCTTATAATAACAAATTAGAAGTGTCCAGAAGCTGACAGAAAACATTAGTGTGTGGAGCCTTACATATCTCTGATAACAATCTACCATAAGGCAGAAAGATAGCTTATTCTAGTAGGCAAACATGCTGGGAGGTCAAAGATACCACATACCTCCCCAAATGTTAGAAATTAGATTGGAAAGTCATATTATGATCTAACATATTTAAATCTGTGACCTTTTAAAGTTGAAGGCACCAATTTTCTTAAATGTGCACCCCATAGCCAAAATCAATGCATCTGGTTCACTATGGGGAGAAATATTATAATCTGCCTTTTGTTAATATTAATTATTAATACACAAATAATTATTTAATAAGAATTATTTCTGGTTTTCCCTTTAAAAAAGTACCAACATGGATACCTTCCATAAATACCAAGCGTATAAACACCAAGGTTATATTTTATGTATTATAGATGATTTTTTTCACATGTGGAAATTGAGAACTGGCACACTCCTAAAATATGTTAGCCTTAACTCTGAAATTAGTGATATAATGCACATTTACTAAAATAAAATCAGGAGCATAGCACATGACAGATACTATAATAGGAAAACTGGAATCTGAATCATTTGAATTAATGACTGGCAATTTTCTTTGTAGTTTACATAAAGAAAACCAACACAATAAAACAGTAAAGAACAACAACAATAAACAATTGATAGCAATAATCATAGTTGGCCCTGCAGACCAGAACATTCTAATGAGATGTTTAAAGAAGAGTGAATACTCCTGCATAGAAGGCATGGTAGTAAATGACTCAGACATCATGTGATGGGATCAGCAAAACAGATATACGAGACAAACTAATGTGTGAACCCCAACAGACTANGGCCCTGCAGACCAGAACATTCTAATGAGATTTTTAAAGAAGAGTGAATACTCCTGCATAGAAGGCATGGTAGTAAATGACTCAGATATTGTGTGATGGGATCAGCAAAACAGATATACGAGACAAACTAATGTGTGAACCCCAACAGACTATCTCAAAGTATTAAGTCAAGCTTACTTATTAAAATCTCTGAAAGGAGAGTTTAGAGGTCTCCTTATCAAAACCAAATAATTTACCTCTGTCCAACTTAAACAGACACATGACTGCAAACCCTCAGCCAAGTCCATCTTATAAACAGCAAAACACACTGCGTTTTGAAAATAAAAAGAAAAACCCAAAGTAGCATCAATGATAAAAAAAAGATAATCAAACACACAAATCAACCCATCCAAAACAAGAAAATCCCAATGTAGGGAAAGCACATATAAAAATGGAGAACCATTCCCCCAAATCAAAGAAAACACTAACCAGCTGAGTTGGGAGTTGAGGGTGAGTTAGCTTGGCTTCCATGGGCTGACACATTGGTAGCAGTGACAGCTGTTTTGGCAGCATAAATATTGGCTTCCTCTTGAAATTTACCTATGTTCTTCTTGTACCGGATTCGTTTATTTCCAAACCAGTTTGATACCTAGAGAGATTTAAGAGAAGGTGAGAAAGTTACCATTTCCTCCTGCTTAAACATCACAGAAGGAAGAGCTTATGAGAGATGAAGAGATGGGCTTCATTGGTCTTATCCTAGCTCTGATTATTCAACATCAAGGATAAGATCTGAAGAAAGCACTTGGAGAGGAACAACTATATACAATGAGATTCTCTTGCTTAATATAACACAATTTAGGAAAACCACTGCGACAAAGATTTTTCTATGGAGGAGCTGCTCATTTAACTAGAACCATTTTACTTTAGGGCAGCATTTTAAATCTGCTTACCTCATAACTATATGACTAAAAAAACTTAGCATTTCAGGAGAAATGCCTGTTACTTACCAATGCTAAAGCGGACTCTAGGCAATCAAAATACACAGACTTTTAAATATCCATATAAATCTAGATCAACATATGGGTGCTTTCATGGATGGATTAACTTCCCATTTTTATTAGTTAAGTAACTTTACTATGGACTAGGTTCTTAGCTGCACTGTACTACTACTGACCTTAGGATCAATATAATTCAATCCAATAAATTTCACTAAGTATTTTGTGTGAAGCTTGGCGTTATCTACATAGGGAAAATCTGAAGCATAGCACTGATTATTCCTTTGCATTTCAGGCTTTAAATGTTAATGCCCAAACACAAAATAAACCTAATTTACTTTCATTAGTTAATTTATTTTCTTCACGTGGCTCACATTGGCTGTCCTGGTTTGATTCTTACCTGTTCCCTTTACACAAAGACCTCTGCCAGAGACAAGTGGAAACACAGTGAAATTCAAGTTTTATCCCCATGATTCCTGCTTTAGGAAGAGTTTCATACTCTATATTCCAGATGTGATTTCAAACTAAAATGTTGTGATTTTATACAATTACAAAACAAACCATGAATTTGATGAGGAAAGGAAAAGTTGGTAACACATGTATCACAGCTTTACATGTAACTTAATTTATCCCAACAATGGCACGTAAAGAAAATTCTTGCAAAACTACACTTATTTTTAAAGTGCATTAGCTGAATTTTAAATCTTACACAGCTATCCCCTAATAGACCTAAACAGCTTATACTATAGCAGAAACGACAAGCCTCTGTTGTACAAATCAAACCATGTCATTGCAATATTAGTAAACAGGAGAAAAAAATTCAGAAAAAAGGTTTTTTTATTGTAAATGCTAGTGCCTACAGTAAGAGTCAAACTAGAAGAGGAAAGCCACTTCTGAGTCCATTTAAGGACTGCTGCCTTTCTAATTTCATTCTCAAACTCGTATGTTTTTCTTGATGTAACTTTCACTATTCATAGAAATCAATCATAATTATGGTTGGTTTTTTTACTTTTAAGTGGAACAGAGAGGAAAGGAGGTAGGGAGAGTTTTTTCTGAGGCAACTGGATAAGCTGGAAGAAAGTGGGAAAAACGAAGATAGTTTGGAATGACTTTTGAGGAGGGGAGGAAATGCTTGTGGTCAGTTACATGAGAGAAAGGTGAGAAGGAAAAGGGTGGAAAACGGACCATTCCTAGATGATTACCTTCAACAGGAGAACAGATCCTGATATATAGGAAAGATGCTGGGTCAATTCAGGCATTTCCTACATGAACCACCAGGGGGATATCATATGCCCTCAACAATGTATAGAATCAGTGCTTTCGATAACTAATTCACTGTGCAAGAGTCACTGACAAGGGCTAGAGATATATAGATGACTGATATGTATGAGGCAACCAATGCAGAAGGAATCACAGATTCTCAGGGAGAGGCTTGATTCACATTCTGAACAATCCGGCATGGGTAGAGCCACGGTGAAGTCCCGTGGAAAGTGAGATATATGAGTTTGGCACTCTAGTAGGAAGTCTCGTGGGGATATTCTAAGAGAAGTATATTTGCAGCTGTGAGCAAGGAGGGGATCACCCCAATTAAGTGTGTAGAACAGTGCCTTTCAAAGTCAGGGGTTCTTGGAGGGCTTATTAAGACAGAGTCCTGGCTTTCTCTTCTCCTTCCCACTCCCCATTCATGCATGTCTGCTCGGTTGTGTCTGACTCTTTGTGACCCCAGAGACTGCAGCCCGCCAGGCTCCTCTGTCTGTGAGGTTTTCCAGGCAAGAATATTGGAGTGGGTTGCCATTCCCTCCTCCAAGGGATCTTCCAAGCCCAAGGATAGAGCCCACATCTCTTGTGTTGGCAGGCGGACTCTTTCCCACTGTGCCACCTGGGAAGGCCCTCCTTTCCAATAGAAATTCTTATTAAGGACTGGCGTGAGGCCCAAGAAATTAAAAAACAACGAAGTACAGTTGATTTACAATATTGTGTTAGGGTGAAGTGTGCAGCACAGTGATTCAGATACATCCGTATCTATCTATATCTATATATATGTACACACAGATATCGATATAAACATATGGAGGTTTCTGTGTATGAACATATTTTCATTTGGGAATCAAAGGAAGACTCATTAGTAACTGAGTTAAAAAAAATATATATGTCAGAATATAGTTAATGGGCTAGGACATGATGAGATGGGGCTAAAGAAAGAACAATGTTTTCAGGATATGTAGCGATGGGAGACTCTCTAAGAAGATTGAGCAGGAGCAGCCTGAGAGGAAGGAGGAAAGTCCAGAGAGAACAATGTCAAGGAAGCCAAAGTAGGAGAATTTCAAGATGGAGGGGTTATTATTAACCCAAAGAAACAAACAAAATAAAACAAAAACCCAAGATGCTAGCCAAAGGCATCTACTAGATTTGAGAACAAGGGACAGAGATTTAGTGCATCATGTGGTCCAACGAACCACGACTGATAGATGGGGCAACTAAAACCCAAATAGAAAGAGCGAGTTCCCTAAAATCCCATGGTTGACTCAGATTGGGTCAGCATGCTTCTAGCAAAGGTTCTTTCTATGATACCATACTGTCTCCCATTGAAACTTGTTCAGCAATGGTAAAACAGTCTGGTTATGATTGGGAAGTGATGTAATGGGGAATGTAGAATGATATGGCCTTGGGATAGGAAAGACAAAGGTGATGCAACATATGTATAAATCACTTCAATGAACAAACTATTTTCACCCTGGATTTCCATAATGAAGGATGCAAAGGTTCCTGAAATAGGCCAAGATTCCATTTTTTTGTTCAGATACAATGCAGACTAGATGCTGGAAAATTCATTCTATTTCAATATGGATTTGGAATTCCAAGTCCCAGATTTTGATTTCCAAATTTAATAGCAGAATATCCCATGACTGAAATTCACTGTTTGTGATGTGGTTCATACCTGGAACTATTCTGCAAAAATGCAGCAAGTATCAAAAAACATCAGCTATCTTCTCTTATGGACAATGGGTCTAGATTTGGACAAGAATGGTTAGAAACCTAGATAATACCAGACCACCTGAATTTAGACCACTGATATTCTACTTTCCTAGGGCTGCCAAGACTAGGAATGACCTTCAGTGGGGAGCAAGTACCTGAGGAAGGTCCAAGTTGAAAAGGATAAGGCAGCAATCGTTTCTAACTTATCTGAAAGGAGGTTTTCGAGACTGCTGCAAAGTCACCCACAGCATGCTGGGGAGACCCTGGCAACCTCTTCATGGCAGACCCTCTGTGTGGAGTTCTTTATTCTGACTAGATCCACTTAAGCTAAACACAGGCTGAAGGCACCAGAACCTGGCGGGAAGCAGCGGAAACCAGGCTTCAGTTCAAGAAGTATAGATGCTCACAAAACACATAAAACAGCACCTACTGCTTTTGGAAAATGTTAAGCGACATTTCTTACTAAAGTAGGCCTCTTCTCTCCAATTCCCCCTCACTCTCACCCTTTTTGTAAATACCAGTACATCTAATTCTTTGGCATGTGACATAATTCTGAGGAAAACTTTCTCCGAGAGATTTCAGAACTATCACTACTGGTCTCAACTGAGACTGGTGGTGGCATTTGAGGTTCAGATCAAATAAGAAGTATGAATGGATTCTCTGAGTAGACAAAATATAGATGGGAACTCCCTGGTTCAGTGGTTAGAACTCAGCACTTTCACTGTTGAGGGCCCAGGTTCCATCTCTGCTCGGGGAACTAAGATTCCTCAAGCCATGTGGTGTAGCCAAAAAAAAAAAAAAAGTAGATACATATAAAACTTGCCTCCTTTTCTACTTCATATTAATGCTGAAGACTCCAGGTCCATAAAAATTTTATGTCATGTATCTTTCCACGTCAACAGGCACCTCTTATGGTTATTGCTCTTGGGGGAAAGGGGACACTCAGTGACATTTTGCGCCATCATTCCAGTGCAATCATAGTGACATGTTAAAATTCCTACACTCCATCAGCTACAGTGAGGCCATCCAGAGAGGACATGTGAACTTTTCATTTAAAAGTTCCATTCATTGACTCTTAAAAAGTTCCTGAGTTGGGCAAAAAAAAAATGGGCCAAGGAGTTGACCCTGTTTGAGAAAATGACATGAGAAGTGCTGGTAGCTCTCCAAGTCAATGCAGAAATGCTCATCTGTCTGAAGAAAGGGAGCGCACAGAGCGGGGAGCTCCAGCCCTGCTTTAACTGCACTCCACTTAGTCTTCTACTTCCGCTGGTTTTTCCAGGTTACTTCCCTGGAGACTTTCTTATACACACCATGAGCTGACCTGGCCATTTTAAGGCTTTAGTTGATGGAACTTACAAGGCATGAAAGTTCAGGAAGGCCAGGCTTCTGAGACCCTGCCCTGCAACGCCGCTATGGCCAGGCTTTGGGCTGAGTCCTCTGGGGTGTCTTACCTGGGACACTGTGATGCCACACTTCTTGGCTAGCTCCTCTTTGGCTTCCTCACTGGGGTAAGGGTTGCTGAGATGGGAATAGAAATATTCATTCAGGATTTCCGTCGCTTGCTTGTTGAAATTTCGTCTCTTCCGCCTTCATAAAGAGCAAGGAAATCACAATGACAATGGACAAAAAAAGAGGTTCATGGCAAACGCATAGAAAAAGGGAGAGGAGAGGATCTACATTTGGGAGAAGACATGTTTTTGAGTGATAGAAAGGAGATGTGTTCTAAGGAGCCGGATGCTGAAAGCATTTCTTAAGGTGTTTGTTGTATACCTCATCGCGCTCACTGTGGGGGGACACAGCAGAACAGTCACACGTATTTACACAGAGTGGGCAGCAGCACCAAGTTTCAAGATCCGCCGTCTTGGTTTTGAGCCCTAGACAAACTGAACACCAGCTGGGTGATGTGGAATGCCTCTCCAAACCTTAGCTTCTTCAAATGACAGTCAAGAGAGTCAAACCAACCTCATGGGGCGAGAGGAAGGGAGAAATGAGGTCCTATCAATATGAAGACAGGACTCAACACAGTGCCTAGTACAGGACAAATGCTAGGACTTCCTGGGGATTCTTCCTACCAGGCCCCAGGCCTCGGACCTGATCCTTCAGAGCCATCAATACAAATTATTCATTTCTCACAACTAGTGAGGTAGCTACGGTTATTCCCATTTACCAATGAAGAGCTGAGTTTAAAAGTTGCTCAGCTAGTATGTTACAGAGCTAAAATATTAAGTCAAGTCTGCCCGAGTACAAAACCCAGCCTCTTTTTATATACAAATTGCCTCCTGGCAATTACACAGAGACTCTGTGGCCATAAGTTAAAAATAAGTTATCATTTTCTCTCTGTTCTATCCCCATGTAAGTGCATGAGACATGTTTAAAAGGTTGGGGAAGAGAGGCTGGAACGGATGGAAATTAACCCCCTGACTGCTTGACCTTCCTTAAAAGGAGAGAAACAGTACTTCTTAAGCAGGAACAGCTGCTAAACGGTGAAACACAAGCCCAGAGAAATATTTTTTAACATACAGGTTGCTAAAAGGAAGAAAACCACTCTTTGAATAAAAGCATTTTTATGCCTTAAAAAAAAAAAAGTGCTAACTGAACTAATTTAAAGTGAGAATCACTTTATGGCCTCTTCCCAGCTAAGGCCTGGGGATAGTTGGGGTTTGTTTAGGGATGCTGGACTCCTTGCAGATGTCTGCTGGCCCTCCTCGAGGGGGCAGGGCCTCTATCTTTAAATTAGCTCCATTAGCACTTTTGCTTTTTTGCTTTTATCAAAACCTTTTCCTTATGGGAAAAAAAATTTTCCAGAACATCCCTGGTTATGCCAGGATATCAAGTTTTCCAATTTAAGCCAACAGAAAGCACTGATCGCCTTGCTAGACAGAAAATTCAGCTAATATTGTATTTTCAGGGTCCCACTTGGATTAATTAACACAATAAAGTGCCTGATTTTACCGGATGAACACCATCTGTCCATAGGTATTAACCACATCTGTCCAGATTATGCCAAGCCCAAGTCACTCTCCCAAATCATGCTGAGTTTCTGGGTCACCCAGCATCAGAAATTGGACAGATTAGATTAAAAGGCCCAACTAAAAAGGAGATATGTATTAAAAGCTCTTGCATGATAGGAATTTGAGGAAGGTAGCCAAGTGGCTAACCCAGTCTCCAGGCTAGTCTTTAGATAACCTCTGGCTTCCTCTTGGCCTCAAGAAAATAGTTGTTTTAGGCCTGGGGAAGTGGGCCCTGAAGGCTCCTCTAATTGGGAGTTGTTTGCATTAGCATTACAGTGTATTTCTTGGGACTCTTCCAATTGAACTCACAGGAAGCCTCTCTGGAATGAGTTGGGGTGCTGGGATTGTACAGACAGCTGTTCCTGACTCCTCATAGGGACGTGCAATCTTCCTTTAGGTGGTTGCATCTACTCTGATGGCCGCACTGATCATCTCTTGCAGAGCCTGTCTCAATCCAGGGCCCTTGAAACCCCAGAATTAGGAGTTTACAGAACTTTAAAAAACCCAGGGAAAATAATATACTTCTGAAAATAAGGTTATTTGAACTAAGATGCCTGGTTTCTTTGCTCTGGCTGGAGGGGTTTTCAGCTTGGTGAGTTAACACTTGTTCTTTCAAGCCAACCAAAAAGCTTTGATGGGTATCCAGGTAAGTGTAAGAAACGTGGAAATCGATGAAATTTTAGGAATGGAAGCTTTGGAATCACAGTGATTCAAGAATGAGGAGTGGAGGCACCATAGACCATCAGACGTGTTATCTCTGCCCAAATGCCTCTCCTAAGAGCCAATACCCCATTTACCACTGCGTCCATTTGCCACTGCATGTCCTAGACACTTCCAATGAACTGTTTCTATGACAAGTATCACATTTCACTCAAACCAACTTCATTTTCATTTTTTCCCACATTATATAATAATATCACCATACATACCAAGTTCATTATATTTGCTAATTTGCTCTTCCATTCAATTGCTTGTTCATTCTTTAACTACTTGAGTACCTAACACAGAGCAGAACCTGGGAATGATCCTCAATCCCCCTCACTCTCTTCCCTTCACTGGATGATTGGCCCCAGAGCAAGTCTTACCAGTTCTATTTTTCAAATCTGTCCCTTTTGTTCCATCCTCAGTGTCACTGCTTTTTTTGAAATGGGTTTAGAGGAACTATGGTCTATTGTATAATGGTCTTACTAAAGTTGTCCAACAGCACTTTCTACAATGAGGAAAATAAATGTTCTCTGTTTTCCTATTGGAGTAGCCAGCAGCTGCTATTGAGTGGCTGAAATAAGATGTGTAAAACTGGAGAGCAAAATTTTTCAATTTTGTTTGAAGTCGCTCAGTCATGTTTGACTCTTTGCGACCCCATGGACTGTAGCCTATGAGGCTCCTCCGTCCATGGGATTTTCCAGGCAAGAGTGCTGGTGCGGATTGCCATTTCCTTCTCCAGGGGATCTTCCTGACCCAGGAATCAAACACAGGTCTCCCGCATTGCGGGAGCCACCAGGGAAGCCCCATTATATTTTAATTAATATAGATTAAAAATCAAGAAGCCACAGACTAGTACTTCAGTTTCAGTACAACTGTAGACTGAAATCGTGCCCAAATAGCTCTCCTGGGAGGAGAGCCTGGACTCTCAGCCATGGGGTGCCCTAAATGTCTTCAGCACCTCCTTCTTTAATCTTATTCCATCATATACCAATGTTTATCTGAACATATTGCTCTCCAAATATTTGAGTAAAATCGAGAAGGTATTTTATATTTATTCTGTATTTCCCCAGTTTGGGAAGCACAAGCCTCAGCTAATCCTTAAGAAAATCACCACAGGAATTCCTCTAAACCATGGATCTGATCATAAAAATAATAATAATGATAGCAATAATAATATACCGTAGTGATCCTTACTATATTATAGCTGAATTATGGTGTGAATACTATGCTCTGGACACTATATTGTAAATATGTTATCTTATTTATTCCTGTGTATAGAATTATTCCCATTTTGGAGACACAAAAACTGAGTCTTAGGAAGGATAAGCCATTTATCCCGGGTCACAGATGTAGTCAGGGTTATAGCAAGAATCTGAACCCAAGCAGTGTAATTTGAGAACTTTCACCTTTTCTTCCTTAAACAGCTCAGAGTTTCTGCAGCTTCACAGGACAATCCTCGATCTTTGCTGGCACAGTTGAGGTCTTTCAGTGGATCAAGCCCATCCCCAGTGTCTCGTTTCGCCCCATCCTACACATGCTCTTCCTAATTTCATCTGGCTTCATCATATGCTCCTCTATTCCCCACAGACACACACGGCGTTCATGCTCCCGTGCCTTTCCAAACCACTCTGTGTATTTCTCTCCCACAGCATTTGCCACAAGTTTACACGTGTCTTCCCAACTAAACAGCAAATCCTCAAGGGGAGGAGCCGTGTTTCACACGTATTTGAAACCCTGGTGGCCAACACATAGTAAGCCTCCCAGTCAGTAATGCCTGTCGAAGTTGAGCTACGTTGTTTGCTTTGCTTCTGTGATGCCTTCTATTGGGTAAACGTCATAGTCCTCTGAGACTCAGCACTGTCTGCCTCTCCCGCGTTCTCCAGTCTCTCCCCTTTTGGCTGAATTTGGCACTCGTACATCCTGTGATCATGTGCAGTTTTATGCTCAGTTATAAGAGCACCTGTCCCAGGAGATTATTCTTGAAGGTGGGACCCACATTTACGTGTATTCTTTTCATCTTTGTTATTCCAGAGGCTAATACAGCATTTGGAAGAGTAAAAACTCAGTTACAGAAGTAAATAAATCTAAATATAGTGGCAGTTCAGCTAGATCATATTGGATGTCCTTTCCTTTCTTGCAATCCTCTTTTTTAATAATTTTCTATAACCTTCACTGGAACGGTGGAGTGCAGAGGTATATTTCCCACCATGTGCTTGCTGCTTTCTCCAGCAAGATGTTATTTTTTACAAAACAAAGTTAAAATTATTGTATTGCTTCAAAACCATTAAGAAGGTTTACAGGGTCCATCTCAAAGACTTATCACAGCCCTATGCTTGATCTAAAACATGCAATAATAAAAGTTGACTGAATGAATGAGTAGAATTTTTAAGTTAAACTTTTCTGGCACAGTTAAGTCAACAAAAGGAAGAAAAGAAGGATATGACTCAAGTGGACAAAACCTGGCCAAATGCTCAGCTGGGGAGTATGGAAGGCAGACTCCTAAGAAGATCCGTAAGATTCCACTCTGGAGTACTCCCCCTGCCTTGAATGTGTATGTTGGGGGGACAGTGAAAATGATAGGATATCATTCTTAGGATTAAGTTACTCATCAGCTGACTTTGTGTTAATGAAATGGGAGATTAGGTTAAAGCCTTAAAACGGTGACATTATCCAGGAAGAAAGGAAGCAGCCAAGCTGTAAACTCTGTCAATGGAAGGGTGGGTTCTACAAGCTGGGGACATCAGTCCTATTATCACAAGGAACTGAATTCTGCCCCCATGGGAATGAGCCTCTGCTGTCAGCACGGCCTCAGCTGAGCCCCGGCTTATAGCTTTGTGAGATGAGGGCAGAGGATCCAGGTTAACCTGCTATTCCTGAACAACAGAAACTATGAGACAACTTTGTGTTGGTCTAAGCTGCTAAATTTGTGGTAATCTGCTCTTCAAGGGCAGAAAATACAAGGAACGTTACACAACAAAGCTGTAACATTCAATTTTGCATACCCATTATATTAGGAAGACTAATCCTGTTACTAAATCAAGTCTCCCTTGTATTTCATTTGTCTTCCATGAAATCATTTCTTAATGAAGTCCTGCCCATCAGATGCATGGATTAGAGCAGCACGTAAATATCAACAGTGAGTGTGTCTTTCTTACTAAAGTGTGTTTAACTAGCTTTCCCAATAATAGATAGCACTAGAAGCAATGATATTAATTACTTTGATCATGAGGTCCAGGCAAACATTCATTTTTGAGATGGAAAAACCATTTGCTCCTCCTTGTGTTGGCATTTGGGGTCATATTCTTTCCGTGATACTAAATACACCCTCAAAGTAAATGCTAATAATAATGACAACTGGTTAATTGTTTTCATTTTGAACCTTGGCTCAGAGGCAATGTTTCAAAGGTTGCAACTAAAGCAGGAAAAAGATCCTCTCTTATGATAAATGTCCTTCTGGTGCCAACTAGAACAATCTAGGCAAAAGCTGATGGAAGGGAAAGGAAATGTGTACAAAGCTTGCCTGGTTTCACGCCTTTTGGAGTCTGACCTTCAACTGGGCACAGCTGAGTTACTGAAAGAAGAAGTCCTATGAGAAAATGATTCTGCTCCTCCTTTTTCTCTGATTTCTTCTTTCTTGAAAAGAACCCAGTCTGGGCCCAACTTTTTAATTTTTTCCAATATCTGCCAACATAAATGCCAACACCAGTATTTTAACGAGGGGAGTTTCCATGGGGGGGTGTGCAGAGTGGTGGTGGCCACAACACAGGGGAAAGAAAGACCCAGACACAGGCCGCCTGTCACTTGCACTTCACCCCACAGGGAGCAGCCTGCTGTAAAGAAGCCAGGCTGGCAACCCGACAGGGCAAGGGCGATTCCTGCTTCAGCAGGCCTGGGCCTTCCTTCTCTCGGCACTGTGCTCAGCTGGGAAAAGCTCTCTTCATCTGGACTTTCTCTTGACTTTATATATTTCTGTTAGGCTAGAGATACAGTTTGCTGGCTGACATTCCTATTTCATATTCCACATGACGCAAAACACGATGAATGAAAGGAAGTTTCGGAGGTGCCAGGGAGCTTTAAAGAGGTCTGTGAACTGTAAAGACCACAGTTGTGAAGACAGAGAAAAGTGTAGGTAATGGAGCTGAATAGTCTGATTTCTAGGGTGGAAGAGAAAATGAAAAAGCAGACAGTCTGTGTGTCTGATTGAGAAGGAACTCAACTACAGATCATTAAATGGTATATGACTGTGACATAGCTAGTGTTTTTATAATAAAAATCATATATCGGGATTATACTCAGGAATTGAAACAATGAACGATGAAATCTGCATTTATAGAAAATGACTAATTTAAGGTGAGCTGTGGATCACAAAGGATATCCATACACTGAAAACTCATGTATTAGATCAATTATCAACACCGCTTTCTAAGTAGATGAAAGATATGACTAGCACCATCTTACAGGCTGGATAAGAGAAGCCAAAGAAATCAAAAGGATGTGCACAGTGTAGAGAGTAGTGGGACTAAGACTATCTGTTCTATGGTTTTAGTTTTTGTCCTAAAGGACTTTTCTATCCATGGTTTCAACTGGATTCTTTGAACTCACAAGTCAGGTCACACGTTCATGTCAGAAAATTTTAAATCTTGGTTGAAAATCTGGCCCATATGAGACCAGTCCCTTGCCCCTCCACGCCCAAGGGACCACGTCTTCATTTTTGTGCCCCTAAAACTCAGCCCAGAGTATGCCACATGGTAATCTAGTTATAAATATTTGTTGAAGCTAACTAGGTGCCCTCTCTGCCAACATAAAGTGTGGCAGAGATTCCCAGCTCTCAACTGGAACCATCTTTCTTGAAGAAAAGATGTCAATGCAATATCTGGTTAGCCTTCTACGGGCTTATAGTTTCAACCTATTCCTGGAAAAGAGGCCACTAACGGCATGAAAACAAAAAGTCCTGCTTCTTCTGTCCCTGTAGCTAAATCCTCCTAATTTTTCATGCAGAGTGAGTAGCAGTGGCCATAATTATCCCATCCCCACATTTTCCTGGAGTTGTATAAAACCCATGGCTATCCACCCTTGCAGCCTTCCTTCCGCTGACCTTTCTCAGGCTAATACTTGGCTCAGCCTTGAACACAGTGACAATGGAGCCTCTGGAGAGGGCCAGCTTGGATTCTAACCCTGAATCAGTGGTTTTCCCAAAGGACAGGCTTCTCCAGGGGACTCACCGCGCATCCAGGAACCGGGAACGCAGGATCATGACGGCCTCACACGTGCTCTGCTTGAGCTGCATCTGGATGGAGCTGAACTTGCGGTGGATGATACTGACCATCCGTTCGATCTCCTTTGGGGAAATAGGCCTGGTCCGGCTTTGCTCTCGCAGGAGGTTCATCACATGGGTGGTGAACTCATTACATGCCTGGAACGGAGGAAGACAGACACAGGACGTGGTAAGGGTCCTTGCTGTGAGGCTGTGCAGGTCTTTCTAGAGATGTGTACAGGTAAAGAAAACTGGGCTCGCTTATGGCGTTTTGTCAAAAAAACAAACAAACAAAAAAAAACAAACAAACAAACCAGATGCCCAGAATCTGCTTTCAGCCCATTTGATTATAATTTTCATCACTATGTGGACTTTTTTAAAGGGGAGAAGAAATTTACAATAGTTTTAAAAAATCAATTTGTTTCATGATTTTACTCTTATGAAAGATGAGAATTATGTATATTAGTATAAAACTTCACAATCCTTCACTCCCATGTTAACAGCTAAAGAGAGNACTTTTTTAAAGGGGAGAAGAAATTTACAATAGTTTTAAAAAATCAATTTGTTTCATGATTTTACTCTTATGAAAGATGAGAATTATGTATATTAGTATAAAACTTCACAATCCTTCACTCCCATGTTAACAGCTAAAGAGAGTCTGAAGTCAAATACAGCATGAACTTTCTGCTTTGCCCTTAGTTCTGTTATGCTAAACCTTCCAAATATTCAATTTGGCGTAAAGAGTCCAAAGAATGGAATCACTGAGTTAAAAGCTCTGATGACTCTTCTGTGAGATTCTCATTAATTTACTTTTACTTCTAATTGTAACATAAGAACTCCCTCATATGCTGGCCTTCTGAAGCTCCTCTATGTCTATAACACAAAGGGAATCTGTATAGAAACAAATTCAAAACATGATTTAGAGGATTTAGGAAATACCTCTGCAGAGAGAAAACTCTCA
>SJYV01001022.1:0-10428 GCA_006410875.1 Neotragus pygmaeus
CTATTATTTTCTCTCATTTTGAAGTTTGTCTTTTCACCTTGCTTATAGTTTCCTTCGTTGTGCAAAAGCTTTTAAGTTTAATTAGGTCCCATTTGTTTATTTTTGCTTTTATTTCCATTACTCTGGGAGGTGGGTCATAGAGGATCCTGCTGTGATTTATGTCAGAGAGTGTTTTGCCTATGTTTTCCTCTAGGAGTTTTATAGTTTCTGGTCTTATGTTTAGATCTTTAATCCATTTTGTGTCCTCATCCTTATAAGGGCTTCAAAATAATTCTGCAGAGAAAATAAACCACTGAGATCATTGAACTACTATCTTAATTATCTACTTGAGTGTGACAGGATTTATAGTGAAGTTTTGTTAAAACTTAAAAGAGCATCCGTGTGCTAAATCACACACATTTGGAATTTTTCCTTCTTTGGATTGTCCATCTGAAAGGCACAACATCATCATCTGATGTTAATCTCATTTTTAAAGCTTGGAATAAAAAAAAGTAAATTTTATAATCACTGCTCAAAATGAATAGCTCACCTGGTTCAAGTGCTAAGCACTCCTGTGTATTTGGGTCCAAAACTTTCCCAGTACTGTAGATGGTGCTCATTTTATTTAGAATCGTGTTCAACTACAAAATAAAGATAATAGACAATGTTAAAAATGGAAGATATACAAAAGAGAATGCTAATGTACAGATGTCTTTTCAATCATGCAATTTTTTATGCCCCAAAATACAGAAGTTCACATCTTCTTGGCCAAGTATCTTCTTTTATGTAGGGTTGGAATATCTCAGCTAAATTTTCCCATCATCAACTAGCATGGACTGCCTTTATAAGCATGTGATAAATACACGTGGAGTGACTGGGAAAAAAACAGATCTACCCAAATCCCAAGAATGTTTCTCACCTACACATGTGCAGAGTAGTGCATTTCTTGTTCCATTCAGGCTTCACTGAGCATCTACTATGTCCTACACTCTGATAATTACGACATGAACCAGTCACTGGTCTTTAAGAGCCCCACAGACATGCCACAGCGAGTCATGAAATCAATGATTACATAACAAAGTGACAGATGCTACAACTGTCACCAAAAAGGTGTGGCAGGATGGGGGGAGTGGTTGAATTAGTAACTTGGAAATTCAGGAATGGCTTCAAAGAGGGGGCACATTAGAGCTATGCCTTGGAAGAGCAGGATGTCATACCCCTGGTCACTTTCATGCAGAGATGAACTCACTTGGAGGGCTGCATTCAGTCCAAGGATACTGACAAAATGAAGCCAGCAACCAGGACTGGTTAGGGAACTTGAAACCATCATATAAGAAAAAATCAACGGACGGAAGGATGTTTTAGGTTAGAGAAAAAAAGCCTCAAATAGTTAAAAAAAAAAATCTGCCTTCCTTTATTTGAAGACTATTATAGGAGACAGCCATTTGGCTCCAGAAGGTGGTAGAAAGTGGAGGTAAATTGCTTTACGTTCAATGGAAGAAGAATCTTGCCATTACTTAGAGGGACCCACATATGGAAATGATGTTTTAGAAAGAAGTGACTCGCCTATCCCTAAAGTGGTCTGAGCTGGGGTGGTTTAGCAACATTTTAAAGAAGTTGCAGGAGACAGTCAAGAAGGAAAGGGGTCGGGGAGGATGAGATGACATATCGGGCTTCTCGAGCTTAGGACTGCTGATATTTTAGACCAGACAACTGTCACTGGGGACTTCCTTGTGCTTTGCAAAGTGTTTAGCAACACTTTTTAGCAATCCCTTCTCACTAGAGGCCAATAACACCCTTCAACAGTTGTGACAACCAAAAATATCTCCAGACATTGTCAAATGGCCCTGGTGGGAAAAATCCCTCACAGTTGAGAAGCACAGACATGGACTAAGTGCCTGGTCCTCAGGAAGGTGACCTCTGTCACTGCATCGATGGACCGCAGAGCCCTGACAATCCTAGTTTAACGATGTGTCCTAACATACCAGTGTCCCCCTTCACTCTCAAGGATCCCAACTTGGAGGATAAATTACGTGACCATCCCACCGAGGCGCAGCGCTCTTTCTATTCTGAGCATTGTTAGGTTTGCAGATAAAGTAAGCAGCCCTGAGGGATACTAATGTTTAAGATTTCCCCAGTATTTCCATTCTTGGGATCAGTGCTAGCACGTCACATACTCGTTTGCTCTTCTCTGCTGAGAGCACTGAGGTCCCACTCTGCTGGAGGGCCTTCAATTGACGCTTGAGTGTGAGATTCTGAATTTCTTCGAGTGAGTAAGTTTTGGCCATCCGGGACTGTTCTTCATAAAAGGCAGACCATTTGGCCCTGGCTTCATTCTGAAATGACAACAACAAAAAATGAAGTTAGAATGGGACTGTTCAAATAGAAGATACAGGCCAAAGAACATCTGGTGGAACATCTAATATTTCCTGAGTTATTTAATTCTCTACTTTGCTGAAGGTCAAGGTTTAGGTTAAGCGTGACCAAGCCACTCTTGGTCACTCTCTCTTCCTGGCCTTTTGCTTCATTTTCCCAAGGGTCCTGTCCCAGAACTGGAAGTGAATTCTCACAGATGATTTATGTTGTGGGGTCCTGGAATGTACAGCCTTAGCACTGTGACGTGGGTGAGTCGCTCAAGGATTCAACGATAAACACTCTAAAGGGAAAGCCCAGCAGAGCTCAGAGCGCACTTCCTGAGAATACAGCTTCTCATGGTGATGAGAACCATGAGAAATAACCAGTTTGCAGGTAACTCCATAGTACTGTGATTTACCAGAGATTCTGATCTTGAATTTTGATCCCCAGTTCAAGACTGCCCTGAACATGGCCATTTGGTAGCCATGGTGATTATCCACTCACCAGAGAAACCAAGAAGCAGGGTTCACTTGCCCCCCATCTTGACTTCTCCATATATAGCCAATGCAGTCTTCTCTCAGTGTACAAGCTTACTTCCATTTATCAAAGGCTAAAATGAGCAACCCCTTTCTACACTGTACTTCTCTAGACTATAAAAAAGAGGTAGCATATGAGGCATGTAAGAACTCCATTCCTCGAGTCAGACACCTCTAACTAGCTGTGTGACCTTGAGCAAATTACTTAGCCTGAGTCATGTTACCTTATCCATAAAATGAGAGCAATAGTAGAACTCATCTCAAAGGGCTGTTGAAAGGACAAGAAAATTTAACAAATAATAAAATGCCTCTCAGAGTCCCTGATACATCCTAAGCACTAAACAATGGTAGCTACTTTATCACTTATAGAAAAAAAGTCCTTGTCCTTAAGCTGCTTATTGTTTTATCAAGCAGATAAGATACACATCATGAATGCTTCATTACTGAAACATAAAAGCCTATGATTCCATATAAACTATGAGTGGGGCCAAGCAGTTCCTGTTTCAGGGACCAGATTTGGCAAGGACTCCTGGAGGAGGTGGAACTTAAGACAGATCTTAAAGTAGGCAGAAAATAGACCACTGTAGAGTACACTTTGCAAAATAATTTACCTCATTTGATTTTCTTAACAATCCCAAGAGATAGAAAATTATTCTATTTCCATTTTTCGTATGTGAAGAAGGAGCTAAGAAAAATGAAGAGCCGGCAACTAATTGCCAGTGTCTGAATCCTGGATCCTGAAGCGCACAGACTCTAAGATGGTTCCCAGGACCCCTACTTCCTGGTGGCACACCCTCCTATGTCTCCCTTCCCTTCAGTGTGAGCAGGACCTATGACTCACTTCCAACAAGAATACAGCAGAAGTGAAGGATATACATGTTTATGTTAGATAAGATTGTTTTGTTTGTTTGTTTTTAGCCACACAGCTTGTGGGATCTTAGTCCCTAGCCAGAGATCAAACTCGTTCCCTCCTGCAGGGGAAGCTCAGAGCCCTAACCACTGGACCACCAGGGAATTTCCAAGGCTATCATTTTTATCTTGTTTGAAGAATCTCCCGTGCTAATACTGATGCAGCAAGATGGTATGTTGTGAGCTATCCCGTGGCTAGGGCCACATGGTGAGGTCAAGATGGCCTCTGACTGCCAGCCTAAGGAGCATACAAGGATCTGAATGCTACCACTAACCACATTAGCTTGGAAGTGGATTCATCTCCAGTTAAGTTGCAGATGAGACCACAGCTCTACCCAGGACCTTGATTGTAATCTTGTAAGACTCAGAAGCAGATCCAGCTAAACTACGCCAGGAGATAATAAATGTGTGTTGTTTTGATCTGGTAATCTTTTACTCAATAGATAATCTTTTGTGGTAATCTTTTACACAATAGATAAATAGTACAGATTCCAAAGCAGGACTCCAGGCAAGACTGCATTTTCTAGATTAAGAAATTTTACTTGTATCCTGTGAATACAAGGGAGTCACTTAGGGGTTGCAAGCAGGTGTGTGACGTAATGAAAGTGGTTCATGAAAGGTGCAGCAATGGATCATACAAGAGATGAATAGAATAGTCACACTGAAATGGAAAATGATTTCTCTTTACTGAGCACACACAACCCCTTAGGAACTACTGTTCAATGAATCTGCACAATCTTGTGAAATAGTTGTGATTGTCTCCAATTCACAAATGAGGCAAATGAAGCACAGAGCAGGTAAGTAATTTTGACTAGGTCACACAGCTCTTAACTGGAAGAATCAGGGAATCAAGACAGATATGTTTGCCTCTAAAGCTAATGCTCTTAACCACTGGCTGTAGATTGGATTCAACACATTCTAGTCTTCTTTGTACCATGTCTAATGAGAAGGAATGAGCTATGGAAAGAGGAGTTTGGTCTGCAGCACAGATTCATTTACATAACCCACCACCCACCCACCTCTCAGCCCCTACCCTTTTTCATCCAATCTAGGATGATTTACAGCAAAATTTCTGGTAAAATTTGATCCCAAATTAAGAGCATTCTTTTATTTCAAACTCCCTTGGAGACAACCCAGAATCCCCAAAAGGCCTCGGTCTTAAAACATTTTTTAAAATTATAATGTATGTGGGAACTTTGAAGAGATCTGTTTTATTTATCACTATCATACTAGAAGTGTTATACTTTGTATCACAAAAACATTATGTTGTCTTGAATTTTGGCCCCTGAGGATACACTGTTCCATCTCAAGCTGTTCTTCTAAATCTTTTTTACAATTTATTCCATATTCATACTATAAGGTACCCACGCCTAAATAAAACTGACAGCTAAGCAGTGACACAGAGAATCAAAGTCAGTTCATACATACCAATCAAGTCACTTAGATAATGCTTGACAGCTATATGTAATTTTTGGATTTGAATGATGAATGAATTGAAGCATATACAGTTACTTACATGGCTACAGGGTTCAAAAAGAACTATTACAGGTCAAATAAACAGCATCCCATACTGCCTCTGTGCAAAGGCAGAAGAGCAGCAATTAACACAGCAAATGTTTCTGCAGCCATTGATGGGGGCTTGGGGTCAAGACACACATCACTCAGTACAATCACAGGAAGTTAAAACCCTCTCTGACCCGATATGTATAACTGTAGTGGATACCATATTCTCATCCTATTGAGAGATGCTTTGTCATTTCAAGGACTGAAAATATAAAATCCTAAATTACACTTTGTGTGTCTGTTAGTTGCTTAGTTGTGTTCAACTCTTTGCAATCACAAGGACTGTAGCCCACTAGGCTACACTGTCCGTGGGATTCTCCAGGCAAGAATACTGAAGGAGGTTGCCATTTCCTTCCATTCCAAAAGATATCCTGTTCTTTTTGGCCCTAATGATATGCAAGTTAAATATGTTCTCATTATGCTTTTAGATGTTTTCATATGAGCTTCGTCTTAAGTCATAGATCTTGTGGTCTCTATCCAAATTATGATAGTTTTATTTAAACAATTAAATTGCTTTTATGATAAGTTATTTGAAATGCAAAAAATTAAAATTTCATCTTTTTTTCTATGCCTCACTATCAACTCCTAGGCTATTCTTTCATCAGTCTCTAAACCATTTCTTTCCCTGTATGTATGAGAGTCTCCTGAAGACAGAAGATGAAAAACTGAAAGGAACCTTAACATGTAGGCAGTGACTTGGCGCCCAACAAGTTCCCAGGGAACCGTCCACCCTCAGGCCCCATGTATTGGCCCTGTATCCAGACATAGCTCTCAAAACGACATCAGATTTAAAGATGAAAACTGCCTTCATTACTTTCCAAATAGGTCCAGATATATGCATATTTTTAAAAACACTTATTCTATTCAACAAAGTAAGGAATCTAAATTATAAGAATATGAATTCTATTGCTTTGTCTTGAGAATCAACATTTTATTTTTTCTTTTTCCAGATGGGAGGAAGCAATGTGGCTTCCAAACATTTCAATTTTAAAAAAATTTTAGTTTATAGGGGAAAAAAACTCACTCCTGAAATTAGGTCCTGCCAGAAAGTGGCCCACCAGATATATATTTGATATATTTCATAGTAAAAATATAATATAGTATAAACAACATAGCAAATGTCACAAAAACCTCTATTCAGGTTTTTAAAATGTTAACACTTTATAATAGTTGCTTCAGATATATTTACTTAGTGGTTAGAGTCAATAATATCATATTATATACTCAAAAGTTGCTAAGAGAATACATCTTAAATGTTTCAAATGGTAATCATGTGACATAATGCAGGTATTAGTTAAGACTACTGCTACTACTGCTACCATATATTTTGCAATATATCAGTGTATCAAATCAACAGTTTGTATACCTTAAACTTACACAATCTTATATGTCAATTATATCTCAATAAAGTTGAGAAAAAAAGAAAATCTCTCTGCTTTTTTCACTTATAGCATTACTTATTTTTTCCAATTTTTCAAGTATACATTCCTTATTGATCTTAACTGCTGTATAATATTTAAGTATATGACCAAATTCAAATTTATTTAATAATTTCTCCTCTATGAAAGCTTCCTATCTTTAAGTAATACTTTTTTTTTTTACCATATACATCCTTGTATTAGGTTAAACCATATAAAATTGCTAATATTTAATTTAAATCTGCAAATATATAAAGTTTCTTGAGTACACAGGTGAGGCTCTCCAGGTGGAATTCTTGGGAGTGGAACTGATGGGTTAAAGCAAGTTTCAACTTCTACAGATATCATATTTTGGCAAATATGATTTTATGTCAATTTGATGTTTCACTATTAAAATAATGTTATCCTGATTATTTATTAGTCAGGTTAAACATATATATGAGGTATATATATATTTATTTATTTGAATTTCTTCTTCTATGCATTTGTTGCTCATATCTTTCCCCCATTTTTCCAGTGAATTTTTGTCTTTATCACTTAGTAAAATTTCTTTATATATCTTGGCTGTCAATCTTTTGTTAATTACATGTATCAAAATGTTTTACCAAGCTCTGCTTCTTGTCTTGTGTGTGTATGTGTTTATGATGTCTTTTGGTGCACAAAAGTTTGTTTTTAATTCTAGTGAAATTTATTTGCTCAGCCTTTTCCTTTATAGATTGATCTTTTTATCTTTTATTTAATAAACCATTCTCAACTAAAACTCATTTAGTAAACCATTTCCAACCACTTAATAAACCTAACCAAAAGTCACCTATATTTTCTTATAAAAGCTTGATTTGCTTTTCCTATTTAATTTTTGGTCTATCTTAAATTCATTTGTATCTATTGCATAAAGTAGAAATGCCTTGAGCTTTGGATCTAAAAAGGGCCCCTACGGATTTTTTAATTTCCTTCTTTTTTCTAGAGCTCTAGGAACCTGAATTAATTTTTTGGCTCAATATTCCTGCACCCTGCTAGTAGTGTAAATTCAATTTCCACACCTATTAAAAAACCTCACAGGGGAAACCTGATTTTGATCAAGTCTCTAGAGCAGGACTCTGCCTACCATCTGTTTTTATAAATAAAGTTTTCATATTCACACCTATATATGTATTGTCTATACCTGCTTTTGTGTTACAATGGCAGAGTTGACTGGTCTACAATAGCAGGGTTGAATAGGGACTGTAGGGCTCAGAAAGCCTGAAATATTTACCACTTGGCCTTTTACAGATAAGTGTGCTGATCTCTGTACCAGATCTATACATTTGTAGCAAATACAAGGGTCAAAAGAGCATGTTAAGCAACACTATGGGAACACAATCAGCCAATCCAGAATGTGGGAGTTTCTCTAGGAGCAACAACTCAATTTTTCTGCAAATAAATTACAAAAAAAAAAAAAATGAGGAAGGGCTCTATAGACTGAAAGAGACTTAAAGTACATCTGCCAAAATGATCAAGAGAGGACTTTGCTAGATCCTGATTAAAACAAACCAGCTGAATTTTTAAAATGAGATATTAGGGTACATTTGTATATTGCCTAGATAGTTGATTATATTGAGGAATTATTGTTAAGTCTTTGACATGAAACTGCTACTAAGGTTATTTAAAAATTCTTACATTGAGAGCTCAAGGTGAAACATTTATTACATAAAACATATAGTTATTCCTTCAAAATAATCCAATAAACATGGCGTTGGGTAGAAAAATAAAACAAGATTGGCTGAAGTGCTGATAATTGCTGAAGCTGGGTGATGGGTTATAAGGAGATTCAACATATTAGTCTTTCTTCTTGTATATGTGCTTGAAAATTTTTACAATAAAAAAGTAAAGTAAAATCCATATAATGGAATACTATTTGTCAGTAAAATGGGACAAAATAATGACACATGCTACGGCATGCAAAGTGAAAGAAGCCAATCACAAAAAACCACCTAGTGTATAATTCCATTTATATGAAATGTCCAGAATAGGCAAATCTATAGACAGAAAGTAGATTAGTGGTTGCTGAGAGCTGGGGGGTTAGGGGAAGAAGAGTGATTGCTAATAAGCATGTGCTTTCTTTTTGGAGTGATGAAAATGTTCTGAGATGAGATAGTGATGATATTTGCATAATTCTGTAAATATACTAAGAAGCATTGAATTGTATACTTTAAATTGGCGAATTTTATGGTACATAACCCAGGTGGTGCTAGTGGTAAAGAACCTGCTTGCCAATGCCAATGCAGGAGATGTAAGAGACACAGGTTCGATCCCTGGGTCAGGAAGATCCCCTGGAGAAGGGAATGGCAACCCACTCCAGTATTCTTGCCTGGGAAATCCTATGAACAGAGCAGCCTGGCGGGCTACAGTCCACGGAGTCACAAAGAGTTGGACACGACTGAAGCGACTTAGCACGCAATTATATCTCAATAAAGCTGTTGTTATAAAAGTCCTCAATAATAAAAGTGAAGAAAAAGAAAACCCACTTTATTCCCTAGGTCCTATAACTAGATCTGAAACCCCCATGGAACTGCTCCAAACCAAAAGATTTAGCCAAAATTAAATGTTTTCTCTTTTAGATGTGTATAAGAGACAGATCCCATACTGCAAAAAAAAAAAAAGCTCAGTTTAGGCTTCCAGAATACCCTTGACCTGTCTTATCACCCTTTTCTATCTGGCAATGAAGAAAATAAGCAGTAGTCCCCATAAAGCAATCTCTAGTAAAAATGACAAATTATAGCTTTCCAAATTTAATTCAGCTAAAAAACTCCTCACATGTTAAACAGAAATTATAATCCCAAAGAAACACTATATGGATAATTCAGCGCTTTTACTTTGTCAGACTAGTGGATGATAAAGTGAAACATTAAAAAAAAAATCTTTTACTTGTGAATCTTGCTTTAGATACTAGGGTATATTCCAGAAAACTTTACACGAACTGAACCTAATTTTATATCTATTTGAGAAGCTTCCTGAACTAAAATGAATAATTTAAGAATAATCAGTCCCATTTTATTTGTTTCAAGTAAATCTAATGTACAACAATGATTTTTTTTCAAAGCAGTATATCTATGTTAAATTTCTAGCTTCAATGAATAATCTTGTCAGAAATTAAGGACTTCTTATAAGAGTTTTACAGAATACATCACAGCATTCTTGAAGTTCAAGAAAATGTTGTGTGAAGAAGGTTACATTAAACTTCTAGAAATATAATTGCGGAAGTGGACTTTTGCTCATGTAAAGTATATAGCCTGAAAATAATGGAAATCAGTGAACAAATCCTCCAATAGTGGTGAATACTGCTCCTGTTGATAAGACATAATGGAAATGTACATAATATGTATTATGGAGAGAAATGTTCAAGGATGAGTTAGGTAGAACAATTTCTGTCAGACCTCTTACTGTAAATTGGAAAATAAAACCTAAGGCTCACAGTACAGCAGATGATCATTTAGTATTACGTCCATGGAGAGTTGATAAACAACTAAATACCTGTAGGAATAGCAATAATTATAGTAGCTGTGTAAAGTATGCTCATGTGTCAACATCCATACTTTTTGTGAATATATGATGAGCTTATCCAAGAAAGCCTAAGAAACCAATAGATACTACAGCTCAAACTATTCCTATATATCTGAAAGGTTTTTTTT